>CP136062.1:188070255-188549727 GCA_032622095.1 Siphonodentalium dalli | reverse complement strand
CGTTATTCATTTTTATTTTAAACATGATAAAGTTGCAGGCTTACACATGTGATGAATGCAACATGGTGTATAAATAGTAAGCATCTGGGACAACGACCCACCTATGGAATCATCTGTCCAAGAAGCATCCAGCACTACATAAATAGGCTACACTGCGACTGTTGTTGCATCTTCAAGTTTATAACAACGGGTGATTCCGAATGTTGATTTGAAATTTTGCATGCACATGCAATCTGTACAAATTTTGCGTGATTTTAGTTCCAATAATCCGTTTAGTGGTTATATATTAATCGTCGTGACGGCCGCTTGGACGCTTTAATCAATTATCAATTGAAGTTTAATAATAGTATTGCAAAGACGGTTCATCGCCACATAAGTTATGATTTAACTTTGTGCATGTAGTTCATGGAACGTTTCACAAATCATCTAATCATTGACAAAACATGCCCTATTGAGAATACAACATACAGATATGATTCGAATCGATATTCGATTCGATTTCCTGAATTCGATTCGATATTTGATTCGATCAAAATCTCCAATTCGCAGGACCCTACAGTTGAGGCCTAAGCATTATGAGGTTCCCAGAGGGTGAATTTGGAAATGCTAGTCCATTGTGCGGGATAGCACCACTAAACTCACACAGTGGGACCTCATTCTGCACATGTCAGACACACTATATCCAGACTAGACTGGTAGTATCGAACAACAAGTACCGTACTTTATATAGAAGAAAAATTCCATACACATTAAAAGGCACTAGCATGAATGATACAAGCTTGTGTTTTTGCCACAATTCAGTTTAAAATCCCACAGATTTATAGGCTGCAGTGGTGAGAGCCCATTAAACATGTACATTAATGCCCTAAATAATCGACTCCTTAACCACAGCAGAATTATGGGTAATTTTTCAGGATTTAGTCCGAAATATGGCTTGTTGCCATTCATTGGAAAGCTCTCACTGTGGTTAAGGAGTTGATTATTTATGGCATTACATGTACATGTAAATGAATATCTGAGAATTCCAAGTGGCTGAATGTTTCCCAAATGGTAATGCAATATTTCAATACCACAAATGTTGGACATTTTAAGCAAAATATACCAGATATTTGTTCTAATAATTGGAATTTAATTGATAGAGGAAATTTCACGAATCTATAGTGTTCTTCTGACAAGAATTGACCACTTTTTGTGACTGAATGGTTTCATTCTAATGCTACTAGTATACTGCTATGATACTGATGTCTTCAAAACATGAGGTTATTGAAATTAGGTGAGGCATTAATATCAGGCCAAAATAAAAAAGACCTGTGTTTCTGGTGACCCACCCGCCCCTATTTCGGCGCACCCGACCATTTTCATTTTATTGATTTTGCCTCAATTAGTACGCATTCTATTTTATTTTCCATGTAAACTGATTCATTTCCATGTAAAACATACACATCGTGTGTACTGTTAAACCGGAAATTATACCACACTTCAATTAGGTCACAGCCGAATCAAACTTATATATTTTTTCATGTGTTATTCAATAAAACAATAAATTACACTATATTCTAATATTATGTACTTAGTTTTATCATTTTATAGTACATTAAAAACAAGGATAAGCAGTCTGGCGAGTATTCATATTTATTTTGAGCAAAATTGAAAATAAAATGAAAAAATAAAATAAAATGAAAAGCCACCCGCCCACCCCTATTTTGTTCTTGCATGTCACCAGAAACACAGGAATAGTTTGTTTCGGCCTCATCAGAAAACCAAGGGAACACATAATGCATGACCTATTCGAGTAGTGAGAGGGCTGTGACTCCATTGAACATGATTGGTCTGGACTAAAATTTGAAATCAACATGTACCAGTATTTTCTCAACTGTACACATGCAGCATAACATTTTCATTCCAACATCATGACCATAATTTTCGCAAATGTAAACTATACATCAAATTTCATTAAATACGGTCAAACAATATTCAAGCTATCATTCGGATAACCCAAAACCTACCTGCATATTTTTTATTTTTTAAACATAAACTGGAAAAAAATACGGTACATTATCAAATGTAAACAAGCATTTCAAAGTAAAGTTTGTAAACTTACCCTTTCTCTGTACATTTAGCCGGAGTATGGGCTTTGCTGTGTCTAATGCTTTGGTGTAGTTGTCATCATTATTAATGGGCAGTAAATCACCATATTGATCCGTGTATGTGATTATGAACTCATCAACTTTTAACTTATGAAGTAGACCCACAATCACATTGAATTGACCACAATTATCACATTCCGAAAATCTCACTGAAAACCTACGAAACTCAGCTTCAAACTGAAAAAGACAAAAACAAAATAATTATTCAATCATTGGAATTTTTAAATACTAATTGGCGAGTAGTAATCCCTCAGGAAATGTTCAGATAATAAGTTCAACATTATGACCATCGTTTGATGAAATTATTATCTGTACATTTCCCATTGATTTGATATACCGGTAAGCCACCCGATTCGATATTGGATTTCAAATCGGGGGAAATGTATCGAAATGGTCAATTATTAATCTGCCTGATCCAAACTTTCTTTGTATAATCTAACATATATACATGTATAAATAAATATCCATATAGAGAGGGCAATAAATATTGTTTGAACCAATTACATGTACATGTATTCATTTGGAGGGATGTTCAGGAAATATGAGCAGATGACAGACAGACGAACAGATAATAAAAGTGCAGAATGCTTCCAATTCATTGGTAGGAAATGTTCAGATAATAAGTTCAGTATGGCCATTTGTTGAACGTATTATTTGAACTTTTCCCAAGGGAAAGTTCTACACTGTACTTAATGATTATTTTGAAAAGAAATGGTTTATACACATGAATACTGTACTGGTTTCTGTGAGAATGAAGAACAATGCATAATTTACATCACTGTGGGAATATTGTGTTAACAGTCAGATTCCAAGGGGAATAAAAAATGTTGCATGCATGTTGTGGTGAAATGAGTAGAGTCGAAGTTTGAATATAACACTTTTATTACATCACTAAACTAGTTGTGTAGAGATACTGGAAATAAGAGAAAAACATGAATTAGATATTTCAGTTCATCACATTCTCCCCTTCTAGAAAGAGATAAGTGTCAGTCCACAAACAGTCACAGAACTTAAATCGCTGTGAGGACTGTACCATACCAGTAGGTGGAAGAAGATTTAATTGTTAATGAGTCATACAGATGTCACCCATATCCCATAAATGTGTCACTCAACCTTGCTATCATCCATTATATCAGGTATAAAGCCATTCTCTGATACTTTGTAATGGTAGGCAGTATGCTGTAACCCACAAAGTAGAGCATACCAGTACACACTCCGGCTATGATTATAAACAAGGAGATATGTAACATAATGCAGATAACTAAGAGGGCACAATAAATTGAATTACGTAAACAAAAGCTATTTGGCGTCATCAAAATATATCAGATAATGCCATGGGCACATGACAAATAACTGAAAATGAATAAAATAAAAACATTAGCTCTTCCCCCCCCCCAACAAATAATACCAGTATTTGGCTCCTGTTGGCTCCATCTTACAAAAAGGAAACATGACAACTTGTGGATACTCGATGGTGGGGGGGGGGGGGCACTACTGGGCTCCTTGGTGTACATGTACGTCTGTATGTCACAATGACAGAGAGTACATGTATTAAAGTAATGTACCGTAACAAACTTCCGCATTATATACAATGTAACATTGACTTTACCAAACTTTGATTGAAACTGTTAAATCCTCAATACATGTACATGTTACATGTATGTAGATAACACATTGCTACATGTACATGTACATGCATATTGCCACTGATAATGGTTGTGGGGCCGAAAGCTACGAAAAAAGAGTGCTTTCTTATTATTGAGTCTATATTGTGGTCCTCACATGTACACTGGACAAGATTCTTTTTATTCTAAATAAAAGGCCGCCAGGCCACATGTCGCCCATATAAGGTAGCTTTATTTTACCATTGTCTCTTTAAGAAATAAAAAATTTGATTCTGTGAACAATTGCTGAATCAAGCTTTGCAAAATGGCGGCATCATTAGATGTAAAATTTTGTGTTCAATGCTGTGTTTTGTATTTCTATTATAGTACAAATGTAGCTACGGTAGCTGAGTGTCATTCCAGGCTCTGGTGTACATGGCTCACAAATCATGTGTACACTTTCTGCATCCAACTAAAATTAAATGCATGAAAGATTGGATTAGAGTAGAGGAATACACATCATCTTTCATTTTCCTATTCCTACCATCAGTAATGCTCTAAATAATTGACTCCTTAACCACAGCAGAATTATGGGTAACTTTTCAGGATTTAGTCGGAAATATGGTTTGTTGCCATTCATCGGAAAGCGCTCACTTTGCTTTTTGTTTGAGTACATTGATATTTGATTGAAAGAATTTAATAGTTCTGATTTCTGAACATGGATGAATATTAAATCAGGACTTATATCTTGTTTATTGATGACAAATCACCCATATGTCTAGTGCTAAAACGGTTGACCTATTTTTGTAGCCGGTTATAACTGGATATCCGCTATTTTCAACCTGTGACTTGACAATCATTATTTACACCATAATACGTACCAAGATATCATCATAATTTGGTATATTAACTGTGTTGACAACTTGACAGATGACATAGTGAACTACATGTAAATCTTGCAGCGTTTATAAATAGACATGTTACACTTGACCTGTTTGTATTGTAGTCGTGACTGCTACCCGATTTGTAATCATTCGCGTTTAGGAAGAATACATTTATTGTGTGACCTATATAAATTTTCGTACATGCGAATCGCGGCAGCTTTTTATTGTCATTATAGCGATTGCGGGACTGGCCGATTATATTAGGTCATGTGACTCAGGTATTCTACTAGTAACTACCGGGTGTTCTTCGACACTTTGAGAAGCATGCTAATATACAGGTACCGGTACATGTATTTGTGCTATCTAACATGTACATGTATAAGGATGACTGACGACAGTTAAAGGGATGGGCGGCCTTCGTTGTAGGTTACAATTTACAAATAATGTTATCAAATTATGATACTTTCCTCAAGAATATACTAATAGTATAGCATAATGATGATATGAATGCGATATTACTCACAATTTTTAACATGCTTTGTGTCCAAAAAAATACAGGTCAACTGTTGTTTAGTTTCTCGCAAAAAGTGCATGTTTGTAAGCAGAGTCACGATATTGCGCCATTTCCTTATCTAGAATCGCGCGCTTTATACGTCGGTTGTAAAATTCCCAATGTTGTGCTCTACAACTTACAATACTACTCATAGTAATATTCCTTATTTTGTATGTATTACGATAGATGTAAAAAGGTTAGGAGAAAATACTAACTTGATTGCAAAATATTCACCTCTTTGCAAGAACAATTATATTATGTACACGTTTTCTGTATGATCATTTCCCAATGAAGCAACGTGGATTGGCTTGATTCTGAACTGACAGCGGGTAGAATGGGTCGATTAAAATAAAATTTGGTGTGATCTGAATGCGATTGTTGATTGCGCCAATAATGATATCTACGCAATCTATAGAGCAACCATTTTCATTATACGATACGGTAGTTTCAAGTGTTTGTCTCTAAACAATCGGTTCCATAATGTTTTTGATGTTTGTTTACATAACCAAGAGTACAAACATGACAATAACATGCAATGTACGCGATATTTGTAATTGGTATAAGAACAACATCTGTCAGTTATATAATATTCTTTCTGTTTATGGTGGTTTTAGTGGATGTGACCATTTTAACACCTACGGTATACCACAGCCAAGTCGCCCGTATCTTTAAACACAATTATGAATTTACATGAACTATTGTAGTTAACAAATGAACATAAAAAAATCAGCTGAAAACCTGCTTAAAACAGTGTTTCCTGTTAGAACACAATCAAATGCTGAGAATTAGTCATTAGGATGAAAACGAGTCTGACTGCATGGAAACATCACTTCGATGCGAATTCATTGGAACACATCTACTGAGATTACTAAAACTCAGTAATGTTAGAAGAATAGACCATGCGTACATGTATGTAAATATGGTTCTACAGAGTTTATGGGAGTCCAAATTCACTTTTAATAATTACATGTATTTGAGCTTAAGGGCAATTATTTATGCTTAAGTACAATTATTAATTAACTTGGGACACTGTGAAGTTTGAATGGATGCTGACCTATAAAATTGTCAGAATAGGTACTTCTATTGCGAAAAGTTTGAGAAATTGTTTTGCCCAACGGCGTCCAACAACCAAGCTCATAACAATAACCTAATCAGACATGTATCCAGTTTAATATCCATAACCTAATTTGACAACAGACTCATAACCATAACCTATTCTGATAAAAAAATGTATAACCATAAACTAATCCGACAACCAGACTCATAACCATAACCCAATCAAGCCTGGATATAATTTTTTTTTGAGTGTCTGACAAAATGACAGGCACCAAAGATTCGGCGTCTGACATTTGAAAAGTGTGTCTGTCATTTACCTGGTATCAATAAATAGCAGCAATTAGTTGTTTTTTAGCCCATTCCAATGCACAAATTAGATTCATTGATGTACCATGTTTCAAAACGCAGCGATTTAAAAACTACCCGGTATGAATTTTTTCTGAATTTCTTCCGCTAAATCTCCAACTAACACCCTTAACTTGTGGAATATATTACACTTGTGCTGATTTAACTTGTGACATCTCCGTGTATCTTACGTCAAACGAGAAAAACACGACGAAGTGTATTTTTTGGTTGGAGTTTCCCCCCCAGTGGCAGCCATTTTTTCTGGGTTTTTCATGTTCTAAAAATAGAAAGTCGTAAATAGTGCGGACGTGAAGATGGATAATAAAATTGTCATTATGTGAAGGCAGCGATAATACGCAGTTTGCGATCAATCATCAATCGCGGACAATTTAGGTTAGAGGTTGCATTAAAATTACATTTATAGGTCCTGTATACGGAACGGATCATTAACATGTTTTCGGTAAAATGCGTTGGGTGGGGGGATTTGATATTTAGTGCACAGTAGTGGTAATTGAATGTCTTTGCCGCGGATAATACATCTACTTGTTGTTTTTCCCTTAATTATATATTTTTTGTGAAGATAATGGGCGCCGGACAAACTGACGGACGATAATAAGGCGGCGCCGGTCATCGGTGTATTTGGCTCGGTCAATGACCGTGTCCGACCGCTTATATCCAGACTTGAACCCAATCAGACAACCAGGCTCATAACCATAGCCTAAAGAGACAACCAGGCTCATAACCATAGCCTAACATTGAGACATCCAGGCTCATAACCATAGCCTGAGACATCCAGGCTCATAACCTAATCACAAATGTATATACCGGTACATGTACATGGGGGTCAAATTTGAGAAAATAGTGCAAATGTAGTAAATTACCTACTCCAAGCAAAAAGTTCAATGATTTTCTGTTTATTGAAGTATATATACGCATTTCGTATGTGTATGTAGGATATTTAGCAGTGAACCAGTTAAGGACCTGAATGCGTCAGTTTTTGTTGTTGGCATCGCGTGTGTTTATTACATAGCGGTTAACAGGTTGATCGTACTTCAACTGGTTGTCGACGGTAGCAGGTTGTCAACCGTATATCCGTTCAGCACTACAAATGTTGGGACATAAATCTGCGACCTCATCACATGTACTGACACTACCCCGCTGGACAAAACAAGTGTCCATTGGCACCGCGGTGTATTTGCCGTTCGGCTGCAGTGTCAGAGTTTGTAACTGCAGTTGAGCACCGCGGCCAAACAGCAAGTACACTGCAGCCGAATGACAAGTACACTGCGTCCGAACGGCAACTACCCTCGCGGCCGAATGACATGTACACCGTGGTTAGATTTCTGGTTTGTATTGTCTTTTTTCAGTTTAATGAAAGTACACCGCGGCAACTACACCATGCCAAATAGCAAGTAAACCGCGGCCCAACTGCAGTTAGCCGGTGGAGCCGCGGTGTAGTTGCATTTCGGCCGCGGTTGGCAACGCTAACCGCACCGCAGTTAAGTGGACACTTGTTTTGTCCAGCAGGGGTACCTGTATTCATGTGTAACGGGAAGTACTCTTCGAGATGTAGGCTGTTCTTGTCTCAAAACTTACATAAATTTGCCCAAAAATGATGTCAGTCAACATAAGATAAATACAGTGGCGGATCCAGAAAATTTGAAAGGGGGGGGGCGCTATGCATTGCTGTATATATATATATATATATATATGATGCATAGTATCATCCGAGCCGCAATGCGGTGATTGGGGGAGAGAATGAGATGGGGGTTAACACCATTTCGTGATGGGGGGGGGGGGGGGGGTCCGGGATTATTTTGTGTATACGGTATGTGTTCATGTGTTCTGGCTCCAGTTTATGTACTAGTAGCTTAATATTGCCGATGGGGTCATTGTCACAAGGCTCTGGTCACATTCGTAGCCAGCTTTTTAAATGGATCACAAATGTAGCCAGCTTTTTCACCGGCAATCACATTCGTAACCAGCTTTTCTAATTCATTAATGTCAGAGTTTGTAACTGCAGTTGAGCACTGCGGCCGAACGGCTAGTACACAGCGTCGAACCGCAAGTACACTGCGGCGGAACAGCAAGTACACCATGGCCGAAAGGCAACTACAATGCGGCCGAATGGCATGTACACCGTGGTTAGATTTACTAGTTTGAGAAATTGTTTTGCCCAACGGCGTCTGACAACCAAGCTCATAACAATAACCTAATCAGACATGTATCCAGTTTAATATCCATAACCTAATTTGACAACAGACTCATAACCATAACCTATTCTGATAAAAAAAATGTATAACCATAAACTAATCCGACAACCAGACTCATAGCCATAACCCAATCAGACAACCAGGCTCATAACCATAGCCTAAAGAGACAATCAGGCTCATAACCATAGCCTAACATTGAGACATCCAGGCTCATAACCATAGCCTAATGAGACATCCAGGCTCATAACCTAATCACAAATGTATATACATGTACATGTATGTGGGGGTCAAATTTGAGAAAATAGTGCAAATGTAGTAAATTACCTACTCCAAGCAAAAAGTTCAATGATTTTCTGTTTATTGAAATATATATACGCATTTCGTTATGTGTATGTAGGATATTTAGCAGTGAACCAGTTAAGGACCTGAATGCGTCAGTTTTTGTTGTTGGCATCGCGTGTGTTTATTACATAGCGGTTAACAGGTTGATCGTACTTCAACTGGTTGTCGACGGTAGCAGGTTGTCAACCGTATATCCGTTCAGCACTACAAATGTTGGGACATAAATCTGCGACCCGCATCACATGTACTGACACTACCCCCCGCTGGACAAAAACAAGTGTCCATTGGCACCGCGGTGTATTTGCCGTTCGGCTGCGGTGTCAGAGTTTGTAACTGCAGTTGAGCACCGCGGCCAAACAGCAAGTACACTGCAGCCGAATGGCAAGTACACTGCGTCCGAACTGCAACTACCCTCGCGACCGAATGACATGTACACCGTGGTTAGATTTCTGGTTTGTATTGTCTTTTTTTCAGTTTAATGAAAGTACACCGCGGCAACTACACCATGCCAAATAGCAAGTAAACCGCAGCCCAACTGCAGTTAGCCGGTGGAGCCGCAGTGTAGTTGCATTTCGGCCGCGGTGGCAACGCTAACCGCACCGCAGTTAAGTGGACACTTGTTTTGTCCAGCAGGGTACATGTATTCATGTGTAACGGGAAGTACTCTTCGAGATGTAGGCTGTTCTTGTCTCAAAACTTACATAAATTTGCCCAAAAATGATGTCAGTCAACATAAGATAAATACAGTGGCGGATCCAGAAAATTTGAAAGGGGGGGGGGGGGCGCTATGCATTGCTGTATATATATATACATATATGATGCATAGCATCATCCGAGCCGCAATGCGGCGATTGGGGGAGAGAATGAGATGGGGGTTAACACCATTTCATGATGGGGGGGGGTCCGGGATTATTTTGTGTATAACGGTATGTGTTCATGTGTTCTGGCTCCAGTTTATGTACTAGTAGCTTAATATTGCCGATGGGGTCATTGTCACAAGGCTCTGGTCACATTCGTAGCCAGCTTTTTAAATGGATCACAAATGTAGCCAGCTTTTTCACCGGCGATCACATTCGTAACCAGCTTTTCTAATTCCATTCTTTATA
Source organism: Siphonodentalium dalli (assembly GCA_032622095.1). NCBI lineage: Eukaryota > Metazoa > Mollusca > Scaphopoda > Gadilida > Siphonodentaliidae > Siphonodentalium > Siphonodentalium dalli. The sequence continues at coordinate 188,539,477 of CP136062.1, read as the reverse complement.
TGGCGCGAAATATGACGTCATCACGTTCGTGACTAAAATGTTGACGTGATGCTCCAAAACTGACTTCGTTTATCAACTCATATTGGAATATAATTCGAGCATTCCAACGACATTGATCGGAAACCTCAGGTTATTAGATGAACTAATATCAAAACAAAATTCAAGTTGTTGTTCATCTATCAACTCAGAAAAATGAGATTAACCTGATCGTGTTCATTGAGGCTCGCCTGAATTTGAAAAGCTGGCTACAAATGTGAACGCCATAGAAAAGCTGGCTATATTTGTGATTGATTTAAAAAGCTGGCTACGAATGTGATCGATGCCTGGTGACAATGACCCCATCAGCCTTAATATTAGGCCTATATGACAATAACATTCTGTATAATTACGGTATACAATGGAGGGTTAGAGATGGAAGATCAAAGCTCCTTTGAACAATGAACTTATTTTCTGAAAGTCTGTGCAAATGATAGTGAATTATCTGCATGTACATGTAGATTAAATATTGCATGTAGATTAATATCTGTTTTGTAAAAATTTGGGTTATGAATAAATATGTTCAGTCAATCAACTGACTAATGACGATAACATGAAAACCGATGTTTTGAAGGACTTGTGACTTTTTGCTTAAGCAATGGCAGATGCGTATTTGTCGTGACCTAAAGATGTCTTATAATCACACATTTGTTCCAATTACATGTAGGGTGACACAACATGTGATGGAAGATATAACCAATTTTAAATGCCATGCAAACCCTGCTGGACAAAACAAGTGTCCACTTAACCGCGGTGCGGTTAGCATTGCCACCGCGGCCGAAATGCAACTACACCGCGGCTCCACTGGCTAACTACAGTTGGACCGCGGTGTACTTGCCATTCGGCCATGGTGTAGTTGCTGCAGTGTACGTTCATTAAACTGAATAAAGACGATGCAAACCAGTAAATCTAACCACGGTGTACATGCCATTCGGCCGCGTTGTAGTTGCCTTTCGGCCATGGTGTACTTGCCGTTCCGCCACAGGGTAATTGCGGTTCGACGCTGTGTACTTGCCGTTCGGCGCGGTGCTCAACTGCAGTTACAAACTCTGACCTTAATGAATTAGAAAAGCTGGTTACGAATGTGATCGCCGGTGAAAAAGCTGGCTACATTTGTGATCCATTTAAAAAGCTGGCTACGAATGTGACCAGAGCCTTGTGACAATGACCCCATCGGCAATATTAAGCTACTACTAGTACATAAACTGGACCCAGAACACATGAACACATACCGTATACACAAAATAATCCCGGACCCCCCAATCACGAAATGGTGTTAACCCCCATCTCATTCTCTCCCCCCAATCGCCGCAATGCGGCTCGGATGATGCCATGCATCATATATATATATATATATATATATATATACAGCAATGCATAGCCCCCCCCCCCCCCCCCCCCTTCAAATTTTCTGGATCCGCCACTGTAACTTATCGCTGTTGGAATCCAACTTGGAACCGTTCCATCTTGTTTACGACCACCTACACCATGTTATATTGCATTGACGGCTACACCGACCGCATTTGCTCTTTACATATACAGGTAGATGGAATTGTCTAAATTTTGACTCCACTGTTAGAATTGCTATACTTATTTTTTATAGAAATATTCAGTGTTGAAACTTCGGGCACCCAAAACATGGTGCCAGACCTGGCCAGGCAATATATTTCTGATACAAAATGAAGCAGAAATTGTTTGCTCTGCATGGCAAAAAAATAGGCAGGGGCTCCCACGTCTCGGGATGGTGGATTCGCCCCTTGCATGGCTATACATTATTACATGGAATACCAAATTGAAGTAATTTCAACCCACAGTTAAAACAACTGTATATGTATATGTTTGAGACTTTGAGTAATGTAGAATATGTAAACTACTGTATTTACATGCATGTTAACAATATTCAGTGCCGAATCTTCGGGTGCCCCGAGACAAATGGTGCCAGGACACCTCCCAAAAAGTCCTTGCTCTGCCGAAAATAGGGGGGAGTGCACGCCAGGTGCGCCCACCATTGGATCTGCCCTTGACAATATAAACAACAACTCGCTAGAAGTATGATTTTTCTTGCTGGACAAAAAAATCATACTTCTGACTCTTTAAGATAACACACATCTCAAAACTAACTATAGACGCTATCGTATATTCATGACAGCTGTATGTTATTTTCAATTGTGCAACTGCCATACATGTACATTGCATGGTGTACTCTCACCTGACTAATAAGAAAAATCCTCATGATCACTATTATAATTGGCAGTACGTGAGTCAAAGAAGACGGGATGATGGGATGACTTCGGACGAGTTTTGGGTAACCATTGTCAAGATACAGAAAAATCACAAAAATCTTATTGCACACTCTTCAACTACAACTTACAAGCATTCATAAATATCCCAATATTCAAAAACAAGTGTTCTAAATCACCCCATATATTTTACTGTATCTGAATTGTGTTGACATTACATATACAGTATACCAATATCTGAAGACATTAAGTTGCACTATCATTTTAACATTTCATTACCAACCTTACATGTGCAGTATATTTTGTCGACAACTGTATCAAAAACTTTGACCTGAATGAAATTGAAATAGAAAATTCAATCAAACTCAAATGTAGTTCTTAGTTGTCAATTGATGAAAGATCCCATCAATTTACACCTGAGAATCAAAATGAATATTACGTATGCAAAATCATCAACACGGGTGAGGACATATGGCATACTTATTCCAGTGATGGAATGCCACAACAATTGGTCATAGACATAGTCACACAAACTGGACATTTCTTTTGATGTCACCGCCTCGGAAGTGCACGACACCTGTAAAAATTCTATGTACATATACACTGACCTTGCTTTTTATCTCTATCGGCCGATCTCTACCAATAGGTGGCTTCGTTTTCTGTGACATAATGGCACTAAATCCCCCATCAAATGTGATTCTGTATACAATTCCACTCTATTTTGTTGTGAATCGCACCTGTATTCGTTTCAAGCTCGAAAAGTTTCACCGATTTGTCATGAACTCATTTTCTGATTACGTCACATGTTTGTATACTATGCTCTAAGCAAAGCGTTTGCAAATCTAATCAGCTTGAGTTCAACATTTTGATATTTATTGAATCAATTGTTTATTATATTTGATACAAAGTTATATATGTTAAAACAATTTTATATCTTTCAAAATTAATTTTGATTAACAAAATACACTTTTCAAGGAGAGTAGTGTGTAAATGACAGGTGTGTTGGCGCGAAATTTAGGTGAAATGATTAAGTTTTACAAGTTAAATACAACGTGGCGGGCTTAATAAATTAATTAGTTCATGGAATTGTTACTGGTAGATAAATTCTCATTCTCAAACGAACTTTCAGTTTTTAACGTTTCGAAATAAGTTATTCACTGTAACTTTAGTGAAACTCAAAGTGAAACTCCAAAAAAATCAAAATGTATATATATAACTATTAGTTAAAAAAGCCGAAATGGAGGTAGGCCTACTAAAACTCCATTTATGGGTGATAGACAGAACGTACTACCCGAACGTCAAAGTTTAGGCAGAACGTAACCAGCCAGATATGACTATGAGTGCATGTGATGACCGTCATATTCGTATGCCAGACCAGCGACGGCAGCGATGCCGTCGGGCTCATACTCGAGTCATAGTCATATTTTGGATGCCAGATGCTAATTCCATTCAATTCATATATATTTTTTTCTTGATGCTAAACACCGAAAAACAACCAAGTTCCGTCTGCTGATTTATATTTCTTTGCTCGAACATAGTCATATAAAATATAATATTCTACACAATTTAGCTCCTGACACATATTCTCAAAATAAGTGTCCCTCTCGACCGTGTTAGAGTAATGTTACGACGGCGTTGAAAAATGACCATCAACACTGTTTCTATTGTTAACGCAATGTGGTTGTGACTTTACTCCAACTCGGTTGTAATTTTTAACGTGGTCAAGGTTACCGTCAACGCAATTTAATATAAGGCGGTCGGTGTAGCCGTCAATGCAATATAACATGGTGTAGGTGGTCGGTAAACAGATGGAATGGTTCCAAGTTGGATTCCAACAGCGATAAGTTACAGAGGCGGATCCAGAAAATTTGAAAAGGGGGAGGGGCGCTATGTATTGTTGTATACCCCGCTGGACAAAACAAGTGTCCATTGGCACCGCGGTGTATTTGCCGTTCGGTCGCGGTGTCAGAGTTTGTAACTGCAGTTGAGCACCCGCGGCCGAACGGCAAGTACACTGCAGCCGAGCGGCAAGTACACCATGGCCGAAAGGCAACTACAACGCTACCGAATGGCATGTACATCGTGGTTAGATTTCGGGTTTGTATCATCTTTTTTCAGTTTAATGAACGTACACCGCGGCAACTACACCATGGCCAAATGGCAAGTACACCGCAGCCCAACTGTTGTTTAGCCGGTGGAGCCGCAGTGTAGTTGCATTTCGGCCGCGGTGGCAACGCTAACCGCAACACCGCGGTTAAGTGGACACTTGTTTTGTCCAGCAGGGTATATGATGCATGCATGTCATCATCCGAGCCGCAAACCGTTGAGTGGAGGAGATGACAGGAGGGGGTTAACCCTACTCTCCGGGTGGGGGTCCTGTGTATACATTAAAAACAACGCGTTTTCCTGTGTTCTGGACCCAGTTTATGTAGCTTATATTAGGCCTACCGGTATATGGAGCGAGTGACAATAACATTCTGTATAATTATTGTACATGTATAACATGGAGGGTTAGTGATGGAAGATCAAAGCTCCTTTGAACAATGAACTTATTTTCCAAATGTCTGCAAATGACAGTGAATTATCTGGGCGACATCAAAATATTGGCTTGCCGCACATGCCTATTGAATGAGCCCCATAATCATTGGGTCGCCTATGGTTTGGGCCGGTGCATGGGAGAATATTTTTTAATTCAGAGTGAATGGTCACAAAATCCTGGCTTCTATTACCAAAAATAGAGGTGTTTAGGCTGCCAATACAATGCATCTATGCAGCCACTTAATTTCCTCCATTGCCTATACTGAATTTTTCAGTTTTACTCCTAATAGCAATCAGCTTCATGTTTCACCAGCCATAATAATGGGTGTCCGATCATACCCCAGACTGATTAACTAATCCCCTGTTCATCTACATTCTGGTTACATCCATAATGTTCATTAAAATATTGTATGTACATTGTAGATTAATATCTGTTTTGTAAATGTTTGGGTTATGAATAAATATGTTCAGTCAATCAACTGACTTATGATGATAACGCAGGGCCTGACCCAGCCCGTTTTCGACTCCGGTATACCGGGTTTGGGGACATTGAGTTTTGGGCGCCCAAAACAAATTGAAGGCAAAAAAAAATAAAAATTTAATTTAAAAAAAAAATTGTTTTTTTTGTTTTTGTTTTTTTAAATTCAGGTCCCAATTCATATTATAACAAGATACACATCATTTATGTATTTATATATATTGACATAAGGCATTTAAGTTTACAAAAAGATTTAAGTTTAACAGTTGGAATCATACTGTAAAGTATGTTTGGTTCTATCTAGCTTTCATCTGTGAAAACTTCAAATAGTTCAGGTTTGTTACCATTCAGCCTTCAGACTTTAGTATTTCAATCAAATTAAAGCGAAATTACACAATACAGTATAGGAACAGTGACAATTTGATCAAATCAACCTGGTTATCAGGTGGGATCTCATAATACCAAATGAATAATTAACGTAGAGATTAGTTCTAATTACTAGGGCCCCTAACATATACCGGTATAATCAATTGGAAACAAATAGAACACAACATATTTTTGAGAGTGTTTAACTACAAACCTAGAATAAGAAATAATGAAAAATGTTGCAGGACTGTTCATTCTATCTTTTTCATCTCAGTCATACAGTGGGGGCAATATTATACATTATTAGATTATATTATGCATTATTATGATAATATATTAATCTGTTATCATTATGTGTGTTTGTTTAATTCTGTTAAAAACAATGTTATCTTGTAAGTTGAAATAAATATGTTGGTTCATTGTGTCTTTTCTTTTTGTGTATAAATATAAATTGAGTTTATGAATTAAATGAATTTTGTTTTCTAGCTTAAGTGACTCTGGTCATATTAATAGCTACTGAAAGTATAAAATTCTCGTTGGTTAAAAAATGAAAATTATCCTTCAGATATGCCCAAGATCACTCTCAGAGCATTGAAATTTCCAAAAATTCCCGGGGGAGGCCCCCCAGACTGCCCCCAATGAGAGGGGCAACCCCTCTCATACTCTCCCCGGCTCCTGCCTTCGGCAGTCGCGGCGATGATCTTCGGTCATCGGGAGGTGTCCCCAAATAAAACCTGGATCAGGCCCTGTAACGACACGTGAAAACCAATGTTTTGAAGGACTCATGACTCTTTTTTTATTACACAATGTCATATGCGTATTTGTCGTGACCTAAAGATGTCTTATTAACGCACATTTGTTCCAATTAAGGTGACGCAACATGTTATGGAAGATACCGTATATAACCAATTTTAAATGCCATACATACATGTACATGTATATACCATTGGAAACGAACCAGTATTGTATTTCTATACTAATTCAAAAATATACTATATGTATACGGTACATGTATACCATAGTAGTATGGTGTTTGTGCCTTTATATAATCTCTTTACGATGATATTGCCGCCTGTGCATTAATATAGTCCTAGCGTTCGATGGTCTGATGGCTCGATATATAGTCTGAGGCAAACCTCCGTACTATCGAATGATCAGACTATATTGTATAGCTTAGAGTGTAGTCAACTCATGTTTCACTCATTTGCTCTTTATATTGTACATATAGATGGAATTGTCTAAATTTTGACTCCACTGTTAGAATTGCTATATTTAATTTTATATAAATATTCAATGTTGAAACTTCGGGTGCCCAAAACTTGGTGGTCGGGTGAGATATTTTCCGACACTACGATACAAAATGTCGTAGAAATTATTTGTTATGCATTGCGAAAAATAGGCATGCAGTGCCCACGTCTCGGGATGTTGGATTCGTCCCTTGCTTAGCTATACAGTATACATATTACATGGAATACCAAAATGAAGTAATTTTCAACCCACATTTAAAATAACTGTATAGGTTTGAGGAATGTAAAACATGCCTCAAATGCTGTATTTACATGCATGTTAGAAATATTCAGTGCGGAATCTTCAGGCACCCCCGAGACAAATGGCGCCAGGACACCTACCAAAAATTCCTTGCTCTGGTGAAAAAAGGGGGGGCAAGCACGCCAGGGGCACCCCCCCCCCCCCCCCCCCCCCCCCCCCCCCCCCCCCCCCCCCCCCCTGCCCGAGCGATATGATGGCCAGATATATTGTCATATAATGGCGATTTATTTTATCTGTTTTTGTGGGTTTATAAAATGCATTAGTTTATTGAGAGACTGGCCATACATTGTAGGTTCGTTTATTTTGAGTAAGATCGTCTCTCATTTGGTTGAGGTCCTCATTTAATTTCAAGTCGGTCAAGTACCGGTATTGCTGATATGTATCGTCTTTTTTTTAGTTTAAAACAAGTATTTCACATATGCAGGTAATTTTTTAATGTTGTTTTGCAGTTATTATGCCTAACCACACATATCTTTGACCACAATATTTCAATGATAACGCAGATTTTAAATAATAAAAAAAAACAGTCATGTATCTCGTGTGATGGCACACCTGTCAGTCATCGAGGATTTGTTTGGGATATTTTATTCCTCCGTTCAATCTGGTTGGTTCTGGGCGGAGCTTACTAATATTTTTTTTAGGAGGTCACCTACTTTATCCATAACCGAGATATGAGTATAACTTATTCCCATTCTCTGCATAAAGTAGTCCTGAAGCATAAAATGCACTATCCAGAGCATTTCTTCTACATGTATATTCCACGATATGCCAAGATGATGAACTGAATGAAGATTACACAACCCATTAAAAATATATTTTTGCATCATTTTTTTTTATACGAAACCCTGCCTGAAGCGTATGTGCAAACAAAACAAATATCTAACCAGATCCCGTCGCACCTAATTAGGAACCATAGAAGTTGCTACTATTACCACCAAACATCAACACCAAGGAGTACCAGAACTCGATATTTATTAATCCGTGACTGGAACAAACTGGAAGAGGAGTTCTTGGATCACTGTGGTTCGGTGGAGGCACTCTGGAACGCTAACATCAAGCTCACTCCTTCCCATCGTAATAACTCCAATTTTGGTCTATACGATGTACCCTGCTGGACAAAACAAGTGTCCACTTAACTGCGGTGCGGTTAGCGTTGCCACCGCGGCCGAAATGCAACTACACCACGGCTCCACCGGCTAACTACAGTTGGGCCGCAGTGTAATTGCCATTCGGCATGGTGTAGTTGCTACGGTGTACTTTCATCAAAATGCAAAAAAGACAATACAAACCAGAAATCTAACCACAGTGTACATGCCATTCGACCGCGAGGGTAGTTGCCTTTCGGCCACAGTGAACTTGCCGTTTGGCCGCAGTGTACTTGCCGTTCGGCCGCTGTGCTCAACTGCAGTTACAAACTCTGACACCGCAGCCGAACGGCAAATACACCGCGGTGCCAATAGACACTTGTGTTGTCCAGCGGGGGTACCAATCCAGATCCAGAAAAGAGTTAAGCAAATTAAAATCAAAGATCTGGAGCTTATCATGTCGACGGGTTGCACTTTTTCCCGGATGTGGCCAATATGGGTTATTGACCACCTGTTGGAACGCATGTGGGTATTTCGCACCTGCAGGGTCGTTCATTGCTATCGGTGGTATGGTGTAAATAATGGGTGACTGTGATCAATGGTAATTATTAACAGCTGTTGTTTTATGCGATTATGTTGAGATGATATTTGTGATGAGATAAAGATTTTTATTTCGATAAGTTAGTGAAAATAGAACATATAGCAAAAAGACAGGCAGAGCACACCATGATAAAACATAAAATAAAACAACAAGCAACAAATATCATAATAGTTAAAACGATTTTTACAAAAGTTTAAACCTGAAATAATCTATAAACCAAATTAAGAACCCATCCCAGCCTGTTTTCTGTTTTAGTTGTCTGCGTTTTTCCCTCCATTGGTTGAACGATTCGGTTTCCGTCGGTTGATCACACAATGCCCCCTCCCACTGGCTTGACCTGCTTCATGTAAGTTCATAAATTTCTGAAAGTGATCTGAATGACTGCATGCTACATCTCTGGATGAACCTGAATTTTTCTTTAAATCTGTGTCGAGTTTGAAGTTCACTAAAATTATCATACTTCTTTATAGCTCCTCGTATTCACATTTTTCTATGTTATATATTGCATCCACAAGACTTAGTTCCATGAACATCTGGAACATTCTACGCAATTCGTGGTGCATCGTAGAACACAAGGTATACACTAGAAACACTGAGGTCGAGACATTTTTGGAAATGCTAACGCAGAAGCCTTATAATTATAGAGACTTGTTGGGAGCAAAGAAGCCTTAGTCGGTTTTATACAATGTAGCTATAGGCCCTATATATGCTCATGGCAAAATATCCATTATCGTTTGCAGAGACTTTCAGATAAAAAAAAGATCATTGTTCAAATGCACATTTTCCCCCTGTGTTGCATGTGTCAACTGAGAGAGTTTATGTCGATGTTCAGACTGGTCCTTGCAGAAATTAAACTGGCAGTTACATGTATATAATTATATAAGCGGTCAAATTTTTCGTGGTTTCTTGAACATAATCCACAGTGTTGACACATCTATGTGTCATGTTTTGGGCACCTATATAATTTGGTTGAAGTCACAGGAGCTTTGATCTTCATCATTGACTATCATCAGTAATTTCTGCCCACCCCTGTGATATAAGCAGCCTTCACCTCGTCAACTCGTGTGTTAACATTGGTACATGTATCTGCGTGAATTTAGTTGTGACTAGGTCCATATAAGATACATAAACTGAGATGTGTATATTATGTAATGTAGGGTGCATACCGCAGATGGCAACATATCAATGTTATGTAACTGAATATTATTCATTTTCTAGTCATTTTAGTATCAGTATCCAATTGACTTCCAAAAGCCCCAAAACCCACGAAAACATGTTTAGAATGAAATGTACAAAAATGTCCTGGTGATGGAATTGGTCCCAGAGACCCCCACATATGAGAAACCCCCTCTCATACTCTCCCCCCTCTCGCCGTGAAGCGGCTCTGATGAAGCTACCCCTTTTTCAAATGTTCTGGATTCGCCACTGTTATATCACTATCAGAATAAATGTTGGTTGATCAGCTTTTGAGTATTTCCCCCTTTTGCCATGGACATGTATTCAGACCATTGGTCACATGATCTCAAGGAACTTCAATCGAAATATTTTAAAGGATTAGTACCCTCCATTTTGGGATTTCCCTAACCTATCGAATATCATTATGTTGAAGCATTGTTTAATTTGCTTGTTATGTTGTTTGAACTTGAATGCTATCCAGACTGCAGTTATCATATGTTTTATGGGAGTACTAGTATAATGGGACCCTACATAACCACCAGTCCAATGGCATTCCAATGTGGCCCAACAGCAAAGTCAGCAGCAATGTCCCAACCTTTTGCTTGAAAATGCATTGCCTACAAATGCTGGTTCGAGATCCGTCATCAAACAATCATATCTTCAAGGAGTGAGAATGAAATACAATAGTTTCTGTATGTATAAATTGATTTTCTCAACTTGGCACAAGTATATACAGTAATGCCCTAAATAATCGACTGAGAGCTTTCCGATGAATGGCAACAAGCCATATTTCCGACTAAATCCTGAAAAATACCCATAATTCTGCTGTGGATAAGGAGTCGATTATTTAGGGCATTACTGTACTTTGGATAAAATAATTTATACTATGATCATGTACTCAACTGTAGTATTAATTGTCATTGTGAAAAAAGTTGTTAATCGCCACTGCAGGTATAAAGGCATATTGTAGGTATAAACATTTCTCATACATTTTGAACAGCAAAGTGATATACCTACAGCAGGGACTACAATGCTTGTGACCTCTTGTGGAAACATAGTTCCAAGTTGACACGCTATTAAACAGAATGTTAGTTATACTTTCATACATCTGTGATATTATGTGAGATCTGTGATATTATGTACATTGTAACCATTTTTTTTTTTTTTTTCAATGTTCAAAAGCTTTTTTATACATTTTCACAATTCCCTCAGGTTTCATATCCCTTTGCCAGGTAACAGTACTGAGTTGCCGCGGGCTCCATGGAGGGTTGAAGTGTTGACAAATTTCTTTGTTTCAATGTTTTAAGTACTAACTTTCTAATATTATTCTTATCGGTAAGATCATGGTATAAAAAAAATATACACATAGTGTTTCTGAATCCCAAATTTACACTACTCGTGGGATTGTTGATTTACCGTGCTCGCTAAAGCTCATGCGGTAAATCATCAATCCCACTCGTGTAAATTTGGTATTCAGGAACACTATGTGTGTATTCTAATGTACATGTTTCTTTTATTACAGGAAGATGAAAATTCAAACATGGATTGTTTCATATTTATCTAGTGATTATCCAGCCTCTCAATATCAAATTATAAAAATATTAAAGGTACTATTACCAGTATGTCAACCCTTACTATCGCTGAAGGGGTCACTCTCACCAAAAAAAGTGCTGAAGGGTACACAGGATTTGAAAATGTGCTGAAGGGTACACAGGGTTTGTGATCGCCACTAACATCGTTACTTAAACTGTTTCTGAAAGTCTGGCACCCATTAGCAGTTTGTTTTCAGTTCATTTTAATGTTCATTGGAACGTAAACAATTATTCTCTAACAGAAATCATGGCAGATACGAAAACTAAACGTCATTTAGAACGACATTTCAAACCCTGTGTACCCATCAGCACTTTTTTTGGTGAGAGTGACCCCTTCAGCCTTACTATCCCATATTAACTTACAGTAATGCCCTAAATAATCGACTCCTTAATCACAGCAGAATTATGGGTAATTTTTAGCTCAACTTTACTTTGTAAAGTTTGAGCTATTGCCATGGCTTGGTATCCATCGTGCGTGTGAGGGTGTGTATGTGTGTGTGTGCGTGATTCGTCAACAATTTCCTTTAGAACGGGCTACAGTTCGTACCTTTGGTCCGATTATTATGAAATTTGTCATGGATGTTGACATTGACATGTAGATGGGAACGAGTCATTTTGGGGTCATTCGGAAAAAAAAACATGGCCGCCGGCAGCCATCTTTGATTTTACTCTTTGTATGACTAAATCATTTAGCACGGGCTACAGGTCGTACCTTTAGTCTGATCATCATAAAATTTGTCATGGATGTTAATATTGACATGTAGATGGGAACGAGTAATTTTGGGGTCATTCGGCTAAAAAACATGGCCGCCAGCAGCCATCTTAGATTTTACTCTTTGCATGACTAAATCCTTTGACACGGGCTACAGGTCGTACCTTTGGTCGGATCATCATAAAATTTGTCGTGATGTTAACAATTACATGTAGATGGGAACGAGTCATTTTTGGGTCATTCGGCCAAAAAACATGACCGCCAGCTGCCATCTTGGATTTTACTCTTTGTATGACTAAATGTTTAGCACGGGCTACAGGTCGTACCTTTAGTCTGATCATCATGAAATTGGTCATGGCTTTAGAAATTGGAATGTAGATGGGAACGAGTCATTTTGAGGTCATTAGAATAAAAAACATGGCCGCCAGCGGCCATCTTGGATTTCAAAATTTAATCCATTAGCACGGGCCACAGGTTGTACTCTTCGCCTGATCATCATGAAATTTGTCATGGATGTTAATATTGACATGTAGATGGGAACGAGTAATTTTGGGGTCATTCGGCCAAAAAACATGGCCGCCAGCAGCCATCTTGGATTTTACTCTTTGTATGACTAAATTCTTTAGCACGGGCTACAGGTCGTACCTTTAGTCTGATCATCATAAAATTTGTCGTGGGTGTTAATATTGACATGTAGATGGGAACGAGTACTTTTGGGGTCATTCGGCCAAAAAACATGGCCGCCGGCAGCCATCTTTGATTTTACTCTTTGTATGACTAAATCATTTAGCACGGGCTACAGGTCGTACCTTTAGTCTGATCATCATAAAATTTGTCATGGCTGTTGAAATTGACATGTAGATGGGAACTAGTCATTTTGGGGTTAATCGGCATTAAAACATGGCTGCCAGTGGCCATTTTGGATTCTACTCTTTGCATGACTAAAGCTATCAAATGTTAGAAAACATAGCCGCCAGCAACCATCTTAGATTTTACTTTTATATACATGTATATATATATATCTCTTCATGTTGATAAACTCGTATTAGACATTCAACTTTCCACATTCCTAATCACTCCATCGACAGTAACACATTAAATTATTCCCTTTCAAAGTTGAGCTACAGTGTCATTGACACTTTCATTCATGATTTAGTCGGAAATATGGCTTGTTGCCATTCATCGGAAAGCTATCAGTGAGAAAAAATACCCATAATTCTGCTGTGGTTAAGGAGTCGATTATTTAGGGCATTACTGTACATGTATCTAATGCCAAGTCCAATCCTAGGCAATTATTATTCATGATGACCAGCTCTGTTAATCAATATTACATGTATGATGATACATTACTATATCAGTGTTGGTTGAATACCAGTTTGAAAGATGAAATTCTGGCTTTGTGGTCATGAACTCTATGTACAGTACTCTATGGCATGCCTTATGTATTATAGTGTCATCAATTCATAGATGTACCAATAAATAGTGTGAGACAGGTGAGAAGTTGGCTAAATTGAACCATCTTCACAGCCTTTTAGCTCAATTCAACAAAGTCAAGTTTGAGCTATTGCCATGAGTTGGTATCCGTCGTCCGTGTGTGTGTATGTCTGTCAACAATTTTCATTAGCATGTAGATGGAAACGATGTGTTTTGGAGTGAATTGGCCAAAATTTTGTTTCCGTTGGCCATCTTGGTTTTCATTATTAAACCATGTAAATTCATTAGCACAGGTTACAGGCCGTACCATTGATCTCATAATTATGAAATATGTCATGGACGTTGACATGTAGATGGGAACGAGTCATTTTGGTGTCATTCGGCATAAAAACATGGTTGCCGGTGGCTATCTTGGATTTCAAAATTCAATCCATTAGCACAGGCTATAGGTCTTACCGTCTTCATCTTTAGTATCCAGGATCTTCAGACCATACAATTTTATTCATGCACCAGGGTCAAAATGCTAAACAGAACAAATTAATAGAAAATTAAAGGAGGAAGCTTGTGGACTTACCTGATCTTAATTGTATGTTTTTATTACAGAGTCGTAATTTCAATCGGAATTATTTGAAGGAAGAGTTACAGGACATCCATGATGGTCATGTGAAAATAAAAGCGGAGTTCACAGTTGCAGCTGTCGATAAATTTTATGAAGAGTGAGTATTCAATCTTCGTACTAATGCATCTTCAGATCAATGTTGAATGAATGAGTGGAAAAATAGATAGAACTAGAATGCACTCATTGGATCTGGCTATACTTGCGCCCATCACAAGATTCTGGTGACTTGCCAACAAAATGTTGAACCACGGTCCTGGGTTTTCTTTTGAAAGCCAATCTACATATCAAATTTCCTTACATGGTTGAGAAATTTGTGTGGACGGATAGAAATCCTTATTATTTCCAGTTGCTCTCTTTAGAGGAGCGGCCAAATGCCAAAAGTGGTCGGATACTCCTACCCTCGGTAGAACAAGTTGAAACCAACTTTTTCTGGAAGGTAAATCCATATCATTTATGAAAATGATTCTTGGCCTTGCCGGAATTGGTGGCAGCTATGTATGGTAAGACTATTTGTGAAGGTACCCTACCGAAAAATTAGCCTGTTTTCAGCGGTTGACCAGCTATACACAATTGGTTAAAAGTTAAGCACATCACCAAAAACAGAACATTCTATTTGTTATTATTGGGTACATGGTGATACTAGATTGGAACGTTCTTATTTTTTCTGGTTTGTTTGAGATTTCACGACGTCATGGTAGAGAATGTAACGTTCTGCATCAAAAAATCATGACGATTCAGATAAACTGTCGCCCGTTAACTCTGTACAAAACTAGCACGATCGACCTAGCTTATCACATCATATATGTTTGGAAAGACTGGAGTATTTTCTACCAGGAGGAACGAACTTTATTATCCTGTCCCTACCAATCTTGCAATAATAGGCAAAAACTTAACCCTCCCCCAATGTCATAAAATGCTGAGTATAGCCATCGCCGTGGATTGGATCCCAGAATGATAGAATAGTGCGTAGTATTTGATTTTATTTAGTGTAGAACATACATAACAAGTGTAAAATGCAAATTTCCAACAATATTCACTAATAGAAGAGTATCAAAATCCAAGATGGCGTCCAATATGGCGGTCAGTTTTTATTTTAAGACTTTGTGAAGTGACATACGAAAAATCCAGAAAAGGAACGTCCCCAGTGGTAAAATCTATATTATTGTAATGACTACATAGAATAACATTTCATATCAAACATTAATTTGACCACTAATACATCTTTTCAATTGGTAAAATAATAGGTAAAAATTTATCCCTCCATCCCATGTCATAAAATTTGAAATAAAGTTATCGCCTGGGATTGGAACCACGAATGATAGCATGATGCGCAGTATTTTGTTTTATTTAATGTAGAACACACATACGAAGTGACAGGTATGAATTTCCATCAATATTCACTATTAGAAGAGAATGAAACTACAAGATGGCGTCCAATATGGCGTCCAATTTTAATTGTACCACTTAGCGAACGGACATACGGACGAACTATAAAGGGGACATCCCCTGTGGCATTGTATATCACTGAAGTGACTACATAGACGATATTTCATATGGAACAGTAGTTTCACCATTATTAGTCCATCTTATCAGTTGGAGAATTAGTAAACAAAAACTTAACCACCACCCAGTCACAAACGTCCACATAATGGCGGCACTTGTGACTATAGTCCAGAATGCAAAGAAATAAGCAAATCGTTAGGAATTACTTTGCGTTGAATACAACGAAGAAACATAAAATGTCAAATTTGCATCCACATCTGGTCTTAGGAGACAACCAAAATCCAACATGACGTCTAATTATAATGTCAACACATTGCGAACAATGAATACGAAAGCCGGTCAAAATGTTTCAATCGGCAGTTTGAAGCGATATATTGTTTATAGTGTGTGTTTATATTAGACGTCGAAATGTTGTGTTTGAGTGATGGTGGTAAGACAACATTTTTTTCAGATAAACCTTTGACATGACTCTCAAATAAACTTAATAAACTGTCGACCAGCTCCCTACGGGCGGGTAAACCGTGTCTTTCATGTTGCCATTGGTTTGGTAGTATCCTACATCACGTTCCAAACGTCACACCCGTAGCTATGACGCAAGGATTAATACTGGATGGAAATTTGCATTTGTTGAATGTTTAGGTTGTATTGTTTAGCAATTATAAGGAACTTTATATCAAATATTTGGAGAAAGACAAACCAACCAAAATAAAAAAACACTTAGCGAAATTCCGAGAATGACTTAAATAGTTTAATTTGCTGAATCGTGTATCGATCTCCAGTGCGCATTTTGACTATTGTTTGACAATTTTATGTCATTTTGAGACGTTAAGTAAGTAAGCATTAACAATATGTAGACAACTGGTAATAATAGAGGATGGTCATTAACCGTTACAAATAATCATGCACTCGATGCGATACGAAGTGATGTTGTAATGTTCAATACTACCATATGACTATCATATCACTATTAATATATTGTGATAGTCTTGAATGTGCAGTCCTCCTTAACATGTCCTTTTGAATTTCCACCAACATTTTCAGAGAGCCTTGCAATAGTTTTGGCCAAATGAAACATTAAATAACAGAATCACTAACTGTTGTTATATGCAGTAACGCAAAAGACAAAAATGGCATACGTTTTGAAATACAGCAAATAAGATATCTAATCGATCTCTGGTTTTGGGAAAGTGGGATATGAGTCCACGAGCAATCAAAGTTCACACATCATAGTAACTACCTATTAACGTAACACGGAAGTCATCATCGCACACACACACACAAAATGCTCTTTAATGGCATAACACAATGTCCATATAATGCAATCAGTGTAAAAATAGGTTATAAATATGCGATATAACTTATAGTGATCTAGAGGTTGCTGGTTTGTATAATCGTCCGAGTTTGGGCTCAGTGTGAAATAAGAGAATAACACCGCATACCTATGCATATAAGTTGTTCTCGCCATATGTTGCTTGATGTGCATGTTTTTCCGTTCATTGATATTTTAGTCTTGACTAATATGTTAGTTAAATTGTTGTGAATGTCAATCGGATTCATATATGTTACAAACAGAAGATATTGAGTTCCCTGGCTAGACTAATGAAATTGAATCTTCTATATCTCTGGTGGATATCATATCTGTATTAGTTCTTAGGCCTAACAAAATTATACGTTTGTTTCCGCTAACGGACTGAAAAAATATTGGGTAGGTAGGTAGGCAAAACTTTCTTTTTTTTTAAATCTTTTTATTTTTTCAGGATGCAATTCACTGTGTCATATTTAAGGAAATTTTAGACATTACAGGCCATATTATTGCTAATTTGCTTAGCCCATAAAGATAAAACAAAAACACAATCTCAGGGAGATATAACAAAGCTAAAATGGGACAATAACTGTTTTATAACATGTCCGTAACGCAGGTTTCACTTCTGCATCAAACTCCCCACATTATTGTGGGCAGTTGCAGTGCATATTCCGGGGCCGCAGATGCATACGGGTGACCAGTGACTTCGTCCCACTGCATTCTCGTCCCACCAATTTTTGTCCCGAAAAGGTGACCTCGTCCCACTTGTCGGTGATCTCATAAAATCGGAATGAGGTCGACATTTTGGGACAAAGTCACTAGCATTCCGCATAAGACACTATGCGTGGTGGGATGAGATGGTGGGCGCGGACGCTTATATATATTATTATTGTGGGCCATTGCAGACACTCTATGGCGCATAAGATACATTATATATTATTATTGTGGGCGGTTGCGGCGCATATTCCCATAGCCGCAGGCGCATAAGACACTGGGCTGGTGGGTGGGCTTATATATATACCGTATATTATTACTGTGGGGGGGGGGGGGCTTGCAGACGTATTCCGGTGCATGCGGCACATACAACAATCCTCGTGAGTGCCCAATAAACATACGTGCGGAATAATAGTATGGGGTGGAATTTCGTGGTAAAAATATGAAACTGACTGTTTGTAAACATTTGTCCAAAAAAAATAGCCCAAGCTGAATTAAGTAGCTAGGAGGAATCTTCTAAGATGAATTACTGAGGCTTTGGAAGGACGTGTATTGGTTTGAGTCACCGAGCTTCTAATTTAAAAAAAAAATAATAATAATAACTTTGAAAAAAAAGTTTGCTTTTTAAACAATATTTGTTCTAAATTCAATAAAATTGAATTCAATTCAATTAGATAAGTGGAAACCCTATATTTGTTAGACCTGAAGGTTTAAAGCTGCACTGAATCAAGCCCATTGTGACTGTATGATAAAAACGATGTATATGTACCACGAAAATAGGAAACTTGATCATTATTTGACACTATTCAACGTACCAATATGAAATGTTCGTAGAAATAAATGTTATGCGGTGGTTAAATAGTTAATGTATTTATATTGTAGTGGTGAAGTCATCAATAACTAATGGATTAACCCATTCTTAGATTGTTTTGTCAAAGTTCAAATAAATTTTGAATGAAAAAACGTACCGCAGTTATTTCATACGCATTGACAATTTCATAACAAAACGATACCGGAAGTAGGTCTTGCACACTCGACTACCGGTAATTCCAACGAATTAATTAATAATAGTTACAAATTACAATGGAATTATGCCTAATTTGTTTTAATTACCAACAACAAAAATATCATTGTTGGTTTTCTTCCAATATAATAGAGATTTAGATATTTAAAAAAAAAATCTCAAAATAAAAAGTTTAGAGTCGGCGGTTTAAAATAGGGTCGGTCGGGTTAGCGGAAACAAACGTATATATTTTTTAGGCCTTAGGGACGTGGTTCCGGACTACATGTGTAGTAATATATCTCATGATAATACATTTTATTGATACATATGTGATAGTGCGATAATCTCATTGAACATGCACGTTAGTGTTCCATTTATGATTGCCGTTAGATTATATTCATAATCACGCAACTCACTAGCAAACCAGAATGTCACTAAAAAAAGTTGTTTTGTCCACGGTTCTTTTGAGTCAGGTGGCATTTGAAATGGATAAAATGGTAAGTAATGAAAAACTGTAGGCTAGTAGCAAATATAAACACAATTGAAATGGTAACAGGCATAAGGCAATTCACAATAAACACTAGTCTTGATATATAGATATTCAAATTGTGTTTATGGTTTGGTCTATGGCGACTAGGCCATATCACGACATACATTGTATTCTTATGGGTGGCGGAAAGACAGCGCCGATCTTACCGCGGAATCAATATACTCAGTCCACACATAAACCACCTACCCCCAAACTGGCACAGATATTCAAAAGTTATTTTCACTTAACATGGACCTCATATCAGTGTTGCTGATCGGGATTCATAACACCTTCGTCGTTGATCTAGTGTTTTAGGGGGATACAAGTAAATGAGTGTAAATCAGAGTGATGTAATCAACTCAAAATCACTGGCATATAGTGTTGTGTTCTTGTTCACCCAGTAGGGTCCTTTGCGTTTCTCAAGAAAAACTGGACATGTCATGCTCAAGTGTCCATTGCTGTAAATGCATAGGTTCACATTGTATGACTCATATTCAATGAAAATGTGGGATTTATAAATGTATTTCTCATATCCATCTGTCTCTATGTTTCTATGAACATGTCGTCACTGGAGTCATGTTTGACCTTTAGTCACTGAACGTTAATTGAATGGTTGGCTATCAGAGCCATGTAGTTTTTATGATTGATAAAAGCAACTGTTGCTCATATTTATGAAGATAACATATATGTTGATTGCCATTTAATAATGGAAACACACATTCTAGCTAATACATCGCATAAGTAATACCATATGAGACGTTCTTTTCCCGCATATCGTATTAGTTGTTCACAAAGTGTTGACATTAAACTTAACTGCCATGTTGGCCGCCATTATGGCGCAATAGTGAGCGTGACTTCAAACTTTTGTTTCTTTATCGTGTTCAGCACAAATGAAATCAAAAATGTATGCTCATTTCTTTTTGGCCTGTACTACAATCCCCAGCGGCCCATTTGTGTGGAAGTTTGTGACTGTAGGGGTGGTTAAGTTTTTTGTCTAATTATTTCATCAAGTGATAATATGGATTAATGCTGAATCTAATGTTTGATATGAAATATTCTATGTAGTCAGTAAAATGATATATAATATACCACTGGGGACGTTCCTTTTCTGTATTTGTCGTATGCCGTTCACTAAGTTTTAAAATTAAAATTGGCCGCCATATTGAACGCCATCTTGGATTATGATACTCTTCTAATAACACATATGGATGGCATTTTTCTCTGGTCAATTTTCGTATGTATTCTACATTAAATAAAACAAAATACTGCGCAATATGCGATCATCCGTGGTTCCAATCCAGGCGACAACTTTAGTTCGAATTTTATGACATTGACTGGCGGAATAAATTTTTGACTATTATTTTACCAATTGATAAGATGTATTATTGGTAAAACTAATGTTTCATATGAAATGCTATTCTATATGGTCATTAAAATAATATACATTTTACCACTGGGGACGTTCCTTTTCTGGATTTTTCGTATGTCACTTCACTTAGTCTTAAAATAAAAACTGAATGCCATATTGGATGCCATCTTGGATTTAGATACTCTTCTAATAGTGCATATGGTTGGAAATTCGCATTTTATACTTGTTATGTGTGTTCTACACTAAATAAAAGGAAATACTACGCGCTATTCTATCATTCTGGTATCTAATCCCCGGCGATGGCTATACTTAGCATTTTATGACATTGGGGGAGGGTTAAGTTTTTGCCTATTATTGCAATATTTGTAGGATCAGGAAAATAAATTTAATACCTCCCGGTAGAACATATTCCAGTCTTTCCAAACATATATGACAAGATAAGCTCAATCCAGCGTGCTAGTTTTGTACAGAGTTGACGGGCGACAGTTTATCTGAATTGTCATGATTTTTTGACGCAGAACGTTACATTCTCCACTATTACGTCGTGAAATCTCAAACAAACCAGAATCAAATAACAACGTTCCAATCTAGTATCACCATGTACCCCATAATAACAAATAGAACGTTCTGTTTTTGGTGATGTGATTATGGTCAACTGCTGAAAACAGGCTAATAATGTCCCAGACATGATTTATATGCATCAAAGTAAGTTTTCAGAGATATTTTTTGCAATGCCTTTGTGAAAAAAATCCTTTCCATTATCTGTGGAACTTTCCTGAAATTTTATATCGGAGTTTTTGGTAATTTGCGGGGGAAAATCATTGACTCCTACGGCATTATTGGTAATTTTCTGAAAATCTGCTGAAATATTCATGATTTTAGAAAATTTTGTGGAATAAGACGTTGCTTGAATTTTAGCCTGACCAATTAATACGAGTCTCAGCTGTCTGGACAGTTTTGCACACCGAAGGAGGTTGTGACGCCATGATGTCTAAAGGGGTGATAGGAAGACAGTCAGCCATGACTATATCACCCCTAGCAATATACATGTATAGTCTATTAATATTATATTTATTTGTAATTGTACTTTCCATGTATGTGTATTGTAAATAAAATTACCCTATCCTATCCTATCCTAAACTGGTCTCCAAGATACCAACTTTCAAAATTTTTCCAAAATGAAAGATTTGTTTCAAACCCACCACCCTCACCCTCATGAAAATGTTAAACTCACCACCCCCACCCTCATGAAAATGTTACAAACCCACCACCACCACCCTCATGAAAATGTTACAAACCTACCATCCGCACTCTCGTGAAAATGTTACAAACCCACCACCCCCACCCTCATTAAAATGCAAAATAAGCATATATATGGATTAAAAAAAAAATTGTGCAACAATTTCATATTAGCCCTTGTGCATTCTTTACTTTTAGTACTTCCAGTAAAACGACACCGGAAGTACTGAATTACAACGAAACAAAATCCAGACAAAGCAAATTCATTACTTGCATCCAGCATATATTTAAATATAGACTGATTTTTGTTAGCTTCTCTGAGTTTGTAATTTCTTCTAAAGGGTGTACAGGTATATGTTCTCCGCAACTTTCAAAAATGTTTCTATTTAATAGGCCAAAAAAAAAGGTTTTGGTTCTCAGGCCCCGCTGCATTGAATAAAAAGGGCCGCATTAGGCCTTTTTATTGCAATGCCTGATGTTATGACAAAAAAACTTACGAAAAAATAAATTTGAAAAAAAAAAACATGTAATGTGTAAAAAAAGTTACTTGCAGGCTTACAAGATGAAGTAGATGACTACAATTAAGAAAATGATTAGCTGATCCTCATGCTCTTCTTACAATTAGTCATTGTGAACAACTTACACTACCGTATTTGTAACTTTATACAATTGAAAGGCACAGGACTAAATTCAGGATCACATATTAGAATGGGGAGGTATCAGTTTTTAGACAACAATAACAGTAGTAGGGGCATTATATATTGTTAGGTAATCCCAGTCATACACTGGTAGTACAATGTCATTTTTACATAAGACTAAATGAGTTTATATGCATAACAGTTCCCTCTACCTTTCTGGTTATTACTAGACGGAGGAAGGTATCTTTGTCCATGCTTACTGTGCGCAGAAAAAAATAA
The DNA here is from genome assembly GCA_032622095.1 of Siphonodentalium dalli. Classification (NCBI taxonomy): domain Eukaryota; kingdom Metazoa; phylum Mollusca; class Scaphopoda; order Gadilida; family Siphonodentaliidae; genus Siphonodentalium; species Siphonodentalium dalli. The sequence goes on along the minus strand of CP136062.1, from coordinate 188,516,475 downwards.
CAAATAAAAATAAAACCCTCCCTCCCTCATTGATTTGAAGAAAAAAATTGCCCGAGAACCAAAACACTTTTGGCCTTACATAAATGGTTTGTCCATTGTTTAGTAGTTTTACATTTTTTCTTGAAAATAACTTTAGATTTGATGAATTAAATCAAATGAAATTTGTATTTAAGTCTATGATAAAACAAATTCAAATCGCTGTTTGGTGTTATAATTTTTTAACTACATGATGTTGTTGCCTTTTTTGTAGTATTTCACTGCCAACAGTTTTTAGATGCCAATGTACCATGTATCATTTTTCATCTCATTTCTTTTGAAATACTTTCTCTTTAAGAGAAGACGGTAGTTGCATGTATATCCATGGTGTGGTCCAGATTATCATGTGGTTATACAGTGTATATGAATATTTCATGCAAACAACTACTAGTAGTGTAATGACACAGTGTCAGTTTTAATATTTTCTTGATGAATTCTTGTAAATTTATTACAGGAATGAAGATTTTGAAGATTGTGATTGGTCAAGAGCACTGCTCAAATTAACAAAGTTCAAACATGAATTTATATACGATGATGATAAGGTAATCCTGAGGTATTTTTTCAGTTCTTCGGTTACATTGCAATGGCATGATCTGCAGGCTGCATTACATTGTTCACATGGGTGTATTGCATTGTAACTCAGGCCTCCAGATTGTAGCTTATTATGATCTACCTTGGAATAAATGCAATACTTCAGATCAATATATCTGTTATATCTGTTGTAGACATATTCTGTGATAATGTCAAAGCTGTCGGAACCAAACATCTAAAGCTATTTTCACAAATATATGTCAAATTTCATTTTCTCTGTTTTGCAGACTAAGCCATCTTTGATCAATTAAAATAAGAACCATTTTTGAAAGTTGGAAACATGCCACACATGCTTCCACGTGATATAGCAGGGTTTCTGCTACAGGGGCAGCGGGTCCCTTGTAATGTCCCTTTCCCCTCACCCAAATTTCCCCTCCGACATTTTCTCCTACTCAATCCACAGATTAAGTTCATTGTGCGTGCATATCAATGAATCATTCTGTTTGAAGATATACCTCCTTTCTGAAAGATTTAGTTTTTTAAAACATTTTTCATGTTTATCAATGTTGAAACAAGCCAGCTATGAACGATCTTAAATATTCTTAATATGACAGTATGGCTTGCACACACAATACAATTCTTAATACGTCAGTATAGCTTGCACACACAAAATTATAGCCATTTTTATACCTTATCCAAAAGATGATGGAATACTGGATTATATGTGTCTGTCCATGCATCTATCCATCCGCTCATATATCTCAACCATAGTTTATCAGATATCGATGAAAACTCCCCACCACTGTCATAATTTCACGATTCATCTGTCCTCCTTACGCATCCAAATTTTTCACTTTTTTGTGAACTTTCCCAGTTTTGTAAAATAATTAAAACCATCCAAGTTTCAAACCAGTAAAGTCACATTTAACTCAGGCTACACTGGCAGTTATGTGTCGCCCAGCTCTCCCAGAAACATATTTTCTATTTTTTAGACCCCTTATAACCCTCGAAGTTGTGTACAACTTACTACCTATTGTGTGCTTTCTTATTCTCCAGGCGAAATGTGGATTTCTGATCAAGATTGGAGAGTTTGTTCTTTGGCGCTTGGAACCACCTTGCGCTACTAAATTTATACCTAATTTTTGGTGAGTGTTCTGATATTAAATGCTTCTTTAAAACCTTTAATGATGGGAGCTGTGCTGGTGCAGCATTAAAGACCCTGTGCCAGTGCATAATCTTATAAATGCGAGTCTCCCAATGGGAGCCTCCCATATATAGAGAAAGCACTGGTTTACAAGATCAAGGTAAATATTGTTAGGCCAATGCATTATCTATCTCATATATATTTTGAAGACCTCTGTCTGTCTGTTTGTCTGTATGTTTGTCTGTCATTAATACAAATCTACGATTCTCGACCGATCGGGACGAAACTTGGTACGTGTGTGTAGTTTGACCAGGCGGTCGACGTTGTCGTATTGGTGAGCCCGTGCGGCGCCCGCTTCGCGCATGCGCAGACGAGATCTCGGAAACGGGTGGAGCTATCGACTTGAAATTTGGTATATGAATGTATCTTGCCCCGGATACGAATTTTATCGGGTCGCCGAGGCCGTGCGACGCCAGCTTCGTGCATGCGCAGACCAGATCTCGGAAACGGGTGGAGTTATCGACTTGAAATTTGGTATGTGTATGTATCTTGCCCCGGATACGAATTTTATCGGGTCGCCGAGCCCGTGCGATGCCAGCTTCGCGCATGCGCAGACCAGATCTCGGAAACGGGTGGAGCTATCGACTTGAAATTTGGTTTTTGAATAGCCCGGACAACGTCGGGCTCATCGACTAGTCTATCTATACAATATATTTTGAGAACTCTGTATTCGAGAGATAGCCCACACCCTCCGGACCTCAATGATATGATCGTGAATGAGTATTGATATACCCCACTAAACTTTGACAAACACCAGTAATGGTGTGTAGATCATTTACATATATCTCCTATATATTTTGATACAATCTATCTAATTTACATATCTCTCTTATATATTTATGTTTGTGTGTGTGTTGTACTTCATACAAATCTACGATTCTCGACCGATCGGGACGAAACTTGGTACGTGTGTGTAGTTTGACCAGGCGGTGGTCGTTGTCGTATTGGCGAGCCCGTGCGACGCCCGGCAGCGCATGCGCAGACGAGATCTCGGAAACGGGTGGAGCTATTGACTTGAAATTTGCTATGTGAATGTATCTTGCGCCGGGTACAAATTTTATCGGGTCGCCGAGCCCATGCGACGCCCGTGCAGCGCATGCGCAGACGAGATCTCGGAAACGGGTGGAGCTATCGACTTGAAATTTGCTATGTGAATGTATCTTGCGCCGGGTACAAATTTTATCGGGTCGCCGAGCCCGTGCGACGCCCGTGCAGCGCATGCGCAGACGAGATCTCGGAAACGGGTGGAGCTATCGACTTGAAATTTGCTATGTGAATGTATCTTGCGCCGGGTACAAATTTTATCGGGTCGCCGAGCCCGTGCGACGCCAGCTTCGCGCATGCGCAGACCAGATCTCGGAAACGGGTGGAGCTACCGGGTACAAATTTTTCTTATTGAAACGCGTGGAGCTAAAAATTAAAAAAAAATGTCATATTTCGGACAAGCCGCCGGTGGCGGGCTAACCTGCTAGTCTATACTATATATTTTGAGACTTCGTATATATATATGTATGTATGTACTTCATAGAATCCAAAACGCGTGTAAAGATTGAGCTCAAACTTCCTATGTAAGTGTCAAATCCCACCGACACGACCGTGGTCGCGGTTTAGAGAAGCTCAGAGCACCCGTTCTCAAATCACCGCAAAGGCACGGCGGGGGTTAATCAAGTGATTATTTAATGAGCGTTTGTTTTTGACGCATCTCTATAAAGAGCGTCTGTTTCCCATTCAACGTTATTCGCATCTGCAGAGTTATACGGGAACGCAAACGTTATCACTCGAAATTTATTCCCCGCGAGCACGGATGGCGCGCTTTGTTTTTACAGTATATACCTTTGGTATATACCGAAATCATCCCACATAATCACGAATATAGCATCAGATTTCTCCCCAGATATACCATTATAAAGCTACTGGAATCTGCCAATCTACGGGAAATTCCAGGGAATGCCGATTGAGCTCAAACTTGCTACCTACGGGAAGTGTCATATATATGAGTGTGTCCTTTATAGACTCTAACCGATTGAGCTCACACTTGCCCAAGCCGTAAATATCAACAACAACGATATTGCTACCTACGGGGAGCAACGTTATTAGCATCTGCAGAATTATGCAGAGAGAAAGTGCTTTCCTATTTTTAGAACGCAACACATGTTTACGTCGCGTTGGTGATTGAGGTTCACAACGGGGTTAATTGACTGTCCGCTCTTTGCGACGATGAGGTTCACGACGGGGACTATTGACCAACACTCACAATTTCGTCTTTTGCATCAGATACCAACACCTCGACCGATCGGGACGAAACTTGGTACGCGAGTGTAGTTTGACCAGGTGGTCGTCGCTGTCGTATTGGCGAGCCCGTGCGACGCCCGTGCAGCGCATGCGCAGACGAGATATCGGAAACGGGTGGAGCTATCGACTTGAAATTTGGTATGTGAATGTATCTTGCCCCGGATACGAATTTTATCGGGTCGCCGAGCCCGTGCGACGCCAGATTCGCGCATGCGCAGACCAGATCTCGGAAACGGGTGGAGCTATCGACTTGAAATTTGGTTTTTGAGTAGCCCGGTCCTGTACGGGGTTACATTGAAAAACTAAAATTAATGGATCGACCAAAGCCATGGGACGAATGCCGCCAGTGGCGGGCTAACCTGCTAGTACTATATATTTTGAGACTTCGTATATATGTGTGTGTGTACTTCATAGAATCGAAAACGGCTGGCTCGATTGAGTTCAAACTTCCCATCTAGGGTAAAATCCCACGAACACCGTAGTTGTCGCGTTTTGGAGAAGCTCTGAGCACCCTTTCCCCACTCCCAAAATCACAGCAAAGGCACGGCGGGGGTTAATCGCGTTGATAGTTAAAGAGCGTTCATATCCGCAGTGTCGTTTATAAAGAGCGTATGTGTGTAATGTAATTCTTACATCTGGGTCTGGGTGTGTGCGTGTAAGACTGTATCCAGACATGAGCGTGTTGTGTGACGTATTTTGTGTATTTCCGTGGCAAAATTATACCCCCACGGCATCCCCACAGCAATTTTAATTCACATTCCCAACACCTATAGCAGGGACAAATATCTCTTAGCCAGCATCAAGGCGAGTCTTGTAACGTATTAATTCAAATGCTTTCGATCAAACAATATTATCTGTCGCACTCATATTTCGAATCCACTGCAATCGACCTATTTTTAGAACGCAACACATGGTACCAGTGATGGGGGTGCACGGCGGGATTAATTTAAATATGTCATGTTGGTAACAATATCTAGCCGAGAATTCCTCAGACCTACAGACGAATGCGACCAGCAAATTTCAAAATTGGTCACTTGACCTCACCATGAATATCTTCTGGGAAATTCCAGGGAATGCGTGCCCATTATCGGGCCATTGTGTGTGTCGCGGTCGAGGTAAATACACGTGGTTGTGAATTACGTCACGCCACGTGGATCCAGGCGGAAGTTAACCTGACCCTTCCGATGCCGCGTACGTTAGTGATACCGGAGTTATAGCGTGCGCGTTATGTTTTTTTGACTGACCGCAGTGCCCGATCCGCCGGATGTGAACATGTTATCAACTGTTACGACAGTCCGTGGCCCACGGCAGTCAATTCCGGTGGCGAATATTGAAGCCTACAGCGATTGCCACGGCAATGCCGATTGCCGTGGTGAATGTGTGTCCTTTATAGAATCGAACCGATTGAGCTCAAACTTGCTAGTTAGTGTGGATATAGGCATAATGCTTCTCAGAAATCCCGGTTACAAACCAACACTCACAATTTCGTCTTTTGCATCAAGATACCAACACCTCGACCGATCGGGACGAAACTTGGTACGTGAGTGTAGTTTTACCAGGTGGTCGTCGTTGTCGTATTGGCGAGCCCGTGCGACGCCCGTGCAGCGCATGCGCAGACGAGATCTCGGAAACGGGTGGAGCTATCGACTTGAAATTTGGTATGTGAATGTATCTTGCGCCGGGTACAAATTTTATCGGGTCGCCGAGCCCGTGCGACGCCAGCTTCGCGCATGCGCAGACCAGATCTCGGAAACGGGTGGAGCTACCGGGTACAAATTTTTCTTATTGAAACGCGGTTTAGAGAAGCTCAGAGCACCCGTTCTCCAATCTCAAATCACCGCAAAGGCACGGCGGGGGTTAATCAAGTGATTATTTAATGAGCGTTTGTTTTTGACGCATCTCTATAAAGAGCGTCTGTTTCCCATTCAACGTTATTCGCATCTGCAGAGTTATACGGGAACGCAAACGTTATCACTCGAAATTTATTCCCTGCGAGCACGGATGGCGCGCTTTGTTTTTACAGTATATACCTTCGGTATATACCGAAATCATCCCACATAATCACGAATATAGCATCAGATTTCTCCCCAGATATACCGTTATAAAGCTACTGGAATCTGCCAATCTACGGGAAATTCCAGGGAATGCCGATTGAGCTCAAACTTGCTACCTACGGGAAGTGTCATATATATGAGTGTGTCCTTTATAGACTCTAACCGATTGAGCTCAAACTTGCCCAAGCCGTAAATATCAACAACAACGATATTGCTACCTTAACGTTATTAGCATCTGCAGAATTATGCAGAGAGAAAGTGCTTTCCTATTTTTAGAACGCAACACATGTTTACGTCGCGTTGGTGATTGAGGTTCACAACGGGGTTAATTGACTGTCCGCTCTTTGCGACGATGAGGTTCACGACGGGGACTATTGACCAACACTCACAATTTCGTCTTTTGCATCAAGATACCAACACCTCGACCGATCGGGACGAAACTTGGTACGTGAGTGTAGTTTGACCAGGTGGTCGTCGCTGTCGTATTGGCGAGCCCGTGCAGCGCATGCGCAGACGAGATCTCGGAAACGGGTGGAGCTATCGACTTGAAATTTGGTATGTGAATGTATCTTGCCCCGGATACGAATTTTATCGGGTCCCCGACCCCGTGCGACGCCAGCTTCGCACATGCGCAGACCAGATCTCGGAAACAGGTGGAGCTATCGACTTGAAATTTGGTATGTGAATTTATCATGCCCCGGATACGAATTTTATCGGGTCGCCGAGCCCGTGCGACGCCAGCTTCGCACATGCGCAGACCAGATCTTGGAAACGGGTGGAGCTATCGACTTGGAATTTGGTTTTTGAATAGCCCGGACAACGTCGGGCTCATCGGCTAGTCTTATATATGTGAGGTGCCCCATGGGCGACTTGTATATATAAGAGAATGCATTGGCACAGGGTTTTCGCAAAATTTCAAGAAGCTCCAGTATTGAAAGGGTTAACTTACATTTTCCGTTTCCGGGTTCTAGCAGCACAAAAAGCGAATAAACTCAATATGATATAACAAAAAATGAGTCTCGGATGTAAATGGAATAAAGAAGAACACAATGATCTTACTTTTTTATATAAACTAACATAAACTACTGATTTTTTTTATATCTATACTATTTTTATATCTATACTATTTTTATATCTATACTATTGTGAAAGTTCTGTGTACAAGGCCACAGACAATTGACTTGAATGACAACAATAAGCTCCTCCCACCACTCAACTTCACAAGTTTCCGCTGTTCATCTCGTGTGTTGATTGGCCAGCATCTGAAGTGCGACATTCAGTAAATGTTTTGTAAATAATGCTATTTAGCTCTATATAAGTCTATTTAATCAAAATTTGAATATGGTGAAAATTACATTTTGTCAGAACCACTATTTTCATTGGCACAGTTTTAATTTCTATTTTATTTTCAGTGCTAATGATAACCTGCATGTCAAACATAAAATCTATTCCCAGTGGGACTACTTCAGGTGGGTCTTTAAATATTATTAAAATCAGTCTGATATTGACATGACCGTCTTCAAGTCTGAGTTTAGTTTATCAAATTTCTATAGAAACTTCTTCACATAGATTCTATTTGTTTTTTAGTTTAGTTTCTCTATATCCTCAAATTGGCAGACGACACATTGCATAATCAAGGTTCCCAATGGTTTCACATCATGATATTCACCATTTGGGAACTTCAATCTTAGCCTATGTGTACCATAGCAGATGAGATGAGGCCATGCAGAATGAGGTCCCCAGAGGGTGAATTTAGTGATGCTAGCTCGCTATGCAGGATAGCGTCACTAAATTCACCCTCTGGGGACCTCATTCTGCAAATGACAGGCACACTAAACTCAGACTTGACCATGTTATTATCATGTATTCAAAGTGCAGCATCTTTGATCATTGTTTATGTTATAATTGAAATGTCTTCATTGTTTTAATGACACGCTGATTGACACTAGATCAAATGAGTTCCAATGTGACCACTTGCTCCTAACTCATCAACAAAACATACAGTGTTCACGCTGTCGGTAGCCAAATTAGCCAATGGCTAATCTTTTTCGAATTTGGCTAATAAAAATTTCATTTGGCTAAACTTTTGGCTAAACTTTTTTTGACCCAAAATGGAGACGGAAATCATGGAGTCAGAAAGCTAATTAATAAAAGCGCTCAATAGATCGACATTCAAGACGAAGTTAGGTGACGAAAGTACCGGTATTTCGTTATTTTCGTACTTATGAAATATTGTTCCGTGTGGCGGCTGTACAAAGGGAACATTATACAACTGATTGACATCTGATCAGTATTTTTGTTTATATATATGCTTTGAAGAGAGTTGTTATCAGTGAGCACAATTAATAGGTGAATACCTAGTGGTGACGCTGTTGTTTTAAAGAGTGATTTTTTTGTTTATACGCCGTCGATGACACCGACTATGTAAACAATACTAAACATGTATGCTTTGAAGAGAGTTGTCATCAGTGAGCACAATGAATAGGTGATTAACTAGTGATACCGCTGCTGTTTTAAGGTGTTTTTGTAATGTCCAATAAATAGGCGGATCGAAATAGTATACATCATTCACAATTTCCATCATCATCTAATCATCAAAACGTATAAGCTGTATACTGGTTATGTAATTAATTAAGCCGTCTGCTTTGTTCGTGATAGAAGAGCAGTTCTTAACTCAGTGGTTACGCAATGTGTGTCATTAAATGTAGTGATGTTCTGATAATCGGCCATCGGCCGATAATAGCCCATCGGAAATTAATCGTACCTCGCAGTTGAACATCGGCTTTTACCGATTGTCAAAATAAATAAAAACGTTCTAGTATCTAAGTGCAATGTGCACGCTTTAATAAACATACGCAATACAACTGTAGTATTGAATGTAAAACGCAGTTGTAACAGCCTAAACAGAAGCCATTGGCATCATTAAAGCAGTCTGATATGATGATATATTATAAGAATGGCAATACACATGCCCGACATCCCGTGTAATATGAAGTTATTGGTTCAATCGCGTTGACACGAAATAGATTCAAAGAAAGCTTTAATTAAAAAGCTGACCTGATTACAGTGAGGCTTCCTCAAGAGCACGTGTCATGTGACGTCACATGCTATGTCAATAACTTGAAGCACACACTGAATGAATTAATACAGTTGTTATCAGAACTGTCTTCAATAACGATCAACGTTAGTAGGGGCATAATTAGCTTTTTCGTCTGTACAACGTATGCTATGAAATACGCTTAGCTCCACGTTGAACTTGCTAAACAAAAATTGAGCAGGCGGAACTATAAAAGCTTCCGAGTTGTTAAAAGATAAAAGGTGTGACCAATGGAAACTTGGGAAATCTCAGACAAATATGACAGCAATTATTATCCATCAATCAAAATTTAGTTAATAATCATCGCCATTCCATACATTGTTGCAACTTACAAGTATTCAATCAAGACTTTTACTCCGCATGCAAGTGTTCCACACATGGTCATAACGTTACTCTGAGTCGGCACCTTTGATCTCTTTGTCAAAACAACTACCGGTATACATCAAAGGAAGCACACAACCGACGTCGGCAGAAATACTGTCACGACAGTGTGTATATATTTCTTTGATGTATTTGGCTTTGAAACTATGCGGGATATGGAGTGCATTGGGTGTATATAAGTCCATTATAGGAACAAACGCACAATATATATAAACATCGGAATCGGAAATCGGCCGATTGTGCCTCCAGTTATCGGAAATCGGTCCGATAAGCTTTTTCATTATCGGAACATCACTAATTAAATGTATCCCTGGCTTAACTTCATAAAAGATTTGAATACAATAGATATTCACCAGTTAACACCTTACTATAATAAGCCATTGTTAGCGGCCGTGGTCTGTGCGCATGGTCCGACGTGAAATCCCGTCGTATTTTATATTAATGTTTTATAAATTGATCTGCCTGTGTGTTATGTGATATGTGATGATATGTTCGTATAATATTGATTTTAAAGTTGTTGTTTTAATTATGTTTTCATTCTGAGTATAACAAATAAAGTTTAAAACAAATATTTTAGTCATTAATTGTGAACCGACCAGAAAACGATGATTTAATTTGGCCAAATTGTTTTTAATTTGGCCAATAAACATTTGGCTAAAGTTTTTTTCATTTGGCTAATAAAATTTTCATTTGGCTAAACTTTTGGCTAAAGTTTTTTTCGGTCCAGCGTGAACACTGAAAACATACCTATTTTGCGACATCACACATTAATAAATACATCTGTCAATCATTTTATAACCTGCAGACACACAAAGAAATCGATTCACCCATGTTTATGGTCACCTCTAGTTGAGAGCTGCCAAACTTTAATGATTTTCAAAGAACATGGCCACTATCAGTCATCTTGCATTTTACTATTTGCATCACTAAATACTTTGGCATGCCCTACAAACACCATTTTTTATCCAATTGATCCCAAATTTCATATGGCTCTTTGGGTTGACCTCTGGTATTACTTACCTTCTGCATTCATTATCGCTCCATTGACTGTAATATATAAGGATTAACTGTCATGTGGACTGTTTTTATGGAGATGTAATGGTGAGGTAAGTGGACATAACTTGTGAAAAACCCGAAGGGTTTTACATACAAGTTATGTCCACTTACCTCACCGTTACATCTCCATAAAAATAGTCCACATGACAGTTAATCCTTATATTTATATACATTTAGTGAAAAAGCCACTTTTGTAAATATATTTAAATCGAAAAGTGTATCGTGACAAGATCAGCCCAAAATACCCAATAGCACCCTTGGCAAAAGTTAATAGGAACAATTTCTCTTCATGTTGAAACCCGATGATGTATTAAGTCAATCCTGAGCGAGTCAAAATGCGCCCAAAGCATTACGCGTTCGTCTTTCCAAACCTAATGACGCATCGATGGTGTTATTAGCTTGGTGTTATGAGGCATTGCGCATTCACCGATAAATAACTGCAACTAGCCACGTGGGCGCCGACCAATCAGAATGCTGGATTTAGTGATGACAACACTTAGTGTGTAAATATATGACATTATCCCCATTCCAAGTTGAGCTATTGTGTCATTGACACTTTCAGTTTGTTTAAATATACACCACCCATCAGTAAGCCTGGAGAGGTAATGCCCTAAGTAATCGACTGCTTAACCACAGCAGAATTATGGGTAACTTTTCAGGATTTAGTCGGAAATATGGCTTCTTGCCATTCATCGGAAAGCTCTCAGTGAGATCTTTCCGATGAATGGCAACAAGCCATATTTCCAACTAAATCCTGAAAAGTTACCCATAATTCTGCTGTGGTTAAGGAGTCGATTACTTAGGGCATTACTGGTACATGCATCTTTTGACACAAAAACTTGGGTCTGGACTTGCCATCGAGGTCCCCCACATGCAAAATCTCAGTTTGCTGGACTTACCATCGAGGTCCCCCACATGCAAAATCTCAGTTTGCATTCATAGTGCAAATCTAATGTTGTATTTATATGAATCATGATGTATATTATTTTATCACATAATTAAACAACAGCTTCATAATTATTGGTAAGACACACATGTAATATTAGCGCGTGCAATAACGTCACGCCATTATTTAAATGACTTGCGATTGCTGAAGTTTATGATTGTTGTTTTCGATGAATACTTCGTGTTGCTTCGCGTTTATTTGATCATGCGATAAAAGGTATCTCAAACTCGTTCTATTTTATATGTAAGTTATCAACCTCGTCCACTAAATTCTATTTGAGCCTCGGTAAACCTTGGCTCAAATCGAATTTAGTGAACTCGGTTGATAAATTCCGTATAAAATAGAAACTCATGTGAGATCCTCTATTTATTTAATGAAATTAGTTTCGGTTTTGTTTTATTATGTTATATAAAAATTTAAAATAAGACACAAAGATCATCTTATAATCATGTATTTTAAAACACCATTTTGTGAAATACAATAGGGCAGGTAGTATTAATGAGTTTGCAATGAAATTAGCTCGAGCAATGAAATTTGTTTGTGCATAATTTTTTTTCTTCATTCAGAGTTAACCTTACATTAATGTATACTCGCCCTAAAACTAGTTCTAAAAATGGGGGTCAGCTTATCTACAATGACAACCCCCATGCTTGTTTTTGGGAGCAAAATGTTTTTGGGAGCAAAAACATTGACTGGGCTTATCCTCAGGGATGGACTTATATATGTGTGTATATAGCATGCTGTATCTATTCCTGACACCACTTCATATAACAACAAAATTTATATGGTGCTTGTTTTGAAGACACGTTTGCATTGTTGTTCCCAATAAATACAGGAGAAATATGGTCTTTCAAATATTCCACTTCAAAATGTTTTAAAATATAGATTTTCAATCAAAATGTAACATGTAGTAACGTAAGAGCCAAATTTTCAGTTCTGATTCACAGATAATAATTTATTTCATAGTCACAGAAGCTCCTGTTTTCTGGTTTCTATGACTTAAAATTAATATTTTACACCTCTGAATCTATACTGAAAGTTGAAGGATCATACACCATCTTTAAGCAGAAATCTTAATACTATTGTAAACATGTCACTGATAAATATTACTAAATGTGCATCTTTTTACATAAAGTTACTAGAGTTGTGAATATTCCCTACAAAACAAGCTTTATGATGTTTTTTTGTATGTCTTAAAACTTACATGGATTGTATGTCTTAAAACTTAAATAGGTTGTGTTTTCAGGTTCTACGACTGGTGTTGACTAATAATTGATCTAATTCCTAGTTCTTTAACACTATCTGACAGATTACAATTGCTCTTGTGTATAATATGCATCAATTATCGGTAGCATGTTATTGAGGTGATCATTTACCAGCTACAGTAATGCCCTAAATAATTGACTCCTTAACCACAGTAGAATTATGGGTAATTTTTCAGGATTTAGTCGGAAATATGGCTTGTTGCCATTCATCGGAAAGCTCTCAGTGAGTTAATCGACTCCTTAACCACAGTAGAATTATGGGTAATTTTTCAGGATTTAGTCGGAAATATGGCTTGTTGCCATTCATCGGAAAGCTCTCACTGAGAGCTTTCCGATGGCAACAAGGCATATTTCCGACTAAATCCTGAAAAATTACCCATAATTCTGCTGTGGTTAAGGAGTCGATTATTTAGGGCATTACTGTATATCATCCTGGTTGTAGAGACATGTGCCTGTAAGGACAGTATGATAGATCCTCAATCCTGCAAATAGCGTGTCTGTCATTTGCAGAATGAGGTCCCCAGAGGGTGAATTTAGTGATGCTATACCACACAGTGGGCTAGCATCACCAAATTCTCACTCTGGAGACCTCATTCTGCTTAAGCCTCATCTTCTGGGAAGTATCTATAGTATCAATTTAACATTGTTTTTAGTTACATTTTCCCTGCTTGGAAATTCTAAATTCCCAGAGAGTGAATTTGGTGATGCTAGCCCACTGTGTGGTATTGCGTCACTAAATTCACCCTCTGGGGACCTCATTCTGCAAATGACAGACACGCTATTTGCAGGCTTGTAGATCTTCATGTCGTTGCCTATTCATTCTTTTATATGACATTTCTTCCTCAGTAGGTCTCTATTCTCATCACAAGGAAGCCAGCTTGCATCACAAGATAGTGTGCCCCTAAGTCAGCTCTTGGAAGTGATGGACAAGTCAGATAGTGAGTGAGAAAAATATTCTGGATGGACAAACATTTATGATCCCCCGTTTGGCGGGGGATTTAGAAATGGGTTCCATCCGTCCATGGTTCCGTCTCTCCATCCGTCCAAACTTTGGAGCCCTATATCCCAATCACTGGTATGAATGATCTTGGTATGCTGATTAACCACCATGGGTGGAAAGGATATTTACATACAATGTGTTTTGTCCATTCAGTTTTTGTTGAGTTATGGGTCTTTTTTCAATGAAAAACATGGCTGGTTGCAGCCATCTTGGATTTTACTCTGTGCTTGACTACACCCTTTGGCACACCCTACAGGCCACATTCCTCATCTAATAGTCACCAAACTCCATATGGATAATTGGGGTGGCCTCCAGGTGGGAGCCATCAATTTTTTCCGAATTAAAAAAAAAACATGGCTGCCAGCAGCCATGTTGGATTTGACATTTAAATCCATTGACACACCATGCAGCCCAGATATATTTGAGAAATGTTTTGAAAATTTACAGGCATGTTTATGATCATCTCTAGAAGGAGCTTTTGAATTTGAATGATTTTCTATGAAATACATGGTTGCCGGAAGCCATCTTGGATTTTACTCTTTGCATGACTAAATCCCTCTGCACAACCTACAGGCGACATCCCTCATCCAATCGTCACCAAACTTTATATATATATCTGAAGCCAGATTAACATGTTGACTGCAAACCACAAGTTATCTCGTACTTTTGCATGTAATTGAATCGGAGTCGGCAGACATGTTGAGACATCTATCGATTAAGCCAGCCCAGAAAAAGTTGATAAATCTCAACGGAAAGCCACCTTTGTGGGGGATACTGTGTGCAGTGGACCTATTAATTAAACTTCTCTTTACTGAATGGATTCTCCCATCCAGTTATACAAGTATAGATTTTAACTGACAGGATTCATGCAGAGGGATGTTCAGGAAATATGGGCAGATGACAGATAATACAATTGCAGAAGGATTCCTATTCATTGGTGGTAAATGTTCAGATAATAATTTCAACAAAGGGTCTATTATTCAACTTATTATCTGAACATTTGTTCAATGAGTATTTAATAATTAAAGGGTTAGAGATATATTCAGAGATTCCATGCTTTTTTGTGACAATCTATTTTCCTTTAACTGGGAATCTAGTATACAGAATGCGTTTCAGCTCATAAGGGCTATCTGGAAGAGAAAATTTTATCAGAGAAAATTCCTATCCATTGTTAGCTCAACTTACTTTGTAAGTTTGAGCTATTGCCATGGTTTGGTGTCCGTCGTCCGTGTATGCGTGTGTCCGTCAACAATTTCCTTTGGCGCTGGCTACAGGTCATACCTTTGGTCTGATCTTTATGAAATTTGTCATGAATGTTGACATTGACATGTAGATGGGAACAAGTCATTTTGGGGTCATTCGGCCTAAAAACATGGCCACTGGTGGCCATCTTGGATTTCAAAATTCAATCCATTGGCGCGGGTTACAGGTCTTACTGTTTGTCTGATCATCATGAAATTTGTCATGGATGTTAATATTGACATGTAGATGGGAACGAGTGATTTTGGGGTCGTTCGGCCAAAAACAAAGGGCCGCCAGCAGCCATCTTGGATTTTACTTTTTGCATGACTAAATCCTTTGGCGCGGGCTACAGGTCGTTGCGTTGGTCGGAAGTTCATGAAATTTGTCATGGATGTTAACAATGAAATGTAGATGGGAACGAGTCATTTTGGGGTCGTTCGGCCGAAAAACATGGCCGCCAGCAGCCATCTTGGATTTTACTCTTTGCATGACTAAATCCTTTGGCGCGGGCTACAGGTCGTAGCTTTGGTCGGAACTTCATGAAATTTGTCATGGATGTTAATATTGACATGTAGATGGGAACGAGTGATTTTGGGGTCGTTCGGCCAAAAAAAAAGGGCCGCCAGCAGCCATCTTGGATTTTACTCTTTGCATGACTAAATCCTTTGGCGCGGGCTACAGGTCGTTGCGTTGGTCGGAAGTTCATGAAATTTGTCATGGATGTTAACAATGACATGTAGATGGGAACGAGTCATTTTGGGGTCGTTCGGCCGTAAAACATGGCCGCCAGCAGCCATCTTGGATTTTACTCTTTGCATGACTAAATCCTTTGGCGCGGGGTACAGGTCGTACCTTTTGTCTGATCTTTATGAAATTTATGTTGACATTGACATGTAGATGGGAACGAGTCATTTTGGGGTTATTCGGCCAAAAAACATGGCCGCTGGTGGACATCTTGGATTTCAAAATTCAATCCATTGGCGCGGGCTACAGGTCGTACTGCTTGTCTGATCATCATGAAATTTGTCATGGATGTTAATATTGACATGTAGATGGGAACAGGTCATTCTGGGGTCGTTTGGCCAAAAAACATGGCTGTCAGCAGCCATCTTGGATTTACTCTTTGCATGACTAAATCCTTTGGCGCGGGCTACAAGTCGTAGCTTTGGTCAGATCTTCATGAAATTTGTCATGGATGTTAACAATGACATGTAGATGGGAACGAGTCGCAGGCTACAGGTCGTTGCGTTGGTCGGAAGTTCATGAAATTTGTCATGGATGTTAACAATGACATGTAGATGGGAACAAGTCATTTTTCCGCCAAGGAGAACCCCTTCAACTGAACTATATGGATTATTATCCTCGGCCTTGTGTTATCAGGAGGGTTAAAATTTATTGTCCGTTTATTAGCCTACTCCGGTCAATCAGCGACTCCGGTCAATCAGTGCTCGGATTAGCTCACGCATGATTGCGTCCCGTGCAAATCTCGCGCTCTTAACAATTCATCTAGCCAGTTTTATTTCTCTCCTTGGACCTATCAGACGTGGTTTTAACTAAAGGAAGTATTTCTCTATTGCGAGTTTATCAACTCAATATTTATTGTTGATAACAAACTTGCAATTTATCCGTTGCTTACCCGGTCGTTTAATATTTTTAAGTTCGCGCAGAAACTCTTCGTTTCATAGTATGCGCAACGCTATTTATAAAAATTCCGTGTTTTTATCGACCCATTTTATCTCGAAAAATTTGGGATTGGAATCGACAAAATTACGTTGAGAACTTCGCCATTGATGGCCATTTTGACAATGACTACAGGCGCACATCGTTTACTTGTAGCGAACCGATATTGCATTATTGTGCAACATATACGGTGGCATGAATCGTCCGAGTTCTGAGTACACGTGGTACGGTATGCGAAGTCTCCTAATTTCGTGCTAACTATATTTCATGACGCAGACTTCTGGCTACGTTCATTTCATGTACACTACCTAATCGTATATGCAACAGCTCTGTTAGTGCGCAGAAAGTTGGCCACGACAGAAATGGCTCCTTTGGCGATAATTTACATGTCTTAATAAACAAGATAGAACTTGTATTCCAATGACATTTCTTTTGCCTCAAGTTTCAACTATTTGTAAGTTGAGCGACTGGAACTTAACCGACATTTGGTAAATGATTATCACAGAACATCATTGTACATATACAACATGTCGTTATAATTAATTGTGCTTACCGATTAATATTTGCAAATCTTAGCTAGCCCGAATGTATTACTATTGACATGAGGGCTCGTATTTGGATACTTGGAACGTCGCAAACGTTACATCGACTTCAAGATATTTATTTGAAATTCTGACTCTGTTCTTGCGATTCCATTTCCTTTCCCTCATTGTATTATCGGAACAATCGTTAGAAACAATGAGATTATGTTTGTTGTAACATATAGCATTATATGGCCTGTGTTCAAATAATGCTGTGTCTCTTGAATAGTCTCTTTCTTTCCATGTCTGTCCAGTATTACTGACAGTTTCCGCTTGCTACGATTCGTGCAACTGGTTTGATTGGGGACTAGGATTATCTGACACAAGATTGGGCACCAAGGATTTTCATTTTAAGTTCCAGGGCTCAAAATACATTTCATTTTACGAGAATCAAATGCTGAATCATGTCAGTCATAAGGCACTGAAAATTGTAAAGTTTTGTGAGAATCATTACGGGAATCGATTCGGTGATTCTCGTCGAATCTTGAAGCCTGAGTTCCCATTGTCGAATGGCGATCTCCATCAATTCATATCGGTACTCTGTCGTTATTTCGGCGACAATTGTGTCTGTTTCTTTGCAATCACTCAATGTATTTTGCGGAATGGGCTTCCCTGTTCCATGACTGCACAGATATGCAAATGCAGTAGCCTGAACCTTCAGCTATAGTTTGCTTAAATATCCAAGGATACTTCCGTCCGTGATCAGATCTCTTTAGAGAAATTTTGGATGCAAGCCTTTGGCTGGCCTACTTGTGGCAAGTCACCATATCCGTGTGACCTAGCATGGTCGCAGTGTTGAAATGATTCATTGGCTAGCCAGTGTCTCAATAAATTTTCAGTCAATCAATGTTTATACTTTTGATGTTTGACATTTCCATGTGTTCACTGTAACAAATAGACAACATCTGAACTGTTATCCTCAGATATTAGTGTTTGTAGATACATTCAAATTACGAATTTAAATGATACAAAATGGTGAGCTTAAAAACATGTATGGCCAGCCATAATTGTTCCATACTAGTACAAGGGTATCAGTGCCTCAAAGGCTCAATGACATACGAACTGACTATATCAATATGGCGTAAATTTTTACTGATACCGACATACTTCTGCGCTTTCAATCCGTGAATAGTCAAGGTGAACTACTATGCATTTATATTGTCATGTGCCCCCGATGCACTGCCAATAGCCTTTCCAACAGAGTCCATCACTTGGCTCTCTACCTTCTATTTCCACATATAGAAAAGATCAAATGTCAAATAGCCTTCACTCACGTATTAAGCACAGTTACAGGAAATGCATTTATATTGCGCAGGGCCACTGCCACTATAATTTCCATCAGAGACCAACACATGGCTCTTTTCCTTCTATTGCCTCATATCCAATTGATTATCAGGCAAATAACAGA
Organism: Siphonodentalium dalli; assembly: GCA_032622095.1. Taxonomy (NCBI): domain Eukaryota; kingdom Metazoa; phylum Mollusca; class Scaphopoda; order Gadilida; family Siphonodentaliidae; genus Siphonodentalium; species Siphonodentalium dalli. Next base: position 188,497,702 of record CP136062.1, on the reverse strand, counting down.
AAGGACAGCATTTGTATTGTCACACATATAAAGTGCAGTTACATGAACAGCGTTTCTATTTATATTGCGCACGACCACTGCAGGCCTGCGTATTGGAGGCGAACGACGGTTCGGTTCACCTGGAGGTTGTGAAATCTAGGTCGCGTCAAAGTTGTATGTGGCTCTCGTGATACTGAATATAACAGTTTGTGTAACCTATGGGTACCTAAGCACAACCATACAACCGACAAATACGATTGTGATTTATTTTGCATTCGGCAGGCCTGCCAGTGCCAATTTCAAAAGAGTCCAAAACATGGCTCTTCTCTTTCTATTACTACATATCCATGATTATCTGGTAAATAGAAAACCTATATGAATAACACAAATGAAAGCATTTGTATCATCACACATATAAAGCGCCGTTCCCAAAGAAGCCTTTATATTGTGCATGACCACTGCCCAGTACCAGTGACTGGCGGGGTGCTACCATCGTTGATTTGGAAAACAAATCTTCAAGGGCGAATGCCACAGCTCCTGAGCCTTAGGGTGGGGAAGACTCATCATGTGCCACTAACAGCGCACCAGCCAACCAGACTTCAGTTCTTCCCAGATGTAACCGCAGCTCGAGCTCTCATTTGCTCTCGCAATTCAGAAGACGGATGTACTTGCGCCTGTATAATCATCAGTTGTGTTTTCTCAAATTCAATGTCATTGTGGGATAGACCTCAAAACATGCATGTTCCATGGCACTTTCACATTCCCATAATTTAACTGCGATGGGAACGATTTTATATATACCTTCCAATAGTTTAATATTGAATCAATGATTACTATGACCATGCACATTCTGTCAAGAGGGAACAGTGCACAGTTTAATATTCGTGACTTAGAAAATTACAATTGCATACGGCTGAGTGAACAATTGCTCCTGTCTCCTGGGAAGGACTGAGACTTCTGATTCTTCCCCACGGTCCGTGGCCCACTCCATTACGAGAGTGGGTCTTGTCCCCCTGGAATCATACTCCCTCGGGATATTCCAGGCCTGCTCCACCATCTGCGGACTTTCCGTAAGTGTATAAAACGTTCTCCTCACTGTAAGCAAGGACACCGCTATGTTCTTGCACAGGAGAAATCGGATCTCATCGTCCTCTTCGCCGAGAGAAGACAGTATCTTACCTGCGGTTTAATTTCTAGCAGGTAAGATCACGTGGCCAAAGTAAATAACGGAATTTACCTTATTAACCTTGTTTTGCAATAACTAACAAATGTTTTGTATATTATGCTTGCTAATAACTAACAGAATGTCTTGTCTTGCTTATAGTCGAACGAGATTCGACTTTGATGGCCGTACGGGTTGCTCATGAATATATGCGATATTGTCATAGTTGGTTGAGGGCCCATTGGTCCATGGTTTTACATTTTGAGCAAACGTACCAGTCTTAACTAGGGCAGGAACCATTCGGTCCCCCCTGGTCATGCTGCAAGCCCCGTCTTCTGCAGACCATGGGAGGCAGGGTACCGTCCTCCGGAGATTCGGGCAACCAATCCTCCAGGACACCAGCACCCGCGCCTTTGGCGACTGTTCTGGGTGGGGAAGCCTCGTTGTCCCGTGCCGCACAAAGCGCACCAGCCAACTGGCCTTCTGACGCTTCCCCACGGCGCCGTGGCCCACTCCATTACGAGGGTCGGTCTTGTCCCCCTGGAAACGTCATCCCAAGTGATACGTCCAGGCCTGCTCCTCTGCCGTCAGGGGATCCTAGTGGTATGTCATCGACGTTTATGTCAGCGTGTCAGGACCACCTGCATTTGGGAGATTCGGTGGGGGGGGCTTTCCCTGGTCAAATGGATCCTTTCAATTTTTTTTAATTTTTTTTTCCGCCATTCTGGCCTTGGGGTGGGAAATAACACCTTAAAATCTAACTGCGAGCGCAATTGTTCCTCGTTCGAGCCATTCCCAGTGTGGGCTTCCCTCTAGTACCTTACCTCAACCTGATGCAGGCTGTTCTGTTGCTGGCGTCGATCCTGACATGCTTTCTAGTTTCTATAATTCTCCTGGCGTCTGATGGCTTTGACGACGATGAGCAAGGATCTCGGGCCTTCTGGATTCTGTCGTTCCTAGGGAACTCGCTTTGCGTACGGACACGACACGGGTCGATCTCTTGTAAAAACTTCATCACAGGATATGTGTCCAATCTTGTTACAATGAATTACACAAACTTTGCACAACTGTACCAGTCCTCGGGCTGTACCAGTTCGCGCCCCCTGGTCCTGCATCAGCAGACCATGGCAGGCAGAGTGCCGTTCTCTGAGATTCGGGCAACCAATCCTCTGGGACAATAGCACCCGAGCCTTTGGAGGCTGTTCTGTGTGAGGAAGACTCGCTGTCGCGTATCGTCTATAGCGCTTTCTATTTGGGAAGATATAAATAGTACATACCGCCATCACTCTCATCGCAGGACACGAGAGAAAAGCAGCAGCAGAAGAAGAAGTCTCTACTGCTCGGTTTCTACTAGTAGCTGGCACGTATGGTATGGCACTGCCTGGGATGTTTATTCCAAACGACAAAGGGGGGAGGTACAAGCTTGAGCAATGCTGGAATCTGAATTTATGAGCTCTTTCACAAAACATATCAAAGCTGATTCATGACTAAATCACATTTACATGAAATCTGTTTTGAAGAGTACATTCCCGTCAAACTGGAATATTAAATTTATTGCTCGTTGCCTCCTCCTGGGCTTGCATTCTATTCCATATAGTTCAGTTGAAGGGCTTCTCCTTGGCGGAAAAATATAATTTTTATATTAAAATTAGTTTTTCCTCAAGGGAAGCCCGAAACTGAACTATCATAGATCCCTCCCATGGCGGTGCCATTCCCAACCCCGCGACTCGCAAATCTTACTATTAAAAGTCGGAAATAAAACTGGCTAGATGAATTGTTAAGAGCGCGAGATTTGCACGGGACGCAATCATGCGTGAGCTAATCCGAGCACTGATTGACCGGAGTCGCTGATTGACCGGAGTAGGCTAATAAACGGACAATAAATTTTAACCCTCCTGATAACACAAGGCCGAGGATAATAATCCATATAGTTCAGTTTCGGGCTTCCCTTGAGGAAAAACTAATTTTAATATAAAAATTATATTTTGGAGTCGTTCGGCCGAAAAACATGGCCGCCAGCAGCCATCTTGGATTTTACTCTTTGCATGACTAAATCCTTTGGCGCGGGGTACAGGTCGTACCTTTTGTCTGATCTTTATGAAATTTGTCATGAATGTTGACATTGACATGTAGATGGGAACAGGTCATTTTGGGGTTATTCGGCCAAAAAACATGGCCGCTGGTGGACATCTTGGATTTCAAAATTCAATCCATTGGCGCGGGCTACAGGTCGTACTGCTTGTCTGATCATCATGAAATTTGTCATGGATGTTAATATTGACATGTAGATGGGAACGAGTCATTCTGGGGTCGTTTGGCCAAAAAACATGGCTGTGAGCAGCCATCTTGGATTTACTCTTTGCATGACTAAATCCTTTGGCGCGGGCTACAAGTCGTAGCTTTGGTCAGATCTTCATGAAATTTGTCATGGATGTTAACAATGACATGTAGATGGGAACGAGTCGTTTTGGGGTCATTCGGCCAAAAACATGGCCGCCAGCAGCCATCTTGGAATTTACACTTTGCATGACTAAATTCTTTGGCGCGGGCTACAGGTCGTACCTTTTGTCTGATCTTTATGAAATTTGTCATGAATGTTGACATTGACATGTAGATGGGAACGAGTCATTTTTGGGTCATTCGGCATAAAAACATGGCTGCCAGTGGCCATCTTGGATTTCAAAATTCAATCCATTGGCGCGGGCTACAGGTTGTACTGCTTGTCTGATCATCATGAAATTTTGCATGGATGTTAATATTGACATGTAGATGGGAACGAGTCATTCTGGGGTCATTCGGCCAAAAAACATGGCCGCCAGCAGCCATCTTGGATTTTACTCTTTGCATGACTAAATCCTTTGGCGCGGGCTACAGGTCGTGGCTTTGTTCAAATCTTCATGAAATTTGTCATGGATGTTAACAATGACATGATGATGGGAACGAGTCATTTTGGGGTCATTGGGCCAAAAAACATGGCTGCCAGCAGCCATCTTGGATTTTACTCTTTGCATGACTAAATTCTTTGGCGCGGGCTACAGGTCATAGCTTTGGTCAGATCTTCATGAAATTTGTCATGGATGTTAACAATGACATGTAGATGGGAACGAATCATTTTGGGGTTATTCGGCCAAAAAACATGGCCACTGGCGGCCATCTTGGATTTCAAATTTCAATCCATTGGCGCGGGCTACAGGTCGTACTGCTTGTCTGATCATCATGAAATTTGTCATGGATGTTAATATTGACATGTAGATTGGAACGAGTCATTCTGGGGTCGTTCAGCCAAAAAACATGGCAGTCAGCAGCCATCTTGGATTTTACTCTTTGCATGACTAAATCCTTTGGCACGGGCTACAAGTCGTAGCTTTGGTCAGATCTTCATGACATTTGTCATGGATGTTAATATTGACATGTAGATGGGAACGAGTCATTTTGGGGTCGTTCTGCCAAAAAACATGGCCGTCAGCAGCCATCTTGGATTTTACTCTTTGCATGACTAAATCCTTTGGCGCGGGCTACAGGTCGTAGCTTTGGTCGGAACTTCATGAAATTTGTCATGGATGTTAACAATGACATGTAGATGGGAATGAGTCCTTTGGGGTTATTCAGCCAAAAAGCATGGCTGCTGGTGGCCATCTTGGATTTCAAAATTCAATCCATTTGCGCGGGCTACAGGTCGTACTATTCGTCTGATCATCATGCAATTTGTCATGGATGTTAATATTGACATGTAGATGGGAACGAGTCATTTTGGGGTCGTTCGGGCCGGCCAAAAAAAATGGCCACCAGCAGCCATCTTGGATTTTACTCTTTGCATGACTAAATCCTAAGGTCGTAGCTTTGGTCGGATCTTCATGAAATTTGTCACGGATGTTAACAATGACATGTAGATGGGAACGAGTCCTTTTGGGGTTAACCGGCCAAAAAACATGGCTGCCAGCAGCCATCTTGGATTTTACTCTTTGCATGACTAAATCCTTTGGCACAGGTTAGACATTTCAATTAACACCTTTCCTATTCCTCCATTGACTGTCAACCATTAAATTATTCCCCTACATAAGTTGAGCTACAGTGTCATTGACACTTTCATTTTATTTATTTCCGAAGATATAAAGGGACAATACAAATTGTTGGAAAACAAAAATTACAGTTTGGTCTTTAGAATGCTGGTGGTTTTAGTTGTAAAGATTCTTGTGTCTAGTTGTGAAGACCCAAATCTGATTTATAATTAGATTCCAGAAAAGAAATAGGTTCTTGCTACTGAAGGTATGGAACCCTGAATTTATAATATGCTTACCTATAAAATAACGGGAAATTACAGAAAAGTAGATCTTTGTGTGTATCTCTTAGAAGCCACAGTGAAATACAATTTCGTTATTTCGCTGTAGATTTTGTTATATTTCAATGTAGCCTGCCGGTGGTTTACGTGAGCGAAATATTCTATAACCGCACGTTATAGTAAATTATCTGCAAACTTATCGGTTATAACCCATAAGCTTATTTGAAACAAGAGTTGTTTCTTATAATTTAATCTGTCATTTCTCAGGGGAACCTCCAAAAGTAGAAGGCAGTAGTAAAACAAGCGAAAAACTTTCTAAAGAAAATCACACATGCATAAAGTTGAAACAGACACTCTTGACACTCGAGTATCGTCCGAAATTCAGCGTTTTTGATTGGCTAGCTGGTACTTATGAAGCACTGTGCAGCTGGAGGCCTGTGCACATGGGATTTATATATTTTGACTGTGTTGACACGGAAACTTGTTGGTTTCGATTCTGTGATTCATTTCTGTGCACGAGTCTTGGTGCTTTATCTAGGTAATTGTGCACTTATTAGCTCAACTTACTTTGTAAGTTTGAGCTATTGCCATGGGTTGGCGTCCGTCGTCCGTGTGTCTGTGTGTCCGTCAACAATTTCCTTTGGCGCGGGCTACAGGTTGTACCTTTGGTCTGATCTTTATGAAATTTGTCATGAATGTTGACATGTAGATAGGAACGAGTCATTTTGGGGTCATTCGGCCAAAAAACATGGCTGCTGGTGGCCATCTTGGATTTCAAAATTGAATCCATTGGCGCGGTCTACAGGTCGTACTGTTCGTCTGATCATCACGAAATATGTCATAGATGTTAATATTGACATGTAGATGGGAACGAGTGATTTTGGGGTCGTTCGGCCAAAATACATGGCCGCCAGCAGCCATCTTGGATTTTACTCTTTGCATGACTAAATCCTTTGGCACGGGCTACAGGTCGTAGCTTTGGTCGGAACTTCATGAAATTTCTCATGGATGTTAACAATGACATATAGATGGGAACGAGTCGTTTTGGGGTCGTTCGGCTGAAAAACATGGCTGCCAGCATCCATCTTGGATTTTATTCTTTGCATGACTATATCCTTCGGCGCGGGCTACAGGTCGTAGCTTTGGTCAGATCTTCATGAAAGTTGTCATGGATGTTAACAATGACACGTAGATGGGAACGAGTCCTTTTGGGGTCAATTGGCCAAAAAAAACATGGCCGCCAACAGCCATCTTGGATTTTACTCTTTGCATGACTAAATTCTTTGGCACAGGTTAGACATTTCAATTAGCACCTTTCCTATTCCTCCATTTATTGTCAACCATTAAATTATTCCCCTACCTAAGTTGAGCTACAGTGTCATTGACACTTTCATTGTATATGGTTTGTGTATCACAGGGAGCAAATTACTTTTGAAACTTTGATTAGCAAATAACCTCACATTGACATGATTAGATAACATTTTATAACATCATATCAAATTCCTAGCTATTATCCACATTTCCGTAGCAAATTGCAATGCGATACCAGTTAATTTGCTCCCTGGTGTATCATAAGCATTCTGATATCTTATGACATACACAATGGCTACATGTGACATCAGTTCAAAATGTGAACTGTCGAGAGAGCGAAGAAGATGACAAAGAGAATAGGATGAAGCGACGGAAGAAGTGAAGGAAAAGAAGTCTCTTCAAAAGTTATACTTGCTCGGTTGTCTCGCTAGCATGAATTATATGGCACTACCTGGGATGTTTCTTCCAAAAACAAGGGGGGGGGGGGGGGAGAGGTCCACGTTTGAGCAATGTCGGAATCTGAATTGTGAGCTCTTTCACGTAACATAATCATATCAGATTCATGACTAAATCACATTTACATGAAATCTGTTTCGGAAGAGTGCATTCCCATCGAATTCGGATATTAATTAACTTTATTGCTCGTGCCTCCTCCTGGGCTTGCATTCTAATCCATATAGTTCAGTTGAAGGGCTTTCCTTGGCGGAAAAATATAATTTTAAAATTATTATTAATTTTTCCTTAAGGGAAGCCCGAAACTGAACTATCATAGATCCCTCCCATGGTGGTGCCATTCCCAACCCCGCGACTCGCAAATCTCATGATTAAGTCGGAAATAAAAACTGACTAGATAATAGATAGAATGTGGGATTTACCTGGGCGTATTCATGCGTGACTAATCTGAGCACGGGTGTGAGTGGAGTCGGCACAGCAATAAAATTTTAACCCTCCTGATTGACACAAGGCCGGATACGCAATCCATATAGTTCAGTTTCGGGCTTCCCTTATGGAAAAATTAATTATAATTTTAAAAATTATATTTTTCACTCGTGAAAATTCAATATTTCTTTCCAGACACTCAGTAGAGATTTTGGTATTAAAAAAAAAACTGTAGGTTATTCTCTATATCTTATGTGTTTGAAAACGTAGATTCCAAATGTTCAAAAATGTTTTTCACCCAAAAACGGCTCATGGGAATAGCCCACTGACGATATGCAGTATACTTGTAGATAGTGTCGACTGTACAATGGTAATATGATTTAATACTTCCAGATAGCGAAGAAGATTCAATCCGAAACAGACTCATGAACTTTGATGATGACAATTTCATCATCAGTGATGATGATCTTCGTATTCTAGAGAATATACCAGGTGACTCTTTTTATATGTATTAATCCTGCTTGTTCAGTTTGAAGTCTACAAGTACAGTAATGCCCTAAGTAATCGACCTCTTAACCACAGCAGAATTATGGGTAACTTTTCAGGATTTAGTCGGAAATATGGCTTGTTGCCATTCACCGGAAAGCTCTCCCCGAGAGCTTTCCGATGAATGGCAACAAGTCATATTTCCGACTAAATCCTGAAAAGTTACCCATAATTCTGCTGTGGTTAATAGGTCGATTACTTAGGGCATTACTGTATATTTATACACCACTCACTTCCTCCATCTGCATGAGCGTAGCCTAACAGGATGTGAAACAAACAATGTGTGATTCCATTAGTCAGGTTTAGCCACATGTATGTGTTACTTATAACATGTGTTATCATTGTCAACTGACTCTCTTGACCATTCCGCCTACACGTACATGGTCAAACTGTTTAGAAGATTGTGCCCAACATGTAGCCTGCCAAACTTGTAGCACAGAGGGATAATCCAATAATCTAATAATCGAATGAGCGACCAATGCTATGCAGGCATTATGACAATGGGATTTGGCTGAACAGGAAGAGCCTATTAAGTGTATCGGTGGTCACTAGGGCCCGATGAAGCTTCGAGATTTTATTTGATTTCGAATCTTTTGTTCCAATTCGATTTGATTCGAAATCAGTTGTGTGATCTGGATATTTTTGAATTATTGTAAAAGTCCTTTATCGCCAGGTATAGCATGCATTATCTTCAAAAGTGGTCATTTTATATGTCCAGTACTTAACTTGAAACTTTTTCCCACGACCATCAGGGGCATCCGTGGGTAAAAGGATAGGGTGTTCATAGGCCATCAGTCTCAAGCACTGGGAGAGTTGCTGGTAACTAGCTGCTGGTTCCTCACAGAAGGTCATGGGTTACTCGTTTGGTGATAGTTCATGTGTTCACCATGACCATGGCAACGTACGGTCGCGATATAGCTTGGCCCAGTTTCTGAAGTGACGTAAAACACCAAATAATCAATCACTTCCCCAACCAAAAAAAATTTGTGATGGAAGTGCATCATTTGTCAGCATTATTGTTCATGCATAATTGGACAAATTCTGCACTAATGTCTTGCCATTCTCATATATTCCTGGAAGTAGAAGTGAACTTACTTCGAAATCTTTGAGTTACCTCATTGACATTATATAATCATCGGACATAATGTTGCCATTTTGCTGGTACCTTGGACTACCTTCCGCCGATATTGGTCCGATGTGTACCGTGATTCTACTAAATTATAGGAAAAAGGTTCAATTCCAGATTCGATTTGATTTCAAATCATTATCCTGATTTAGTTTGATGTTGAAATTGCTGATTCGTCGGGCCTTAGTGGTCACAGCATTATCCTCACGACCGACTACACGTTTACACAAATTCTTACAGGTTGGGCCAATATCTATAAACATGTACATGTATGTTTAGCAAAATAAAATCGCATGACTTGGAATGGAACTCTTTCTAAAATGACTATTTTCTTTTGCAAATGGCTGGTTATAAACAAGTGAATAATAAAATATATAGCTAATATTTTCGCTTAAACGTTTTTGTGTCCACTAGGGGATTTAGTGTTTATTTGGTCGACTCAGCTCAGCCCGCCTCAAATCCCCTTCAAGGTCATAAACAGTTTAACATATTATATATATATCCATCAATTGCAGAGTGGCAGTTGGATTACAAACCACCAGAGAGTACAAGCACTGAAGAATCCTGGTCACAGGCTCTGAACACAAATCAACGATGTTTGCGAAGTGTAACAGCCAAAGGAAAGGCACCCATCAAGGCAGGCGGCAGGGGTGCAAAATCCAGCATAAAGAGTAACCCTCTGAATACCAGAATCACAAGGTCAGGGGCCATCCCTCACCATAAAACAACAAACTCTGATTCACTGAGTCAAAACACTAGTTCACCGTGTGTAGAAAAGGGCAGCAAACAGATCAGAACGAAGACTAAAGTAGCCAATGAGGAAATTAAATCTAAAGTGAATGAATGTGTTCAAAAATTAAAGAACGTTTCTTGGAATACCGATGTGATTGACAGCAAGATTTCTGAGACTCAACCTTTCTCTCAGGCTGGAAAGGGGGCTGATCATCAAAGATGTCGGAGACTAATAGAGAAAAAGGTTAAACCTGCCAGCATACGTGTAGAGGACAGTGCTATTAATGAGAAATTGCCTTATTCATCAGATGTGGTGAGGAAAATTCCGGAGAAGGTGTCGACAGCCTTGGTTTCTGAGGAACAAGGTAGCAATTCTGAGGATGTTGACAGTGTTGTGTTTTCCTGTGATGAGCATAGCTCAAACTCAAGTCAGAGTTCGCCATATGGCAAAGCTGTCAAGGTTAGTTGTATCTACTCCCAAGTGCCTAGTAATAGGTCAGGGTGAAATGCTAAGGCCAAAAAAAAAACATCTGTGTTTCCGGTTACCCGACCGACCTGCCGAAATTGGGCCGACCTGGACTTTTTTTTTCAATTTCAACCCAAAAAAAAAAAAAAAATGCATGTAATTGGCATGTAAACATATTTATATCGCTAAATATATACTACTAGCCGATGAGCCCGACGTTGTCCGGGCTATTCAAAAACCAAATTTCAAGTCGATAGCTCCACCCGTTTCCGAGATCTGGTCTGCGCGAAGCTTGCGTCGCACGGCCTCGGCGACCCGATAAAATTCGTATCCGGGGCAAGATACATTCACATAGCAAATTTCAAGTCGATAGCTCCACCTGTTTCCGAGATCTCGTTTGCACGGGAGTCGCACGGGCTCGCCAATACGACAAGGACGACCGCCTGGTCAAACTACACATACATACCAATTTTCGTCCCGATCGGTCGAGAATCGTAGTTTTGTATAAATGACATACATACATACAGACAGAGGTCTTCAAAATATATAAGAGACTAGCCGATGAGCCCGACGTTGTCCGGGCTATTCAAAAACCAAATTTCAAGTCGATAGCTCCACCCGTTTCCGAGATCTGGTCTGCGCATGCGCGAACCTGGCGTCGCACGGGCTCGGCGACCCGATAAAATTCGTATCCGGGGCAAGATACATTCACATAGCAAATTTCAAGTAGATCTATTCCCGTGGGATAATGGCCCGTATATCTCTTTGCAGATGCTAATAACGTTGAATGTAAACAAACGCTCTTTATAGCGATGCGTCAAAAACAAACGCTCATTAAATTATCACTTGATTAACCACCGCAGTGCCGTTTTTTGTGACTGAGAGTGGAGAATGGGTGCTCTGGGGTTCTCCAAAATGAGACGTCGACGATTCCCATGGGATTTTACCTTTGGATAGGAAGTTTGGTCTCGATCGGTCAACCCATTTTCGATTCTATAAAGGACATACAGACAGACAGAGGTCTTCAAAATATATATGAGACTAGCCGATGAGCCCGGGGTATCCGGGGCAAGATACATTCACATAGCAAATTTCAAGTCGATAGCTCCACCCGTTTCCGAGATCTCGTCTGCGCATGCGCGAAGCAGGCGCCGCACGGGCTCGCCAATACGACAACGTCGACCGCCTGGTCAAACTGCATCCGTATTTTACGCATGGGTAGCCGTTTAGCAGCTTCGATTCTCAGGCAGAAAAACTGACCCGATGAAATCCCCCCTTTCCTTCCTATGAAAGACAGCACAACACGCATTTTTTGTTTTTCATGAATTAATTCATGGTACCCGTCCCTCAAAGACTGACCCGATGAAAAATTCCCCTGTTCTTAGGACATATATGACACAACAACCCATTCTGCCTTTTTAATCGAGATAATTGCATTCCGCGTTTCGTTTTGCATCCGTATTTTACGCATGGGTAGCCGTTTAGCAGCTTCGATTGTAATAAAGAGCGTTGATCCTTAACACCTCCGAATATGGTCAATATAAAGATCGTTAATGCCTTAACCCCCGAAGTGGCGTTTGCAGTGATTTTGATGATTGGGAGTGGAGAATCGGTGCTTGTCGACGATCCCCGTGGGTTTTTACACTTATATACGAAATTTGAACTCAATCGAGCCAGCCATTTTCGATTCTATAAAGGACATACAGACAGAGGTCTTCAAAATATATATGAGATGTTTACATTAAGCAGTTATAATTTTATATGGAATTTTCAAAAACAATTTACTTCTAAACTTTCTATATCAGAATTTAAAGTTCCTCTCCCCAGTCAATCAAGGATTCATAGTGTTCATGCATAGTTTCTTGTATGTATACAGACAGTATAAAGATGACTGCATGTCTACTATATCAAACACCATTCTGGGATGGGAACTAAACAAACTTCTAAGTTGGGGGCAATTTGAATGCTGAGGTGTGGTACCTCAGTCAAGTTGTGGCCTGTGGTACCATTTTCAGTGTGGTGTGGGATTTTATATATCTATGCAATTGAGGGGTGTCTGAGGAACACTTATACCCTGTGCAATGTGTCTGGGGCGCATGTGAGATATCCTGCCAGCGGAGGTGTGTCTTGGGTCCTGAGGTGTATGACCAAATATTTAAGTGAGGTTTGAATTAATATCATACAAGTTATGCTATTATAAAGTCATAGAAAATCCCGATTATGGTGTTTGTCTTGGGGCCTGTTGATATGTCAATATTGTGCTCTGAGGAAGATGTGCCACCACAATCTAAACTGAGAGAACAATTACAAGAGAGCTGCATAGTTGAGTGCCTGGGAGGCATTTGTTTGTCCACATTGACAATACTTATCATATTATTGTGCTACAGTATCTGTTTACTTGCAATATACATGGACAGCCTTAACACAAGTGTAAAGAGTAAGCATTCATGTACTTCTTAACTGTTCGGGAGAAAAATAAAAAAATATTAAAAAAAAAAAATCCCTACCTACCTACCTGGAATTTTTTGGTACCGTAATAAGAAACAAATAATTTGTTTTTTTTGGCCTAATGCAGGGTGAAAATGTTTAAAAATTTAAATATTACATTCGAGTACAGGATGGAATAATAAAATGGGGTGGAAATTGTCAAGAGAATCAAATAAACACATGACACATTAATAAAATAAGATTTTGTTTTTGTGAGTTTTACTGTACTTAAAGACTGGGTAATAAAGGTTTTACTGTACTTAAAGACTGGGTAATAAAGGTTTTACTGTACTTAAAGACTGGGTAATAAAGGTTTTACTATGCTTAAAGACTGGATAATAAAGGTTTTACTATACTTAAAGACTGGGTAATAAAGGTTTTACTATACTTAAAGACTGGGTAATAAAGGATTTACTATACTTAAAGACTGGGTAATAAAGGTTTTACTATACTTAAAGACTGGGTAATAAAGGTTTTACTATACTTAAAGACTGGGTAATAAAGGATTTACTATACTTAAAGACTGGGTAATAAAGGTTTTACTATACTTAAAGACTGGGTAATAAAGGTTTTACTGTACTTAAAGACTGGGTAATAAAGGTTTTACTGTACTTAAAGACTGGGTAATAAAGGATTTACTGTACTTAAAGACGGGGTAATAAAGGTTTTACTATACTTAAAGACTGGATAATAAAGGTTTTACTATACTTAAAGCCTGGGTAATAAAGGTTTTACTATACTTAAAGACTGGATAATAAAGGTTTTACTATACTTAAAGACTGGGTAATAAAGGTTTTACTATACTTAAAGACTGGGTAATAAAGGATTTACTATACTTAAAGACTGGATAATAAAGGTTTTACTATACTTAAAGCCTGGGTAATAAAGGTTTTACTATACTTAAAGACTGGATAATAAAGGTTTTACTATACTTAAAGACTGGGTAATAAAGGTTTTACTATACTTAAAGACTGGGTAATAAAGGATTTACTATACTTAAAGACTGGGTAATAAAGGTTTTACTATACTTAAAGACTGGGTAATAAAGGTTTTACTGTACTTAAAGACTGGGTAATAAAGGATTTACTATACTTAAAGACTGGGTAATAAAGGTTTTACTATACTTAAAGACTGGGTAATAAAGGTTTTACTGTACTTAAAGACTGGGTAATAAAGGATTTACTGTACTTAAAGACGGGGTAATAAAGGTTTTACTATACTTAAAGACTGGATAATAAAGGTTTTACTATACTTAAAGCCTGGGTAATAAAGGTTTTACTATACTTAAAGACTGGATAATAAAGGTTTTACTATACTTAAAGACTGGGTAATAAAGGTTTTACTGTACTTAAAGACTGGGTAATAAAGGTTTTACTGTACTTAAAGACTGGGTAATAAAGGTTTTACTATACTTAAAGACTGGGTAATAAAGGTTTTACTATACTTAAAGACTGGGTAATAAAGGTTTTACTGTACTTAAAGACTGGGTAATAAAGGTTTTACTATGCTTAAAGACTGGATAATAAAGGTTTTACTATACTTAAAGACTGTGTAATAAAGGTTTTACTATACTTAAAGACTGGGTAATAAAGGTTTTACTGTACCGGTACTTAAAGACTGGGTAATAAAGGTTTTACTATACTTAAAGACTGGGTAATACAGGTTTTACTATACTTAAAGCCTGGGTAATAAAGGTTTTACTATACTTAAAGACTGGGTAATAAAGGTTTTACTATACTTAAAGACTGGATAATAAAGGTTTTACTATACTTAAAGACTGGGTAATAAAGGTTTTACTATACTTAAAGACTGGGTAATAAAGGATTTACTGTACTTAAAGACTGGGTAATAAAGGTTTTACTGTACTTAAAGACTGGGTAATAAAGGATTTACTGTACTTAAAGACGGGGTAATAAAGGTTTTACTATACTTAAAGACTGGATAATAAAGGTTTTACTATACTTAAAGCCTGGGTAATAAAGGTTTTACTATACTTAAAGACTGGATAATAAAGGTTTTACTATACTTAAAGACTGGGTAATAAAGGTTTTACTGTACTTAAAGACTGGGTAATAAAGGTTTTACTGTACTTAAAGACTGGGTAATAAAGGTTTTACTATACTTAAAGACTGGGTAATAAAGGTTTTACTATACTTAAAGACTGGGTAATAAAGGTTTTACTGTACTTAAAGACTGGGTAATAAAGGTTTTACTGTACTTAAAGACTGGAAAGACTGGGTAATAAAGGTTTTACTGTACTTAAAGACTGGGTAATAAATGTTTATACTTAAAGACTGGGTAATAAAGGTTTTACTATACTTAAAGACTGGGTAATAAAGGTTTTACTATACTTAAAGACTGTGTAATAAAGGTTTTACTATACTTAAAGACTGGGTAATAAAGGTTTTACTGTACCGGTACTTAAAGACTGGGTAATAAAGGTTTTACTATACTTAAAGACTGGGTAATACAGGTTTTACTATACTTAAAGCCTGGGTAATAAAGGTTTTACTATACTTAAAGACTGGATAATAAAGGTTTTACTATACTTAAAGACTGGGTAATAAAGGTTTTACTATACTTAAAGCCTGGGTAATAAAGGTTTTACTATACTTAAAGACTGTGTAATAAAAGTTTTACTGTACTTAAAGACTGGGTAATAAAGGTTTTACTATACTTAAAGACTGGGTAATAAAGGTTTTACTGTACCGGTACTTAAAGCCTGGGTAATAAAGGTTTTACTATACTTAAAGACTGGGTAATAAAGGTTTTACTGTACCGGTACTTAAAGCCTGGGTAATAAAGGTTTTACTGTACTTAAAGACTGGGTAATAAAGGTTTTACTGTACTTAAAGACTGGATAATAAAGGATTTACTGTACTTAAAGCCTGGGTAATAAAGGTTTTACTATACTTAAAGACTGGGTAATAAAGGTTTTACTATACTTAAAGCCTGGGTAATAAAGGTTTTACTGTACGGTACTTAAAGCCTGGGTAATAAAGGTTTTACTGTACCGGTACTTAAAGACTGGGTAATAAAGGTTTTACTGTACCGGTACTTAAAGCCTGGGTAATAAAGGTTTTACAATACTTAAAGACTGGGTAATAAAGGTTTTACTATACTTAAAGACTGGGTAATAAAGGTTTTACTATACTTAAAGCCTGGGTAATAAAGGATTTACTGTACCGGTACTTAAAGCCTGGGTAATAAAGGTTTTACTGTACCGGTACTTAAAGACTGGGTAATAAAGGTTTTACTGTACCGGTACTTAAAGCCTGGGTAATAAAGGTTTTACAATACTTAAAGACTGGGTAATAAAGGTTTTACTATACTTAAAGACTGGGTAATAAAGGTTTTACTATACTTAAAGCCTGGGTAATAAAGGATTTACTGTACCGGTACTTAAAGCCTGGGTAATAAAGGTTTTACTGTACTTAAAGACTGGGTAATAAAGGTTTTACTATACTTAAAGACTGGGTAATAAAGGTTTTACTGTACTTAAAGACTGAGTAATAAAGGTTTTACTGTACTTAAAGACTGGGTAATAAAGGTTTTACTATACTTAAAGCCTGGGTAATAAAGGTTTTACTATACTTAAAGACTGGGTAATAACGGTTTTACTATACTTAAAGACTGGGTAATAAAGGTTTTACTATACTTAAAGCCTGGGTAATAAAGGTTTTACTATACTTAAAGACTGGGTAATAAAGGTTTTACAATACTTAAAGACTGGGTAATAAAGGTTTTACTATACTTAAAGACTGGGTAATAAAGGTTTTACAATACTTAAAGACTGGGTAATAAAGGTTTTACTATACTTAAAGACTGGGTAATAAAGGTTTTACAATACTTAAAGACTGGGTAATAAAGGTTTTACTATACTTAAAGACTGGGTAATAAAGGTTTTACTATACTTAAAGACTGGGTAATAAAGGTTTTACTATACTTAAAGACTGGGTAATAAAGGTTTTACTATACTTAAAGACTGGGTAATAAAGGTTTTACAATACTTAAAGACTGGGTAATAAAGGTTTTACTATACTTAAAGACTGGGTAATAAAGGTTTTACTATACTTAAAGACTGGGTAATAAAGGTTTTACTATACTTAAAGACTGGGTAATAAAGGTTTTACTATACTTAAAGACTGGGTAATAAAGGTTTTACAATACTTAAAGACTGGGTAATAAAGGTTTTACTATACTTAAAGACTGGGTAATAAAGGTTTTACTATACTTAAAGACTGGGTAATAAAGGTTTTA
This sequence comes from Siphonodentalium dalli, assembly GCA_032622095.1. Taxonomy (NCBI): domain Eukaryota; kingdom Metazoa; phylum Mollusca; class Scaphopoda; order Gadilida; family Siphonodentaliidae; genus Siphonodentalium; species Siphonodentalium dalli. The sequence goes on along the minus strand of CP136062.1, from coordinate 188,480,475 downwards.
CTATACTTAAAGACTGGGTAATAAAGGTTTTACTATACTTAAAGACTGGGTAATAAAGGTTTTACTATACTTAAAGACTGGGTAATAAAGGTTTTACTATACTTAAAGACTGGGTAATAAAGGTTTTACAATACTTAAAGACTGGGTAATAAAGGTTTTACTATACTTAAAGACTGGGTAATAAAGGTTTTACTATACTTTAAGACTGGGTAATAAAGGTTTTACAATACTTAAAGACTGGGTAATAAAGGTTTTACTATACTTAAAGACTGGGTAATAAAGGTTTTACTATACTTAAAGACTGGGTAATAAAGGTTTTACTATACTTAAAGACTGGTTAATAAAGGTTTTACTATACTTAAAGACTGGGTAATAAAGGTTTTACAATACTTAAAGACTGGGTAATAAAGGTTTTACTATACTTAAAGACTGGGTAATAAAGGTTTTACTATACTTAAAGACTGGGTAATAAAGGTTTTATTGTACTTAAAGACTGGGTAATAAAGGTTTTACTATACTTAAAGACTGGGTAATAAAGGTTTTACTATACTTAAAGACTGGGTAATAAAGGTTTTACTGTACTTAAAGTCTGGGTAATAAAGGTTTTATTGTACTTAAAGACTGGGTAATAAAGGTTTTACTATACTTAAAGACTGGGTAATAAAGGTTTTACTATACTTAAAGACTGGGTAATAAAGGTTTTACTATACTTAAAGTCTGGGTAATAAAGGTTTTATTGTACTTAAAGACTGGGTAATAAAGGTTTTACTATACTTAAAAGACTGGGTAATAAAGGTTTTACTATACTTAAAGACTGGGTAATAAAGGTTTTACTATACTTAAAGTCTGGGTAATAAAGGTTTTATTGTACTTAAAGACTGGGTAATAAAGGTTTTACTATACTTAAAGACTGGGTAATAAAGGTTTTACTATACTTAAAGACTGGGTAATAAATGTTTTACTATACTTAAAGACTGGGTAATAAAGGTTTTACAATACTTAAAGACTGGGTAATAAAGGTTTTACTATACTTAAAGACTGGGTAATAAAGGTTTTACTATACTTAAAGACTGGGTAATAAAGGTTTTATTGTACTTAAAGACTGGGTAATAAAGGTTTTACTATACTTAAAGACTGGGTAATAAAGGTTTTACTATACTTAAAGACTGGGTAATAAATGTTTTACTATACTTAAAGACTGGGTAATAAAGGTTTTACAATACTTAAAGACTGGGTAATAAAGGTTTTACTATACTTAAAGACTGGGTAATAAAGGTTTTATTGTACTTAAAGACTGGGTAATAAAGGTTTTATTGTACTTAAAGACTGGGTAATAAAGGTTTTACTATACTTAAAGACTGGGTAATAAAGGTTTTACTATACTTAAAGACTGGGTAATAAAGGTTTTACAATACTTAAAGACTGGGTAATAAAGGTTTTACTATACTTAAAGACTGGGTAATAAAGGTTTTACTATACTTAAAGACTGGGTAATAAAGGTTTTATTGTACTTAAAGACTGGGTAATAAAGGTTTTACTATACTTAAAGACTGGGTAATAAAGGTTTTACTATACTTAAAGACTGGGTAATAAAGGTTTTACTATACTTAAAGTCTGGGTAATAAAGGTTTTATTGTACTTAAAGACTGGGTAATAAAGGTTTTACTATACTTAAAGACTGGGTAATAAAGGTTTTACTATACTTAAAGACTGGGTAATAAAGGTTTTACTATACTTAAAGTCTGGGTAATAAAGGTTTTATTGTACTTAAAGACTGGGTAATAAAGGTTTTACTATACTTAAAGACTGGGTAATAAAGGTTTTACTATACTTAAAGACTGGGTAATAAAGGTTTTACTATACTTAAAGTCTGGGTAATAAAGGTTTTATTGTACTTAAAGACTGGGTAATAAAGGTTTTACTATACTTAAAGACTGGGTAATAAAGGTTTTACTATACTTAAAGACTGGGTAATAAATGTTTTACTATACTTAAAGACTGGGTAATAAAGGTTTTACAATACTTAAAGACTGGGTAATAAAGGTTTTACTATACTTAAAGACTGGGTAATAAAGGTTTTACTATACTTAAAGACTGGGTAATAAAGGTTTTATTGTACTTAAAGACTGGGTAATAAAGGTTTTACTATACTTAAAGACTGGGTAATAAAGGTTTTACTATACTTAAAGACTGGGTAATAAATGTTTTACTATACTTAAAGACTGGGTAATAAAGGTTTTACAATACTTAAAGACTGGGTAATAAAGGTTTTACTATACTTAAAGACTGGGTAATAAAGGTTTTATTGTACTTAAAGACTGGGTAATAAAGGTTTTATTGTACTTAAAGACTGGGTAATAAAGGTTTTACTATACTTAAAGACTGGGTAATAAAGGTTTTACTATACTTAAAGACTGGGTAATAAAGGTTTTACAATACTTAAAGACTGGGTAATAAAGGTTTTACTATACTTAAAGACTGGGTAATAAAGGTTTTACTATACTTAAAGACTGGGTAATAAAGGTTTTACTGTACTTAAAGACTGGATAATAAAGGTTTTACTATACTTAAAGACTGGGTAATAAAGGTTTTACTATACTTAAAGACTGGGTAATAAAGGTTTTACAATACTTAAAGACTGGGTAATAAAGGTTTTACTATACTTAAAGACTGGGTAATAAAGGTTTTACTATACTTAAAGACTGGGTAATAAAGGTTTTACTGTACTTAAAGACTGGATAATAAAGGTTTTACTATACTTAAAGACTGGGTAATAAAGGTTTTACTATACTTAAAGACTGGGTAATAAAGGTTTTACTATACTTAAAGACTGGGTAATAAAGGTTTTACTATACTTAAAGACTGGGTAATAAAGGTTTTACTATACTTAAAGACTGGGTAATAAAGGTTTTACTATACTTAAAGACTGGGTAATAAAGGTTTTACTATACCAGTACTTAAATGCTCTGCTTTATATTTTTCAGAAAGTAACTTATGGATTGTTTACAAACACCACATATGAACCTGATGCATCCAATCCTCCATCCCCGCCTACGTCAGAGTCAGATGTCTTTATTTCTTCCACCTGTCCATTTAGTCCTAATCTCAACAGAGAATTTTCACCAGACGAACTGGAAACATCGCAGACTAAAATCAATGATGATCTGCATGAAGAGGAAAGAATCAAAAACCTTGTTTCATCGTCAGCAGCTGAACTACTTAATATTTCTGACTTCGACTTGACAAGACATTCTAGTCCTGACACTTGCATTCAAGCAAAGTCTACATATGAGACTGGAAGCACGGGTGAAAATAATGGCCAAGTGCCTAAAACATGCAGCAGTTTGAAGGAAGTGGAACATCTCCAAACTGGTTCTGACAAAAGAAGTCTATCTTATGGAGAACCACAAAAAATGAGAGTTATTTGTGAAAAACAACATACCGGTATATCAGGAAGTGTTTTAGATGAAAATATGAGAATAAAGAATGGAACAGTCACGTCAGATAAGAGAACAGACACTGAAGATAGTCAGGTGAGTTGTGAGCAAGCAAATATTATAAATCTTAGAATGCTAATTTGTGTAATTATGAGAAAATTTAATTAGCGGTAATGAAATTGTTTTATTGTCTAAGCTTCCTGTAATTTAATAATGCCATATTTCTCAAAGGCACTGGTTTCCTTATTTGTGTTTTCAAAGCGAGACTATTGCTATGTCATTCTCGCCGATATCTCAATTGAATAGCTGGATAAACTGCAAAAGGTTATTAATATCGCTGCAAGGATTGTATCCCACAAACCAAACATTTCACATGTAAGACCATTGCTACAATGTCCAGTTCAAGCATTATCCCCTGTGTTATCTGAATATTTTGATAACATTTTAAGCGTGTATGTTCCACCTATGAAACAACAAGCTCTAATAGATGTTCCATTAACCCTTTCAGTGCCAAGTCCTATTTTTGTATCAACCAATATTTCCTTGATCATTTTTCAAATTTATTGATTATAATAATGTGATGCATTGATGGAAAGAGCTCAATAAATTTGAAAAATGATCAAGGAAATATTGGTGATACAAAAAATGGACTTGGCACTGAAAGGGTTAAAATAATTGAAAACAGTGATTGAGCTTTTGATTCAAAACAATATTAAAAACTATTCTGTGCTCATTACGGGGATTCGAATACAAATAACAAGACAAAACAGAAAAGATATTAGACTGGATGTTGTTTAAATATTATTATGTTAATGTTATGCTATCTCTTCTGTGTAGGCATATATGTATGTATTTATGTATGTATGTATATATATATATGTGCATGTATGTGTGCATGACGTCTGATCAGAGTGCAGAGTACTAGTAGGAATGCAAGCACTTTGGGCGATCTGGGATATAAAGGCGCTATTTAAAGACTACGCATTTTTATGCATGTAATTTGACCTTATTAAATTGTTTCCATTAGGGCAGCTGTGTGATCGTTAATGGTTTCATTCCCTTCTCCAAGCAAGACTTCATAATAGCTCCTAAAAATTTGACAAGAATCAGTCTGATATTATGTGATTTAACGTTATATTGAGTTTGAAAGTATACACATGCCTCTGAAATTGTAAGTCTGTTAATTTAGTTAGTTGTACTAACTGATTATAACGAATGAAGCCTGTTATTTCTGTAGGTTTGATATTTAATAAATTAATGTAGCTTGAGTGTGTTTATCGAAGGGTTTGGCGCTGTGGCTGTTAGGCACTTTATGTTTACCGTAAAGCTCCAACGGCCACAGTGCCCAACCCCTTAATAAAACACTACATTCATTTTTAGCTCAACTTACTTTTGTAAGTTTGTGTGTCCGTCAACAATTTCCTTTGGCGCGGGCTACAGGTCGTACCTTTGGTCTGATCTTTATGAGATTTGTCATGAATGTTGACATTGACATGTAGATGGGAACGAGTCATTTTGGAGTCATTAGGCCAAAAAACATGGCCGCTGGCAGCCATCTTGGATTTCAAGATTCAATCCATTGGCGCGGGCTACAGGTCGTACTGTTCGTCTGATCATCATGAAATTTGTCATTGATGTTAATAATGACATGTAGATGGGATCGAGTCGTTTTGGGGTCATTCGGTCAAAAAACATGGCCGCCAGCAGCCATCTTGGATTTTACTCTTTGCATGACTAAATCCTTTGGTGTGGGCTACAGGTCGTAGCTTTGGTCAGATGGTCATGAAATTTATCATGAATTATAACAATGACATGTAGATGGGAACGAGTCGTTTTGGGGTCATTCGGTCAAAAAACATGGCCACCAGCATTTTACTCTTTGCATGACTAAATCCTTTGGCGTGGGCTACAGGTCATACCTTTGGTCTGATCTTTATTAAATTTGTCATGGATGTTAACACTGACATGTAGATGGGAACGAGTTGTACCTTTGGTCTAATCTTTATGAAATTTGTCATGAATGTTGACATTGACATGTAGATGGGAACGAATCATTGTGGGGTCATTCGGCCAAATAACATGGCTGCCAGCGGCCATCTTGGATTTCAAAATTCAATCCATTGGCGCGGTCTACAGGTCGTACTGTTCGTCTGATCATCATGAAATTTGTAGGTCGTAGCTTTGGTCAGATCTTCATAAAATTTGTCATGGATGTTAACAATTATACGTAGATGGGAACGAGTCCTTTTGGGGTCAATTGGTAAAAAAAAATGGCCACCAGCAGCCATCTTGTATCTTACTCTTTGCATCACTAAATCCTTTGGCGCAGGTTAGACATTTCAATTAGCACCTTTCCTATTCCTCCATTTACTGTCAACCATTAAATTATTCCCCTACCTAAGTTGAGCTACAGTGTCATTGACACTTTCATTTCTATTTTACTTACGTATTTCTATCAACTCAGCTGAAACTTTTGTTATATATTATACCATGCATCACTGTAAGCTAGCCAAATATTCTACCTGTGAATTACAAGGTGACGTTGGTTCGTGTTATGTTGTGTAAACAGTGTTTTATTGGGATATAAAATGTCTGACACAATTGGCAATTAACCCATTGCCGAACATGATGTAATATAACACATTCAAGCGACAAAACTGTACCTGGCAACTTAAAGGGAAATTATTATTATACCCCCATGGCCGAAGGAAATGGTGTGCATACTGGAATACATGCGTCCGATCCTACAACCATCCGGGCCAATATCTCAAACACTGGTTGTCAAATCTCAATGAAATTTGGTACGGATGTTCACTACTATGAGGACATTCATGAGTGTTTAATCATATTGTTTGGTGTTTTCCGCTCTAGAGTTATTCATCTTTGGTGTTTTCCGCTCTAGAGTTATTCATCTTTGTTTAACTGGAAATGTTAGTTTTTTTGTCCGTCTGAGCAGATATCTTAACCGAAGGTTATTGGATATTAATGAAATGTGGTATGGATATTCACCACTATGAGGGCATTCAATGGGCTGTTCAATTGTTTTGTTCAGCTTTTCCATTCTAGAGTTATTCATCTTTGTTTCTCTGAAAATGTTGATTTTTGGGTCGTCTGCCTGAGTTTCTCAGCCCAGCTCTTGTTTGCAATTTTCTTTTGAATTAAAAAAAATACAACAAAACGGCCTCTTTTTGCTTCGAAACGAAGACTTCATTTCAGAAAGGTTTGGTAACCAAGGACGCTCAGAAACACTTTAGGACTTGCCCAAGAGACAATCAGCCCTGGTATATGTTAACCCTTTGTGTATTAATACTCCAGTTACTTGGTCCTTAGATCTTGATGCAAGCAACAAGTAACCAAAGCGTTGTTAGAGGACTCATCCAATCAGAAATTAGGATGAATTGGTCACTCTCATCGGTTTTCTGTGATAAATTTACCTAGGTTCCTGAATTTGTGATAAACTTACCCAGGTTGGGGAGAATTGTGATAAAGTTACACAGGTTAATGAAATTTCATGTTCAGCAACAAAATATTTGTGTTTTTGCTATTCAAAATGACCACCTCCAGTACTAATATTTGTTAATTTATGCTTAATGAGGGCTATTACTTGTCAAAACTGAACAGTATTTCCCTCAGTCACTTTTAAATCATGTTCATATTGTGATATTAGCTTAACCTGGGTAACTTTATCACAATTTCGGGAACCTGGGTACCAGTAACTTTATCACAGATAACCGGTGAAAATATAGCTGTATTTATAAATGGATTAATGCAGTAAAGATTGATCATTTTACAGGTAATACAGCATGAAAAACTGGATGAATCCAAAACATTAAATCGACCCGCTCACATTCGTTCCTTCCTAGATGACATATTTACTCAAAATACTGCTGCAAATAGTACTGATTCAAAAAGTGCTGAACAATCTTCAAAAAGTACCCAGGCAAAACTTATCCAAGAAAACAGTAGTAAGCCATCTGAGAGGATTCGACAAAATTCAGGAAAAGGAGGTGATTGTGCTTCAAGTAATACAGTGAAATCAGGATCGAATTTTGTGATTGGTGTTTCTGATGTTGAGAATATAGATGTTTCTAACAAGGAGGGATGGCTCAGTTCTCGTAAGGCTGGAGAAGAGGATGTTATTATAATATCCAGTTCGGACAGTAACAATGCATCTGAAGGTATTGATCAACCAGTCGTCATCATCTCAAACAAATCTCCAGAGATGCAGAAAGGAAAGAGATCAAACACACATTCCTCACAGGTTCCGACCTCATCAACTGATCCTCCGAACATAGGTTAGTTTCTTAAAGATGGTATATTTCTTCCTATAACAAGTTTTATATAGTTTCCTGGGTATAATAATAAATATCGAAGACCCCTGTCCGGAAATGCTTCTATCAATTAATATTTAATTTAATTCAAATTTTATGGGTTAACCCTTTACCCAACAGAACAGCCCTGTGCCAATGCATTCTCTTATATATGCGAGTCGACCATAGGTCGCCTCGCATATATAAGAGAATGCATTGGCTTAACACATTAAAAATTATAAAATTGTTAAAGAATGTAAGAAAAAATGGTAAAAAGTGTTAAAAAAAGATTTTTTTTAGGCCAATGCCTTCTCTTATATATGCGAGGCGACCTATGGTCGACTCGCATATATAAGAGAATGCATTGGCACAGGGCATAACTGTAGCTATCACAATGTGGTCAAGGAGCCGGTTCCAATGATATCCATATTTGTATGGTTCTATTGAGACAGACCGAAGATATTTTAAGCTGTTGAAGCTTTATTTGGCCATTTGTTGGGTAAAGGGTTAATACCTACAATCAATTTGAGACATTTACAGCTCGGGGAAACTTTTGGAGCATAGCAAGTGGGAGAACTCTATCTCTATCTGGCATTGTTGAACATTTCATGACTGTCCTCTAAAATAATTAACGAAAAAATGTCCCGTTGTTTATCGCATTATATAAGAAAATATCGCTATAAAATAAATATTAATTGATAGAAGTATTGATGGACAGGTGTCTTCGAATCATATTTATTATTTTGTACCCCAGACACTATATAAAATGTATCTAGGAAGAGATAATCCATCTCTAACCCTTTCTTTACTAAATAGGTTCTCAGTTATAAAAGTATACATTAGAATGTTCTATTATTCATCTGGTGGGATGTTCAGGAAATAACGTACATACAAACAGTTGATTAGATAATACAAGTTTAGAATAATTCCTTTTCATTGGTGGGAAATGTTCAGATAATAAGTTCAACAAATGGCATATTATTTGAACATTTCTTAAGGGAACTACTCACCAATGGATATTTAGTAAAGACAGGGTTACCAGTATGGATATCCTATATTAATGTTGGTGAATAAGTCACTCGGGATGGAACGTCATACTATGCATGTGAAACATCGATGATACAACAATGAAGTTTGTTGAACTTATTATCTGAACATTTCCTAAGGGAACTACTCGTCAATAAGTGTTTAGTAAAGACAGTGTTAAATATGGTGTATCTCTTTCTAACTTTAACTAGTGCTACTTCTACATTTTTTGAGACGATTATGTTGCGATCAGCTTGCTGTTCATTTCAGGTCAGAACACGGTAGATGAAAATCGAGTCCTCTTATCGGGGAGTTTAATATCGACTCCAGAGAATTCTCTCCCCTGTGCTCAACCAGAGTCGTGTCTGATGTATCCTGAGGAACCGAGCAGTAGTGGGTCCCCGCCCCTACAGGACAAACGTCAGAGATGCAGCTTGGAGGTAACTTGTAAAAAATTCACATGTTTTTATCCCTGGCTAACAAAGTTTGGCAGCGGTTATACAAATGGGTTCTGTAAGTTTGTCCGTTATAACTTTGGAGCTCTTTATCTCAGGAAGAAGCACGGGAAAGGATACTACATCATGACATGGAACATTTTTTTGTCCATTCATTTTTGCAGAGTTATGGAAAATGCATCCACACCAACTGTTGGTCTATGTGTCTCTGTTATAGCTTATGTTTGGATGATCTTCAGAATACTCATGAACCAGCATGGTAGGGGGAGGGGACATATTTACATGTAACAGGTTTTGCCCATTTATTTCTTTTGAAGCAATTGGCAATAGAAAATTAAAAAACCTCAGTAAAAAGCCATCTTAATGGGGGAATAGTAGAGAGGTGCTATTGTTTTGTTAACTGACAACTTTTTAAGAGCTATTGATCATGATGAAGGTAAGAGCACCACCAGGCATCATGGTTCATTTGTTTGGTTCAAATTACATTTCAGAAAAACACGGTAACTGGAATTACCAGGGGAAAAAAATGTCTAAATCATCAATAAGTGTTTAGTAAAGACAGTGTTAAATATGGTGTATCTCTTTCTAACTTTAACTAGTGCTACTTCTACATTTTTTTAGACGATTATGTTGCATTACTCTGTCACTATTAATTGAAAAAATCCCCCCTGGTTTGAATACAGCTTGTATTTTGAGCCAATTCAGCCTCATTCCATGATTGATGGTGATCCAGCAACCCTAATTGGAGCTAACCAAATACAAGAACACCAAAATTTAGAAATTGAAAAAAGGACAATGTGTATAGCAAAAATGGACATTGGAACCGAAAAGAAATTAACCTGATTTGACCTGTATTGTGTGGTAGTAACCATAATTTAAAAGATAAAAACTAATATAAGTGAACAGACAGATGGTCATACCAATAACATAATACATCCTTTTTTTATTTTGGCACATATAAACCTCTACTGTATTGGTTATCCAATTTGCACTTTCAGAGTCCTGACAACATTTCTATCATTAAAGATATAGCTAGATTCCAAGCATAGTAATATTGAAAGTACATGGGCACAGTTGTCAACTTGTCGTTATTTCAGGAAAGTCTGTTTGTCTTTGTTTCATACATTTATAAAAGTAGATGAAGTCATTCGCATATAGTTTGAATTTCAAATCCATAAATATTGCTGTAATGGCATTGAATAGCACCCAGTTGTGTGTGATTTAGTTTGTCCAATTTTATCAAAATAGACTGATTAATGAGTCATTGAAATGTAATTTGATGGTTAAAGGTACTCAATCCGATAAAACTCCTCTCAATTACTATTTCAATGGCTTCGGGGGTCAAACATATTTGATTCGAGTCGAGGAAGTCACCCATCAAAGCTCAGATTTGTTAGATATCGATTTTAGAAATCTATTATTTTTCATTATCGGGAATACTATCTGGCCCAGAACTCAGTCAAAATTGCGTTAAAATTACCACTTGATTTTAGAGTTATCCATCCTTGTCTGTTTGAATTGATTTGGAGTACACATCCAGAGCAGATTACGGCAGTTATTAGTACTCATCTCGAGTTAATAACAAATTTCAAAAATCAATATCTAATAACTCTGATGGGTTCCTCGACTCGAATCAAATATTTTTTACCCCCAAAGCCAAAGAAATAGTAATATACATGTAGGACCCTCTGATCGGATTGTTGTTGTTGGAATCTGTTGAGATGGGGACCCTCTTTACGGATTGAGTACCTTTAAGGCATGAAAAATTCATAAAAGATATCCAAATAAAAATGAAAGTGTCAATGACACTGTAGCTCAACTTGGAAAGGGAATAATTTCTTGTGTTACAGTCAATGGAGGGATTAGGAATGTGTTAAGTTGAAAGGCCTAGTTATGCAAAGAGTAAAATCCAAGATGGCCACTGGCAGCCATGTTTTTTGCCGAATGACCCCAAAAAGACTCGTTCCCATTTACATGTCATTGTTAACATCCATCACAAATTTCATGATGATCCGACAAAAGATACGACCTGTAGCCTGTGTCAAATGATTTAGTCATGCAAAGAGTAAAATCCAAGATGGCTGCTGGCGGACATGTTTTTTGGCGGAACGACCCCAAAATTACTCGTTCCCATCTACATGTCTATATTAACATCCATGACAAATTTCATGATGATAAGACGAACAGTACGACCTGTAGTCTGTGCTAATTTATTGAATTTTGAAATCCAAGATGGCCACTGGTGGCCATGTTTTTTTGCCGAATGACCCCAAAATGACTCGTTCCCATCTGCATGTCAATATTAACTTCCACGACAAATTTCATGATGATCAAACTAACATTCCGGCCTGTAGTCTGTGCTAATTTATTGAATTATGAAATCCAAGATGGCCACTGGCAGCCATGTTTTTTGCCGAATGACCCCAAAAAGACTCGTTCCCATTTACATGTCATTGTCAACAGCCATGACAAATTTCATAACGATCCGAACAAAGGTACGACCTGTAGTCTGTGCCAAAAGATTTAGTCATGCAATGAGTAAAATCCAAGAAGGCTGCTGGTGGCCATGTTTTTTTGCCGAATGACCCCAAAATGACTCGTTCCCATCTACATGTCAATGTCAACGCCCATGACAAATTTCATAATGATGCGACCAAAGGTACGACCTGTAGCCCGTGCCAAACGATTTAGTCATGCAAAGAACAAAATCCAAGATGGCTGCTGGTGGCCATGTTTTTTTGCCGAATGACCCCAAAATGACTCGATCCCATCTACATGTTATTGTTAACATCCATGACAAATTTCATGATGATCCGACCAAAGGTACGACCTGTAGCCCGTGTCAAAGGATTTAGTCATGCAAAGAGTAAAATCCAAGATGGCTGCTGACGGCCATGTTTTTTGGCCGAACAACTCCAAAATTACTCGTTCCCATCTATATGTCAATATTAACTTCCATGACATATTTCATGATGATCAGACGAACACTCTGGCCTGTAGCCCGTGCTAATGGATTGAATTTTGAAATCCAAGATGGCCACTGGTGGCCATGTTTTTTTGCCGAATGACCCCAAAATGACTCGTTCCCATCTACATGTCAATGTCAACGCCCATGACAAATTTCATAATGATCCGACCAAAGGTACGACCTGTAGCCCGTGCCAAAGGAGTTAGTCATGCAAAGAGTAAAATCCAAAATGGCTGCTGGCGGCCATGTTTTTTGGCCGAACGACCCCAAAATGACTCGTTCCCATCTACATGTCAATATTAGTATCCATGACAAATTTCATGATGATCAGACGAACGGGAGGACCTGTAGCCCGTGCTAATGGATTGAATTTTGAAATCCAAGATGGCCACTGGCGGCCATGTTTTTTTCCCGAATGACCCCAAAATGACTCGTTCTCATCTACATGTCAATGTCGACAGCTATGACAAATTTTATAATGATCCGACCAAAGGTATGACCGTAGCCCGGCTAAAGGAAATTGTTGACGCATCACGCACACACACGCACACACGGACGACAAAGCCATGGCAATAAAAGTTGAGCTAAAAATTGAGGAGGGGACTATAAATAGGGTTGGGAGGCGATGTAAATCAAGGAATTTTTATTTATATTGGCCTTACACATATTTCAAACTTGTTGCTGATGTAACTGCATGCTTGACATCCTGATTATATACCTCTGTTGGGGCTAAGTCTTCTGAGATTTAATAATTTTCTCCCATCTCTTGTAGGCTTTCCTGAAGATGTCTCCATTGCAATTTGAATCAGAAACCGACCGCTGTCTAAGAGAGTTTGTTTTTGATGCTGTTCTACAAACCAAGATGAACTGTCTTCTAGGAAAGCCATGTGAACCACCTTCAGACTGATATACCAGTGGTTCTCACACCTTCAGACTGATATACCAGTGGTTCTCACACCTTCAGACTGATATACCAGTGGTTCTCACACCTTCAGACTGATATACCAGTGGTTCTCACACCCTCAGACTGATATACCAGTGGTTCTCACACCTTCAGACTGATATACCAGTGGTTCTCACACCTTCAGACTGATATACCAGTGGTTCTCACACCCTCAGACTGATATACCAGTGGTTCTCACACCCTCAGACTGATATACCAGTGGTTCTCACACCCTCAGACTGATATACCAGTGGTTCTCACACCCTCAGACTGATATACCAGTGGTTCTCACACCCTCAGACTGATATACCAGTGGTTCTCACACCCTCAGACTGATATACCAGTGGTTCTCACACCCTCAGACTGATATACCAGTGGTTCTCACACCTTCAGACTGATATACCAGTGGTTCTCACACCCTCAGACTGATATACCAGTGGTTCTCACACCCTCAGACTGATATACCAGTGGTTCTCACACCTTCAGACTGATATACCAGTGGTTCTCACACCCTCAGACTGATATACCAGTGGTTCTCACACCCTCAGACTGATATACCAGTGGTTCTCACACCCTCAGACTGATATACCAGTGGTTCTCACACCCTCAGACTGATATACCAGTGGTTCTCACACCCTCAGACTGATATACCAGTGGTTCTCACACCCTCAGACTGATATACCAGTGGTTCTCACACCCTCAGACTGATATACCAGTGGTTCTCACACCCTCAGACTGATATACCAGTGGTTCTCACACCTTCAGACTGATATACCAGTGGTTCTCACACCCTCAGACTGATATACCAGTGGTTCTCACACCCTCAGACTGATATACCAGTGGTTCTCACACCTTCAGACTGATATACCAGTGGTTCTCACACCCTCAGACTGATATACCAGTGGTTCTCACACCCTCAGACTGATATACCAGTGGTTCTCACACCCTCAGACTGATATACCAGTGGTTCTCACACCTTCAGACTGATATACCAGTGGTTCTCACACCCTCAGACTGATATACCAGTGGTTCTCACACCTTCAGACTGATATACCAGTGGTTCTCACACCTTCAGACTGATATACCAGTGGTTCTCACACCCTCAGACTGATATACCAGTGGTTCTCACACCCTCAGACTGATATACCAGTGGTTCTCACACCCTCAGACTGATATACCAGTGGTTCTCACACCCTCAGACTGATATACCAGTGGTTCTCAAAAGTTCAGACTGAAATACCAGTCATTCTCAGATGTTCAGACTGAAATACCAGTCATTCTCACATGTTCAGACTGATATACCAGTGGTTCTCACACCTTCAGCTAACTAAAAGGTACCTAGGTTGGAAAAAAATTGTGATGTTACCCATGTTCACCAATTATCAATTAAACGAGATTTGAATTCATGTCTTTGCTCGAAAGTCGTTTGCTTTTAAGCAGTTGCTTTCAGATTTTATTTGTTTGAACTGCTCAAAATTGAGAATATAGTCCCGACAAAGTACAACTCATGTATCCTTTGATATGTTGTCCTGCAGTGTAACACAAAAATACCCTGTTGACCATGAACCTGAGTACCTTTATCCAGAATTTTCCCAATCTGGGTACCTTTATCACAATTTCCATAACCTGGGTACCATTATCACAAAAAAAGTTGAGAGTGACCAATTCTTCATTACCGGGAGCCTTGAGTATCTCGAGGGTCATACATAAACCCATTCATAATGGGAAGTGCTGATGCAGCACTAAAAATCTTGTGCCAGTGCATTCTCTTACATATGCCTCGCATATGTAAGAGAATGCACTGGCTTGCAAGGTCAAGGTAAATATCGTTAGGCCAATGTATTCTCTTGTATAAGCAAGGCTCCCTATCACAGACACTTGTATAAAAAAAATCCCAGCTTATATAATGTATATTTTATATATTACTAGGATTTTTTTTTTGGATACAAGTGCCTGTACTCCCTATGGGAGACTCGTATATATAAGAGAATACACTGACACAGGGTTTTCACAAAATTTCAGGAAGCTCCAGTCATGCAAGGGTTAACAACTTCAGCTTTTGTTTGACATAAGTAATTCACAGTGATGAGGGGGGTCTACATTAATAAATAACTTATTGACTTGCAATGGATGCCAGTTAATTAATTGGCTCTTGGCAGAAACATAGATCATGCTATGAATCTCCACTTTCGCTATGCCCATGGAGATTATGTTCCACCAGATCAAAACCTGGGAACTTTTTACTGTTGTGGCCAATTTTTTACTGTTGTGGCAGGGAAGGTTATAACATTGAAAAAATAATACAGGTAATATATTTCTTAATTAATATCTGTTCCTTAATTAATAATGTATTGCAGTGTAAGTGAAGATCCCAGCTTGAGATTGCATGAATTTAGTGACATTGGCGAGCAAATTTGCTTTGTGATGCTCACAATCATCGAATTTTTTCCAGATAATCAATTCAATGTTTATTTTGAGCTGGCACCACCCCCTACTATGAAATGCACTATTTAGGAACAAGATTCAACGAAAGTGCCAATGACACTGTAGCTCAACATGGAAAGGGGATGTCATACATTACAGTCAAGGGAGTCATAAGCAATACCAGAGGTCAACCCGAATAGCCATATAAAGTTTTGGATCAATTGGATGAAAAATGTTGGCTGTGGGTCATGCAGAGTAAAATCCAAGATGGCTGCCAGCATCAAATTTTTTCATCGAAAATAGTTTTATTTTGATAATTCCAATTTAAATGCCGAGTGCCAGTGGATTCATATAAAAATCCAAGGTGGCTGCTGGCAGCCATGTTTTTTAACAAAATTTGGAAATAATTGATGGCTTCCATCTAGATCACCCCGAAGATGCCTATGAAGTTTGGTGACGATCGGATCAGGGATGTGGTGTGTAGGGTGTGCTGAAGGATTCAGTCCTGCAAAGAGTAAATTCGAAGATGGCCGACAGTGCTCAACAAAATTTGGAAAAAATTTGATAGCTCCCATTTGGTGGTCACCCAAAATATCCATATGAAGTTTAGTGACAATTGGATGAGGGATGTAGTTTGCAGGGTTGCCAAAGGATTTAATCATGCAAAGAGTAAAATCCAAGATGGCTGCCCACGGCCATGTTTTCCATCGAAAATCATACAATTTGATACCTCCCATCTAAAGATAAACAATTCTCCAATAAATGTGAATAAATTTTAAAGTTTCCTGGTTTTGAACGGGTGGAATATGATCCCTATGGGTGTATAGCCAGAGTAGAGATTCATGACATGATCTGGGCAGAAACTATAAATAACATGGGAGAATATGATTTATACAAAATATGCTGATGCATTAATTGGCTGCATGGCTCGGCTCACTCCTAGTTAAAACTTAATTACAAAGAAGTTAATTTCCAATCACGACATTGAATCCTACTACAAGTCTTCGGTTTCACTCAAAATGGAACAGTTTTTAGCTTTATTCAACAGTGGCAGAACTTTGTATGAGCGCTTCTTCAACGAAAGCAGCAAAATGAAACTCTAATAACATGATTGATAGATTTTATGCTATCTTATTTATTGTGAGCCATACCTAATTTAAGCTCAATTTATTATTTTCATAATTTTTTTATAAATGAAGTCATTCAAATTGTTAATTTATATGTTGTTAGTTTTCCATGTTTGTTAATAAATATTAAATCTTACAGCAATTTCTTCCGTTTTGATTCCATATAATGGATGATTTCGAGATTGAATGTTATC
This sequence comes from Siphonodentalium dalli, assembly GCA_032622095.1. Classification (NCBI taxonomy): domain Eukaryota; kingdom Metazoa; phylum Mollusca; class Scaphopoda; order Gadilida; family Siphonodentaliidae; genus Siphonodentalium; species Siphonodentalium dalli. The sequence goes on along the minus strand of CP136062.1, from coordinate 188,463,591 downwards.
CTGACCTTGATCTGTTTACCAGTAAATAATTTAATGAATTTCAAGTGACATAAAACTTGCCAAATTTTAATGGAGTCAAGTGACTTTCACTACTGTAAATTATTGTCTGTTAACTCTTTCGCTGCCACCTGCCACCACAGACATACCCCCCAGTGCCACGCATCCTGTACATATATCCATGTATTTCAGGTATATATGGGTAATACATTATATCTCAAGCAGTTTCTAATATAATTAGTTGAAACTTCACATGTATATAGACATAGGTATATCCTGTCGAATGCCGCCGTGGACACGCCCACCAAGGTCACGTGACATTGGCGGCCATCTTGGATTAGTGGCTATTTGCCGGTATATCATACAGTTTGTGTGGGTATGCATGGGTGTGTTGTTTGTTTTCTAATTTTCAACCCAATTATACGATGTCCAACAGTAAGGTACACGGGAGTAACATATATGAACATACTTTGGACATAAAATAGGTCACGTGACCTTGGCGTCCATCTTGGATTTATGCAAGTTGCCACCTATTTGTAGCAAAATGGGATACAATGGCGCACTTTGTTGAGTTCGTGCTTTTGTTGCTTGAATATTCCCTGATAGGTACAATTCCAAATATAGATATATATATATATAACCATGCATACCCACATGTATATATACCTGCAGGGGGACATATGACACTGCTCCGCCCCTTATAAGTCACGTGATCTTGACGGCCATCTTGAATTTCAGGAAAATTGTTTTTTACGATGAAATTCACGATGGCCGTCAAGATCACGTGACTTATAAGGGGCGGAGCAGTGTCATATGTCCCCCTGCAGGTATATATACATGTGGGTATGCATGGTTATATATATATATATCTATATTTGGAATTGTACCTATCAGGGAATATTCAAGCAACAAAAGCACGAACTCAACAAAGTGCGCCATTGTATCCCATTTTGCTACAAATAGGTGGCAACTTGCATAAATCCAAGATGGACGCCAAGGTCACGTGACCTATTTTATGTCCAAAGTATGTTCATATATGTTACTCCCGTGTACCTTACTGTTGGACATCGTATAATTGGGTTGAAAATTAGAAAACAAACAACACACCCATGCATACCCACACAAACTGTATGATATACCGGCAAATAGCCACTAATCCAAGATGGCCGCCAATGTCACGTGACCTTGGTGGGCGTGTCCACGGCGGCATTCGACAGGATATACCTATGTCTATATACATGTGAAGTTTCAACTAATTATATTAGAAACTGCTTGAGATATAATGTATTACCCATATATACCTGAAATACATGGATATATGTACAGGATGTGTGGCACTGGGGGGTATATTCCGGCTCTGACTGTACTCCCATAACGTCAGAAATAGCATTACCTTGATGACGTTGTCGCTTTAAATTGTTCGCGCGCAACAGTACTACAGATAGAATCATTGTACACTGTCAAACATGCCGGAAAGAATAGAGTTATATCCCATACATTAGACTACATACCAAATTCGCAAAAATGCGCGATTGGCAGTGACACGGGAGTTCGCATTTATGCGCGTTTGGCAGTGAAAGAGTTAAAGGTACTCAATCCGATCAGACGGTCCCCATATCATCAAGATACAACAACAACATTTCTTCAAAATACGCTTTAGTTTTCAGAATCGTTTAATTGCAACAAAATAATGATAACCACTGTCAACTATGGTATAAAATTTCCCAAAACATGTTATTTATCGTTTTGTTCAATGAAATATGCATCTTTAAAGTGAGTAAAAATCCATAGATGCGGTATAAAAGTCCAACAACGTATACCTTCTCTGTGACTCAACTGCAGTTTTATTTCTGTAACCAAGCCATCATCGCTATATTTATAATGTGCTTGGTTTAATTGCTGAAATTCAACAAAGATAAATTCACATAAGTGAAAGTGACTAAAATTTGGCAACCTTTATGCAACATGAAAATAACAGGACCACTACTTCAACTACACACCCAATATGGAACCATTATTTAAACCATTTACCACCAGTGAATATGAATCTTTCTGGACTTGTATTTGTTTTTTCGTATGTGTCGTCTGCTCATTTTTTCTGGACACACCTCAAAACAAATCAGTCTAATGTATACTTTTATAACTGAATGGGGGAATCCATTTAATTAAGAAAGAACCAAAACCAGATTGGAATATTTCAATGATTTTCTGTGAACAGCCGATATACAAATGCGGCAACTTCCTTATGGGAGTAAATTATGGGCTAGGAGAGGCATGAAAAGAATCTTCATCATACATCAGTATGTAGTGTTGTTGTTGATATCCCTAGCGGTTTTGAAGAGGAAAATTTGCATACATGCCCCCAGAAATCATCCAACTCTGAGTGCTGGTGATGAGATAATCCACATCATTATCTAATTAGATGATATCTTTAATCGGCAGTTTCTGCCATTTAAGATTACATAGGGGGGATTAAACAATGATGCAAACAAAAGTATCACTCACTTGCCATCTTTATGAACCTCTATTCTCAAAAATATGAAGATTTTAAAAGCACTATTGGGCTTTGATCAGAGAATTCTCAATTAGTAGTTAATATGGTCGGTCCGAACATAAGTCCAAATAATGGGAAATATAACAAATAAAGTTCATTTGCATATGTATTCATGTTCAAACTATTACTATACAAAGTTTGGTGGCACTCAGTCACCGGTAATTAATTAACACATACATCTGGCGTTTGAGATATATAAATCTATATACAGTCTACTAAATATACGACCACCTCGTAAAGTTCATAGGCATATGTATTCATGTTCAAACTATTAATATTCGAAGTTTGGTGGAGTTTAGGCCAATAATAAGTGTTTTATTTTATGTTTTGTAAAACGCGTTTTGTGTTCGGCACAGAAGAGCCGAACACAAGATTCTGTTCGGCATTTTTTTTTGGTCATATTATACATTATGTATTGTTTATAGTGTTACATTACCAATTGAGAATTATTGATGATTGCAATTGAGAAAAATTTAATTAAATTTGTTTGAGTTCGTTTTAGAGTATATTAATACCCTCTTTTGTTGGCCTGGTTTCTTGGCTATGGCTGTAGTAGAGCTGATTTCCGGGTTGTAGATTTTCAAGAAGACAGATCAGAATCGGGGGAATTAGTCATTTTAATGTGTACATGAATCAACAGATTTAACAGCAGCAACAATGTATATATACATATACCGCAAGTCTAGCATAACAATGTATACCAGTATCTAAATGGAGACCCCGCCGGACCGCATAGCATGCAGCCCGACGGATAAAACGTGTCCGACAGCAACTACTTCCAAATTCCCCTCATATCGAAAATTACCGTAAAATGTGTTTTACAATATGTCAGACGCCAGATCTATGTGTTAATTAATTACCGGTGACTGAGTGCCAAACAGAAGCTTGTGTTCGGCTTTTCTATGCCGAACACAAAACGCATTTTACAAAACATCAAATAAAATACTTATTATTGGCCCAAACTTCGTATAGTAATAGTGTGAACATGAATACATATGCATATGAACTTTATTTGTTATATTTCCCATTATTTGGACTTGTGTTCGGCTTTTATGAGGACCCGTTATGGTACCTTAGAAGATGTTCGGATAATAAATTCAACCGTATAGTAATAGTGTGAACATGAATACATATGAACTTTATTTGTTATATTTCCCATTATTTGGACTTGTGTTCGGCTTTTATGAGGACCCGTTATGGTACCTTAGAAGATGTTCGGATAATAAATTCAACCAACAGCCCCAAGGCAGTTTTAATATTGAACTTAATTATATCTAAACATTTCCCATCAGTGAATAGGAATAGTCCTGCACTTGTATTATCTGTTCGTCACTCCAGATGAATACAAGAGATATGCTGTCGCCCGGTGCATACCCCCCAATGTGGCATACCACCTGGTGTTGGCATACCTATAACACATGTGGCCGAAATACTCGGGCAGATGGACCAAAATATCTATATTTCCAGATATATAACTAGTAGAACGGAATAATTGAACAAAATGATTGAACAGTTTATTGAGTTTCCCCGATAGTGGTGAACATCCATACTAAATTTTATTGAGAGCTGACAATCTTATGGTTGAGATAACTTCTCGAATGGACAAAAAAAATATCAACATTTCCAGATAAATAAAAATGAATAACTCTAGAATGGAAAACCTGAACAAAACATTTGAACATTCTTTTGAATGTCCTCATAGTAGTGAGCATCCAAACCAAATTTCATTGAGATCCGAAAACCAGTGTTTGAGAATTCTGCTCTGACGGACAAAAAAACCAACATTTCCAGATAAACAAAGATGATTAGCTCTAGTACGGAAAAAAAACCTGCACAAATCGATTGAACACTCCATTGAAAGACCTCATAGTAGTGAACATTTATACCAAATTTCATTGAGATCCGACAACTGATGGTTGACATATCTGGAGGGAGGGAAGATCGGACTCATGTAATCGAGTATACCCACCTTTTCCTTTGGTCATGGGTGTACAGTGTATTATATTTAAATGGAAGAATCCATTTAGTAAACGGGTCAGGCACATTCTGAATTCCACTATTATAGTGGTATTTGACCATTGTTTTGTTAATTTGATCAAAGAGGGATAATCAAAAATCATATTTCACACAAATATTATTCAAAATCAGGTCGCATTAATTCGGTATCATACATGTAGTTTATCCAGGAGAATGATTTATCATGACGGCACACGATAAGCAACTCAATTAGCATGCAAATAGTTGAAATATTGTTATGAAGGAGTGATTGAGTCATTCTGCAATTGTCATTTAGAACGGGATATATTTAATAGTAATGCTGAAGGGGTCACTCTCACCAAAAAAAGTGCTGAAGGGTACACAGGATTTTCAAAATGTACTGAAGGGTACACAGGGTTTGAAATGTCGTTCTAAAGGCATTCAGTTTTCTTATCTGCCATGATTTCTGTTGGAGAATAATTGTTTACGTTCCAATGAATATTAAAATGTACTGAAAACAAACTGCTAATGGGCGCCAGACTTTCATAAACACAATTTAAGTAATGGTGTTCGTGCCGATCACAAATCCTGTGTACCCTTCAGCACATTTTCAAACCCTGTGTACCCTTCAGCACTTTTTTTGGTGAGAGTGACCCCTTCAGCCTTAGTAATATTATGATATTATTGAATATCAAAGCTGGCGCAAAAGATCGCACAACGAATTTTGTCGGAAGACTTCATTCACTGTGATATTGTTAAGAGTGACATTTGGCTGTGCACTAGTATGCGCCGTTTTCTATTCCCAATGCAAATAAAGGAAACATGAAAATGTTATTGTCAAATATCACTAAAATAGTGGAATATCACTATAATAGTGGAATTCAGGATGTGCCTGACCTGGTAAAGGAAGAGTTATTAGAAATAACACAAAGTAATACGGACCAGTCTCGGTCGTTTAATTCCATAGATCTCATGGAACATAACTACTACTCGCTACATGTACATATTAACATAAACAAAATGTACAGATGATAAGATAGAATATGATACAATGATGAAATAAAATGAGATATCACAGAAAAACATTTTCATATCTCTTTAAAAGCACCTGATTGATTTGACATGTGTTGACCCTTTACCCAACAGAAAGGCCCTGTGCCAATGCATTCTCTTATATATGCGAGTCGACCATAGGTCGCCTCGCATATATAAGAGAATGCATTGGCTTAACACATTAAAAATTATAAAATTGTTAAAAGAATGTAAGAAAAAATGGTAAAAAGTGTTAAAAAAAGATTTTTTTAGGCCAATGCATTCTCTTATATATGCGAGGCGACCTATGGTCGACTCGCATATATAAGAGAATGCATTGGCACAGGGCATAACTGTAACTATCGCAATGTGGTCAAGGAGCCGGTTCCAATGATATCCATATTTGTATGGTTCTATTGAGACAGACCGAAGATATTTTAGGCTGTTGAAGCTTTATTTGGCCGGTTTGTTGGGTAAAGGGTTAATCATGCACATTTGAATTTATCGAACAAATAACCTAAAAGTATTGATGAGACATCTTGTTAATGATGGGTAAGTATAGAATATAACAAAGGATTAGAATATAGTGCAATGGTATTGGCGAAATAGCACTGAATAATCAATCATATTTTGATATGGATTTAATATAATGACTTAACTGTCCTTCGATTTTGAGAGTCACCTGTATTTAACCCTTTCTATACTAAATACTCATTGACGAATAGTTCCCTTTGGAAATCTTTAGATAATAAGTTCAACAAACGACCACATATCATTTGTTGAATTGATATCTGAACATTTCGCTTTAATAAATAGGACATGTTTCCACCACGATGGGTTTCCACCAATAATTAAGATTCTTCTGTGCTTGTATTATCTGTCGTCAGCTTATTTACCATGAAAACCCCTCCAGATGAATAATAGACCTTTCCAATGTATATTTTTATAGCTGAATGGGAGAATCCATTCAGTATAGAAAGGCAGGTTATAAAATGGTAGATTCCTAATTCACAAGTATATTTGACTCCTGGAACCTTGGTCTTCATGCGTTCCGTATTGACAAGTTTATATGTATGGTATGGTCACTGATAAGGTTTGCTGAATGTTTCTGACGCTGACAAAGGAAAATGTTAACTGTAAATCAAAGGTGTACCCTTAGTTCTATACAAATTGCATTAATTTTAACCCATGGTCTGATTTTACTAGTACAATATGACCTAAGTAAGAATATAGCAAGAAATTAAATTTTTGTTTTTAATTTGTGTTCAGTACCAATGACATTTTAGAGAGGTCAACAAAAAGTATTTTACCAGGTAATTATTGGCCGGGATGCTGCTAGGGGTTTGGGGGGGGGGGATGGGAACTTTTATAGTTGTATCGGGGAAATCTCAGACCTTGCAAATAAATGTAATATTTGGTTTCAAAAATAAAGCCAGCCAAAATTCTGAAGATGTATGGTAATATTAATGTCAATGGTAGTAGACAGTCAAATAATTATACTTGTGTAAATTACTTTAGCAATCTGAGATGTCCGTTAAAGGTACTCAATCCGATTCAATTGTCCCCATATCATCAGATTCCAACAACAACAACATTTTCTGAAATGCTGCTTCAGTTATCAGAATTGATTAATTGCCCAAAAATAATGCTAACCACAGTCAACTATAGTATAAAATTACCCAAAACATGTTATTTATCAACATTTTATTCAAAAAAATTTGGCCTGATTGTCAAATATCTAACACCCTAAGCAACTTGATTTTAAAGTTATCCATCTTCAACCGAGACCGCTGGCTTGACGAATATTTGCCAGGCCGCTAAAAATTACATATCTCGAGAAATAACAATTCGGATTATGCATCTTTAATGTATGAATGTCCTTATGGGCACTGCATAAATTGATTTTGTAGGATTGTATGGAGAGATCTTGCAACGCAAATAGTTTAATCTGAAGGTACAATAAATGAGCTGGGATTTGTTCATACCTCACCAATGGCAGAGAAAAGTTTTAAAATATGTTATTATTTTATGTGTATGCCTTCATTGCACTCATGAAAACATTGTTATGCCATGAAATATTCTTGATCACCGACCGATATCTGATCCTCACCATCAGTACAAATCGGTGTAGCAACATGTTTTTTTGACAGCATAATAATGATGTGGCCTGACATTATAAAATACATGCATACATTCTAGCTTTGATAAGTTTCTGAATAAGGTTGTTACATATTCAATTATTACCGATGTGTATGTATCCCTTAACCCTTTACCCAACAGAAGGGCCCTGTGCCAATGCATTCTCTTATATATGCGAGTCGACCATAGGTCGCCTCGCATATATAAGAAAATGCATTGGCTTAACACATAAAAAATTATAAATTTTGTTTAGGCCAATGCATTCTCTTATATATGCGAGGCGACCTATGGTCGACTCGCATATATAAGAGAATGCATTGGCACAGGTCATAACTGTAAGCATCACAATGTGGTCAATGAGCCGGTTCCAATGATATCCATATTTGTATGGTTTTATTGAGACAGACCGAAGATATTTTAGGCTGTTGAAGCTTTATTTGGTCGGTTTTGGCCGGTTTGTTGGGTAAAGGGTTAAGAGAAATAATTTTCCAGCAATTGAGTAAAACGTTTTTTTTTTATTGATGGTCAGCATTGGCTGACAAATAAAATCTTTGTTTTATATCCCCTTTTATTTAGTGGGAGATAATCAGGTGGTATATCTGTAGAATGGGCAGGGGAATGTCTAATAGGAAACATGGGCTAGGGGAAAGGGACCCTAAAAAGGACCCACTCTAGCGGACACTATACTTGATACATGTACACCCTACATTCACCGCTACTTACAGATCACGAGACTAAAAGATTCTAAAACATGAAAAATAAAGAATTTAAAATCCTGATATCAAAATAAAACACAACTTGGATTTTAAACCATTAAGAAAGGCTACACATTCTCTGATGGTATAAATAAAATCAGACAAACAAAATAATTAATTTCTCAGGGAATTTCAAAGTGAAAAAAGAGGTAGATATTTATGTCAAATTATGTTTGTGAGAATTCAGGTATTTATATGTGAGACATTTATTGTAGTCCCAAGTTCATCAAAGACACTAAAATATGGGATATAAACTGAATCCGGATTGCTGGCCATCACATTTACCAATCACTTCAAATTCACAGATTTCTAATAAAAGGTGTGGATACAGTGTTACTCATGGCGACATGTATACTTCATTTGTAAGATGTGATCTAAGCCTGGCGTTTAACCCTTCAATGACTGGAGCTTCTTGAAATTTTGCAAAACCCTGTGCCAATGCATCCTCTTATATATGTGAGTCTCCCATATAAGGGAGTATATAGGCCTAACAATATATACCTTGACCGTGTAAGCCAGTGCATTCTGGTATATGTGAGGCTCCCTATGGCACTGGCACAGGATCTTTAATGCTGCACCAGCGTGTCTCCCATCATGAAAGGGCTAAATGAGCTATCAAGTTTTATTAAATGAGGTTGTGTTTGGGATGGAGCGAGAGCTTTCCGATGAATGGCAACAAGCCATATTTCCGACTAAATCCTGAAAAGTTACCCATAATTCTGCTGTGGTTAAGGAGTCGATTATTTAGGGCATTACTGAAGCTGTTCATAAGTATGCCAAAGGCACAGGTTTTTTTTTTAGATGAGGCATTTCCTGAGAAACAAAGTATTTTGTTTATCTGGCCGAACTGAGGAATTAAATGTTGAATTGGTCATTGATTATTTGACTGGAAATAAACAGATTTCTTCGATTTTCAAGAGTGCACATAAACCTAACGGCTAATTCCACCGATAGCCATGATTAAAAGCTTCGCTTGTTTCGATCTTGGATCTTGAGGTCGGGACTCGACGAATGACTTGAGTTGCTGTCGGAGGCCTTGAACAACACCCTGTACATGAACACTTGTAACTGGGTCAGAACTGTCCAGATTCATGATGGCATTCTCTAGGTACCTGTAATGAGACCGGAGTAATATTAGCTCTGCAAAACACAAATTATGCTCGTGAACATTTTATTTGTTACCCCGAAAAAATTTCTGAGGACTATTATAATCAACATTTCCATCCATCTGGATCATAACTTCAACATTAGTAATCATAATTTGATGGGATTTGGTTTGTGGTTGATATTTGAGAGCGTGCAGATCAAGGTCAAATTTGGTCATGCTCCGATGATTTATACCTCTTTTTCAACTTAGAAATAACAGTTTTTGGGTTGCCCAGAAGATAACTTGAACAATATTCAACAGAATTTCTTTATATTTGCTATTTTTCGGTTTTTGTAAAGGTACCATGATTTTTGACAGTTACTTTTGGGTTGTCCCATGATAACTTGAGCAATTTCCAACAGAATATTTTAATATTTAGTATGTGGTTCACATTTGAGAAACAAGTTCAAGGTCAAGTTTTAAAATGGTCCTGGACTGAAGATCTTTGACAAAAAAGAGTTGGACTGAAAATGCATTGATTATAATCGAATATCATTCACAACATTGTTGAAGAAGTCTAACACACCAAATATTAACGGAAGTCAGTTGATATTTAAGGGATGTAACTCCACCCAAAAATAGGGGGGGGGGCCTAACCAGTTTTCAAACTCGATCAAGACATTGTTGAGAAAGTTTCATATACCGAATATTAACAAAATCAGTTGATATTTGTTCAAGTTATCGCACTATGACGATAAAATTCATGCAAATGAACAAATTAAGGGCCATAACTCCACCAAAAGTAAGTGGATCTGTAGGTTTTCAAACTCTATCAAGACATTGTAGAGCAAAATTCATACACCGATTATCAGTTGATATTTGTTCAAGTTATCAGGCTATCTTGATCAAAATTCAAGAAAATGAAATAATTAAGGACCGTAACTCTGCCCAAAGTAAGCAGACATAGCCGGTTTTCGAACTCGAACATGATATTGTTCAGCAAATCTCAAAGTTCTGGAATAACATTGCAGACACAAGCCCCAAAAAGGTACCCACCACCCCCTACTTGGCACAAAAAACCCGTTGTTTTCCTCAGCTAAATTTGGGACCCATCCCTCTTATCCCATATTTGACACTTTTTAAAGCTTTGTTTTACTAAATTTATTATTAGGAATACCATTTAAAATGTATTCCTTCTTCACTCTTGTTTCCAATCCTGTTCCACTACCTTTTTTACAATTCATTAAATATATGTACCATCCTACAATACCACATAGTTTTCACCATTATTATTGACTATAAAAATAAATGGTGTGAAACAATTCTATCCAAATCTGCTTCAATTATTATTAATATAGGTACTTTATTCTGTGCTTGCTTGGTGTGGATTTCCCTCCTTTAAGTGAGGAGCACCCCATTATATTGGGTATATAAAATAATGGAAGTAAAAATAAGTCAAATAAAACCAGGTAAAACTACAGTAATGATAAAATAGTTAGTAAAATTGTGGTACTAGTGAGTTAAAAGATTTGTGTGTGCGTAAGTTGCACTTAAAAACTTTTAAGTTGAGCTTTCATATGTACATATGTACATGTATATTTTTGTTTTGTTTTTAAGATTGGTATAGTTAAAATTGTCGTTTTGACAAGAATATTTACAGGTAGTTGTTTTGCCTGTACAGCTCGGCTAGTTTGTCATTTTATATGGGCTTGTCTGCTTCTGTTTTCAAAGTGTTTACTCTATGCACATGGATTGAGTATAAGAAATTTCTTGCCAGTTTTTCAGTTTGTTCTTTTTCTATATCGGTAAGGTTCCAGGTTTCTAGTTTTGTGCAGTCTAAGGTTAATTGAGTTAAGAGTTCTGGTTGATCAATAATGTATTTGTCAGTGGTAGTTTTTGAGAGACATAATTTGAGTTTTTGTATGTAACGATGTCGTTGGTTACTAGTGTTCGTACATTGTGAAATGAAGTGTATTCTGTCCTCATCAGCTAGTTTGCATAGTGGACATATGGCAGAGGTCAAGTTTTGTCTGAATCTTTTTCTATTTATTTGTAGTAAATAAGTGTCCGTCATCAACCATGTTTTTATAATAGCCTTTTTTGTGGCAGCGGGTGAGTATTTTGATGAATCCCATACAAGATGACATTTGCTGCTGGAATTTTTTTGCAGTTTGATCATTGCTAATGTTGTTTTACTGGAGAACTCTCTGTCATTAATATCATGCCAATATTGGTATATAGCTTTTTTACATATTGTTTTCCATTTGTTGGCATCTTCCTTACTGTGGATGGTGTTTATGATATGCAGTGGGTCAGGAAGGGTATATTTGGAAAGTATGTCTCTGACATGTATAAACCAGCTATGGCTGTTGTCATTTTTCATGATAAGTTGTCTTATTGCAAGATCTGTGAAACAAACTATGCATACACCTGCCAAAACACCATATCTAACTCCAACATAATTTTGAGCATGTTATCTGGTGTAATTGTTGTAAAATCCATGCAGTTTCAAAACCAGGTGAATTCCTTGGGGGTGAAATGGTATTGTATGTATTGTGTAGAAATGTGGTGACAAATCGGAGGTCCAGAGCCATTCAGTCAGTATGCTAGAAACTATGGTTTGATGTCTGGAAGGAAGAGGTGTACTAATTAGGTTTAGCCCTGTGTTTAAATTTTACGTTACCGTGTGTATAGTGGGCCTGTTGCTCACATGGAGCCAATTGTTTTATGGGGCTAAAGCCATATTATGCAGATGAGATTACATGATGAAAATAACTGAGTCAGGCCATGCCTTTATTAATTTAAAAAACTAATTATATCGCCACTTAAAAATAGAAAAAAAAGTGTTAGGAAACCTATAAATTGTACAGGTATCAAAACGGCCCCATCTTTCGCAGCCATATATAACTTACTCAATAAAACCTTCTCTCATACTGGCTCAAATTTAAATTTTCAACCTGCCCGACAAATTTCCCATGAGTGCTGGTCACGTTATCAAGTTTTAATGAGGTAAATTGTCCCAATTTAACCATGAAACAGGTTTGATATGTCAGGACCACCCTGCATAAGGTAGATTGCCTAACAGTAATCTTATTATTATAAGTGGGGTATAACATGTAATTTAATTTTGTTGTAATCATTGAGTCCACCGATTGATAACAACATACCTATGGATACGATAAAGCCAACACATTATTGCTTAGTCCAGAATAACAGTTAGCCCTGTGTTCTCAACAGTTGTAGTACACAAACGGAATAATGCAAACATGTTTAAAAGTAGTTTTTGTTTCAGGAGTTTTGTATTGGGTTTTATAGGCAAGCACACTTTATGAAATGATTCAGCACGAAAATGGTAAATTCGAGTTATGTCGGCCAGAATGCCTGCATTTGACCAGGTATCGGAACCTCAGACAATATATAGACCTCCTACAGGGAGCTAAATGTGTTCGAAATTATATATTCAAGTAGATAAGAGTTTATATAAGGTTAATAGAGGACAAACATGAGTAAATTTCAGTGCAGGAAAATATTTGCATTTAATACTCATTTTTTCTGGCCCAGACATACCCACCCACCCCGCCTTGTGCCTGGTAAAAATCTGCACCTTTGGCACCCTGAATACATCTTAAACAACCTGAGCTTTGTATAGGTGGAGTTAACATACTTGAATTTGAGATCTGTGTTTGAGCTGAGATCAGCTGATAGTTGTTGGATGAGTGATAGCAGCACAGGTTGTTTGAGGGGACAGGGCATCTGTTCAAACACCTGCTGTGGGTTGATGGATTCACAGCAGAATATCACAAGATCGAGATTGGAAGCAGAGAGTGCCTGAAAAAGAAGACAAATATAATTATGAACAATTGTATTTTGGACATGGACAGTTTATTTCTGTCGAACTCCATTTTCATTAAAAAAAAACTAAAATTTTGATAATCTATTGGAAGCATATCATTTATTACTGAAAAACAATAATCATGTTTATAACACTTGGGGAGGTTTCATGGGTTCAGGTTAGGATTCATAAACAGATATAGTCCGGTTGCCAAACCCCCGAAATTCACGGATGCGTGTTTTGGCGTATAAAGTTTTTTTCTCTGTGGATTTTGTTAATTCAGGCATCCGACATCAATATTTTATCGGCTGGCCATCTGTCAGCCTTGAGCAATTTTTTTTATAGCGACCCCCAATTTTTTCCCAGACGTGAAACCAGTTACTTGGAATTTGTTGCAAATTCACATGACTAATCTGGAAAATGTATATATTTTCATTAAGCTAAGACATAATGACACTATTTCGTGCCAAAATTGAAACTCACCATCCAAGATGGCTACCAAAATGGCCACCGGAAGTTAAAATATGACATTTTTTCACAAATATCTTCTAGATCAGTTCATGCTGTTTGGAACTGGTTGAGTAATATGACTTTATTTTGTATTTTGTATATTAACTGATCATTGGATCAATTAAATATGCAATTATTGGGGTCCTACCCGCTTGTGATCCCTCAAAAATTCGATTTTACAGAACACGGTATAAAATTTCACAAAAAATCACAACTCGGATTCTAGTCATATTTCAACAAGAAATGAACAGAAGGTTGCAATTAAGTAAGGCATACTATTACCTATGAATATTCCAACTAAGTGAAACCAAAATTCTTACTTTGGCTCAAAATGGCTGCCAAAATGGCCGCCAAAATATGGAAAATGGTAAATATTGCCCTAGGGTGTCCTGCAATCGCTTACAAGTTGTGGTTGATGTACAAAATTGGCTATTATGCCTTCTATACATTGAATACTAACATGTCTGCTGCATCATGGTTAATTGTTACTGTTGTCATCACTGACATCACCAAAAATATTGGACTTTTCTCACAAAAACTTGACATAAATATCGGCAAAAATTTACTTTTTGGGTTTGGACAATTTTTTCTAGTAATATTGTAACTATCTTTGAATTGAAAGGTGTGTATTGTATTGGTCTATCTTAAATGTGTCACACTACAGTGTTTATAGAACAAATTGCTCAAGATGGCTTCCAAAATGGCAACCAAATTGGTAATAAGTTATTTTTTTACATATATCATTATAACATTATATATATATAATTATTCTCTGCGTTATCCGAAAATGTAGCAAATTGTGACCCATTTGGTTATTATATGTGTTAGTTAATTAACTGACAATTAAATGTTCTATTATGGCTGTACCAGTTCCGTGTGGGGCATGACAAATTCATTTTAAATTATGGAATTTTGCGGAGAACTTCTTTTGTGATTCTGACCATATTATTGGAAGGAAATGGGCAGAACTTTGAGACGGAACTGAGATGAACCATAATATGTGACTCTTCTGGTCCATTATGATAAAAAAATATCAACTGGATACAGGATGGATGCCAAGATGGTAGCCAGGGAGTTACTCTATGATCATAGGTGAGGTGAATAGGTATACATGGAGTTAGTGTATGTCATGAATGATGTGAATATGCATACAATGAGTGACTATATGGCTATGAGTGTGTTGTCCATAGTGAGATGTATAGGTATACAGGGAGAGGTCATGGTCAGGTGTGTGGTGAATCGGTATGAATGGAGTTGACTGTATGGTGTACACCGCTCGACAAAACAAGTGTCCATTGGCACCGCGGTGTATTTGCCGTTCGGCCGCGGTGTCAGCGTTTGTAACTGCGGTTGAGCACTGCAGCCGAAAGCAAGTACACTGAAGTCGAACGGCAAGTACACCATGGCCGAAAGGCAACTACAACGCGGCCGAATGGCATGTGCACCGTGGTTAGATTTCTGATTTGTATCATCTTTTTTCAGTTTAATGAACGTACACCGCAGCAACTACACCAGGGCCGAATGGCAAGTACACTGCGGCCCAACTGTAGTTAGCCGGTGGAGCCGCAGTGTTGTTGCATTTCGGCCGCGGTGGCAATGCTAACCGCACCGTGGTTAAGTGGACACTTGTTTGTGTGTATACTGTACAGGTGCACCCGGTGTGCCTGTATGGACATTGATGTGGTGTATGGATATAGCTACATGGTCATGGGTGGAATGTACATGTGTTTCTGTATGATCACGGATGGGGTGTGTGGATAAATAGTGAGTGATTTTATGGCTACGGGAAATGTGTATGGTATACATATTTACCTCACCATTGGCCATGTCACTCACTGTATCCCTATTTGTCACACCATAGCCGAATAGCCACTCAATATATACTAATACACCCCAGCCATGTCAGTATAGTCACTCCATATGTGCATATGCACATCATCCATGGCCATATAGCCACTCGCTATATACACATACACCTCGCACATGACCATATAGCAACATCATTGTATATCCGCATAACCTACACATAACCATACCGCCACGAGTCGCCAAGCAGGAACACCAGGTATACTCACACATCTGACACATGACATGACACATTTAGTCACTCCCGGCATAGATATTCATTACATTGATGTCACTCCTTGTATACCTACATGTACTCATTTCACCATTGACCATACAGTCACTACCTGTATACATATTCCACACACAGTCATATACATGTAACCACTGGATATATACATATGAAGCCCACCCTAGACTATAGAGTCACTCCAGGTATACATACAGCTATGCTCTCAGTAAGCGACCTGTTTAACGAGGTTATGGGCCGGTACTTACCGCGGTGTTACCACCAAAATACCGCGGTTATCATTCTGTACCGCGACGGAGGGCGGTTGACCCGCGGTACTGGTACGGTATTTTTACCGTTGGTTACCGCAGGTCACCGCGTTATTGGTGTTCGTTACCGCCGTACACCGCGGTATTTTTTTCGTAACCGCGTTCAAATTACCGCTAACGGCCCTCCACCGCGGAGAGAACACGACTGAAACAAGGTGTCACACGGTAGGTAAATGATTATGAATAACTTTTGTATTGAATGAATACCTGTAAGCTGCACGTAATTATGTATACGTAATGAATATAAATGAATAATAATGCATCACGTTTAATCACGTCGGCGGTTTTTGAACTCAGCTATAATTGCTTACGGCGACTGGATTACGCAAAACACCGTGGAGTAATAGTTTTGTTGTTAGCATCTATCTTACATATCGTCAAATGATTTACGCACCCGATTCCTATATCGGTTTCCACTCATGCGGAATTTTTTTTTTTTTTTTGTGTTTCCGAAATCTAAATTTCTTATAAAAATGGGAAAAGTAAATCCTCCATTTATCTGAATTTGGTCGAAAGCAGCGGGACGGTGCATTAGTAACACTGAGTCCGAGTTTAGTCTTGGAGGCCAGGGCGTCGATCATTGCAGAAATATTCATATTCGTTCAAATCTATAGTTGTTTTCATATGCCAAACATAATCGGCGCGTAAATACATGTAGTATATTATCGCCAAGACGTATGATTGTACGCATTCGTGAAATAGTAAAGCAATTTACAAACATTTGCGCCTGAAGATTTCTTGTCGGTGGGAATAAAATGTATAACTAAGAAAGCGTGGCACATGTCATGCAGCAAAGTAAAGTTGTTATCATCACCAATGTGCGCGACAAAAGACACACGCAAAACACCAAACATTGAAAGACACAACGTTGTCAAATCAGTCTTTGATTTTGTTACGTGAACATTCATTGTGCTCACGAGTGCGTGTCGGGCGGCATCGTTTGATGTGAAATCGAATTCGGTGTGTTTTAGTCCTTGTTAGTTTATTCCCGATACGGTATCAATAAAGAGCGTTTGTCTCACTTTTGTGCGACAAATATTTATAAATAGCTATTACGTGCACAACATTTTAAAGATCGAATGAGACTTGTCTGTTTAAAGCCACGTAGCGGTTCGCACATAATATTATTCGCAATACCAAAATAGATCGATAAATATCTGAACTACCTTCTGCGAGCATTATGTAAGCCAAACGGACGCATTGAAGTAATGGAAATACAAGTGTCCAAAACACAAAACAGCCATTAATTCGCGCGTGCGTCACGTGTGTAGTTTTACTATATAATAGCACCATCAACAAAACACAAATATTTATTTCACCCATTGAGGCCAGTTATAAAAAGACATGACGACATCTTAATTTAAGTGCCCCGTGACCTATATTAACCAAGTCTGCCAGCTGCAGTATGACGTAATCAGTGACACAGGCTTTTGCCAGAATGTGTTTTTTTCCTGGATATACGGGAGTTCCACGTTGTGTCTTTTATTGCTAAGACAATAATTCCCGTTATACGAACAATTGGTGTTTGTGATTTGCAGTTAATGAATGTCAATAAAGTTAATAACGATATTTATTCTGGGGACTATTTAAATAGTGGTCGTTATCATTCAATTTAGGGATCACGTACATCTGAACATTGATATAAACTGTATAGATACGGGATTTATCGAGCTGGCTAAAAAGGCCGAAATCATTTGTTCCCTTCCCGATAACCAACACTGATTACAAATAATTTTAGGCAATAAAACGAGACTAGAAATGTTATTGTAATATTTTAATATTCACATTAATTGAAAAATGACTTTCTCAAAGTAACTTATACTTACCTTTACTTAATCTGGAAGCCCGTTATAATGGGCATATTTCCCGATACTCGGCTTTCATCTATTTCAATATTTTAATAATACACTTCACGGTACACAAACATGGACGGAGATCGTGAGAACGGCCGTCCTATTTTGGAAGATTGACGGTCGGCCATCGAATCCCGTCATTAACCTCGTTACAAAAATGCTACCGCGTAGCGGTAATGTCACCGCGTTTGTGCGGTGCATTACCGCGTGCCACCGCGCTACCAACATTCGTTACCACTGGTAGTGCGGTGGTACTGTGAACGTCGCGGTGGTACCGCGGTACGCGCGTGGTAGTGCAACCGCAAATCGGCGGTATGTCGCGGTATTGCACCGCGGTATTAACGCATGTACACCTCGTTAAAACAGGTCGCTTAATTTGAGCAGTGCTGTATGCACCTCACCACTGGTCCGTCAGTCCTTCCAGATATACAAAAAACCCGCACACACGACCACTCATACCATCCATACTTGCATATATACATCACACATGACAGTTCAGCAACGTACTGTATAATCATACACGCCATCCATGATCATACAGCTAATCCCTACACACATACCAATGATAATGCATCCACGAGATATAAACATATACATCCCATCCGTTACCACAAGGACACTCCCACACGATAATGTCCACCAGCTTACTCCACTTATACATATACACTTCAATCATGACAGTACAGTCATTCCACGTATACCACACACATTGCCCGTAACCATAAACTCACTCACGATTTATCCACACACCCCATCCATGATCATACAGAAAACACATGTACATTCCATCAATGACCTTACAGTCACTCCATATATACATAATCAATACATAGATGGCCATGTAGCTATAACCATACACCACATCAATGTCCATACAGGCACACCGGGTGCACCAGTACAAGATACACACAACCATACACCATACAGTCACTCCGTTCATACCGATTCACCCCACACCTGACCATGACATCTCCCTGTATACCTATACTTCTCACTATGGACAACACACTCATAACCATATAGTCACTCATTGTATGCATATTCACATCATCCAAGACATACACTAACTCCATGCATACCTATTCACCTCAAATATTCATAGAGTAACTCCCTGGCTACCATCTTGGCATCCATCCTGTATCCAGTTGATATTGGTTTATCATAATGGAACAGAAGAGCCACATACCTGCTGGACAAAACAAGTGTCCACTTAACCGAGGTGTGGTTAGCGTTGCCACCGCGGCCGAAGTGCTACTACACCGCAGCTCCACCGGCTAACTACAGTTGGGCCGCGGTGTACCTCCGATTCAACCATAGTGTAGTTGCCACGGTGTACGTTCATTAAACTGATACAAACCAGAAATCTAACCATGGTGTGCATGCCATTCGGCCGCGTTGTAGTTGCCTTTCGGCCAAGGTGTACTTGCCGTTTGGCCGCAGTGTACATGCTGTTCGGCCGCGGTGCTCAACTGCAGTTACAAACTCTGACACCGCGGCTGAACGGCAAATACACCACGGTGAAGGGTATTATGGTTCATCTCAGTTCCGTCTCAAAGTTCTGCCCATTTCCTTTCAATAATATGGTCAGAATCACAAAAGAGGTTCTCCGCAAAATTCCATACTTTAAAATAAATTTGTCATGCCCCATACGGAACTGGGACAACCATAATAGAACATTTAGTTGTCAGTTAATTAACTAACACGTATAATAACCAAGTGAGTCACAATTTGCTACATTTTCGGATAACGCAGAGAATAATGTTATATATATAATGTTATAATGATATATGTAAAAAAAATAACTTATTACCAATTTGGTTGCCATATTGGAAGCCATCTTGAGCAATTTGTTCTATAAACACCGTAGTGTGACACATTTAAGATAGACCAATACAATAAACACCTTTAAATCCAAAGATAATTACATTACTAGAAAAATGGTCCAAACCTGAAAAGTAAATTTTTGCCGATATTTATGTAAAGTTTTTGAGAGAAACGTCCAATAGTTTTGGTGATGTCAGTGGTGGCAACAGTAACAATTAACCATGGTGCAGCAGACATGTTAGTATTCAATGTATAGAAGGCATAATAGCCAATTTTGTACATCAACCACAACTTGTAAGCGATTGCAGGACACCCTAGGGCGATATTTACCATTTTTCCATATTTTGGCAGCCATTTTGAGCCAAAGTAAGAATTTAGGTTCCAGTGAGTTGGAATATTCATAGGTAATGGTATGCCTCACTTAATTGCAACCTTCTGTTCATTTCTTGTTGAAATATGACTAGAATCCCAGTTGTGATTTTTTTGGTGAAATTTTATAACGCGTTCTGTAAAATCGAATTTTTGAGGGATCACAAGTGGATAAGACCCCAATAATTGCATATTTAATTGCTCCAATGATCAGTTAATATACAAAATACAAAATAAAGTCATTTTACTGAACCAGTTCCAAACAGCATGAACTGATCTAGAAGATATTTGTGAAAAAATGTCATATTTTCAACTTCCGGCGGCCATTTTGGTGGCCATCTTGGATGGTGAGTTTCAATTTTGGCCCAAACTAGTGTCATTATGTCTTAGCTTGGGGGGGGGGTATACTTTTTAGGGCGTTATAAAAAAAATTGCTCAAGGCTGACAGATGGCCAGCCGATAAAATCTTGATGTCGGATACCTGAATTTACAAAATCCGCAGAGAAAAAAACTTTATACGCCAAAACACGCATCCGTGACCTGGCGGCCGGACTAATATTAATAAATAATTACTCATCCTGAGTGTGTATTGCACTCATTCTTCTTAAACGATTGGTCAATGGCCAATTATGTCATGGGATTCATGTCCCAATAAAACACATATATACCGAAATACACCCCATAAAATGAACAAGTATCCAGTAAATCGCATAAATAGATAGAAAATTCATGGCTAGAAATCAACTTAATATTAAGCTAACAAGTGATTCTGCATGCGTTTATTTCCAAACTTAAAGGTACTCAAATGAGTCGATGGTCCCCATCTCATCAGATTCCAACAACAACAACAACAACAACATTTTTTGAAATGCCTCTTCAGTTATCAGAATCGAGTAATTGCTCAAAGATAATGCTACCTAGTCAACTATTGTATAAATTTGCCCAAAACGTGTTATTTAATAACATTTTGTTCAACGAAATTTGGCCGGTTCCTCAAATATCTAAAACCCAAAGCCACTTGATTTTAGAGTTATCCATCTTCATCTGCAATTTGGTCCGAGACCGTCTTCTTATTTACTTTTTGCCAGGCTGCCAAAAAGTACTTTTTGCCAGGCTGCCAAAAAGTACTGGTGGTGAAAAGTAATAGATTTCAAAAATCAATATCTGATCGAGCTTTGATGGGTGGGATTCTTGACTCGAATCAAATATTGTTTACCCCCAAAGCCAAAGAAATAGTAATTTGGGAGCATTAATTTGGATTATGCATCTTTAAGACAGGTTATTTTATGAGAATGTGGAGTAAAAAACAATATAAATATAAGAATTAATGTACAGGTAGTGGCCACATTCTTCAATAAATACGAAATCACTACATTCATTACATAATGAACATATTATTATGTGAGGGTATAAAGTATATTACATGGTTGTTCCCAGCATTACAATGTTCCTGTTGTGTCATATTTACAAATCTGTACGACCCACGTGTGACATACGCATTCCGTTGATGTCAGATGATGTAAATGATGATTGCCTCAACCATGAAACCAGAACTATAAAATAAAAGCATCATCACACATGACTAAAAAAGTCCTGTATGTGCCTGAATAAACCTTGTAAATCTGGGTTTTTTTAAAACTTGCGGATTCTAAGATGGTATGTAATAAACACAGAATGACATGTGTGTTAATGGGTTTTCTCATACCGCACTTGTGGAAGGATAGAACACAATACAAACACACTTGTGTCATTCTGTGTATGTATGCACACAGTGGACTTTGGTAGCCCATTGGTTAGAGTGTCGGACTTGTAATGCTGTTAACGCACTGGCACGAGTCTCCACAGAGCCTATCATTTTCCATCGCAGTAATTTTTTGTGAGTAGGAAACCCTGGTTATATTATTATGTGGCTCATAATATTACTATAACATACATGTACGTGGCTCACAATATTACTATAACATACATGTACGTGGCTCATAATATTACTATAATATACTTGTACGTGGCTCATATTACTATAATATACTTGTACGTGGCTCATAATATTACTATAACATACATGTACGTGGCTCATAATATTACACTAACATAATTGTACGTGGCTCATAACATTACTATAACATACATGTACATGGCTCATAATATCATTATAACATACATGTACGTGGCTCATAATATTACACTAACATAATTGTACGTGGCTCATAACATTACTATAACATACATGTACATGGCTCATAATATCATTATAACATACATGTACGTGGTTCATAATATAACATACATGTACGAGGCTCATAATATTACTATAACATACTTGTACATATGTACATAAATGTAAATTTAGTTTTGCCACAGGTAAGATTTGAAACGATTTGTGTGATGATGCTTTATTACATATTGCATAAAGAAATTATACAGACCTGCTGGAAGGCTGGATTAAGCTGACCCTGTTGTAGGTACAGCTTGATTTGGGCCTGAATATGGGACGGATCTGGAGACTGCGGTATTGCCGGAGTAGCGGCCCTTGACCTCATGGCACTAAGTACATTATCACTGATGTTAGCACCCTCTTCCCGGACAGCCGAGCCAACTTCCTCCTTGACTGCTGCCTGGATTGTGCCGAGTATGGACTGCTGGAACCTATAGAGAAACAAGTACTAGCTATACACATCTATTATATTACTTTAAAATTTCACTCAAACCATTCATAAGTTCATAACAGAAAACGTGCTAGATAAATGTTTCCCATTGATATATTCATGCAGGAATGGTTAGCTAATAACTGAAAGAAAGAGCCATTAACCCTTTCATGATAAAGATCCTGTGCCAGTGCATTGTCTCATATATGCGAGACTCCCGTGGGGAGCCTCGCATATACGACAATGCACTGGCTTACAAGGCCATGGTAAATATTGTTAGGCCAATGTATTCTCTTATATATGCGAGGCACCCTATGGGTGCTTCTGTGCCTATCAGGTGCTTATAGTATTTGAACAGATGTAAACTTTTATACTCAATGGGACAATCCATTCAGCTACCAAAAGATTAATGCTTCCATGACTGGAGAATCCTGAAACGTTGCGGAAACCCTGTGCCAATGCATTCTTTTATATATGCGAGTCTCCCATAGGGAGCCTTGCATATATAAGCGATTGCATTGACCTAACAATATTTACCTTGACCTTGTAAGCCAGTGCATTCTCTTATATATGCGAGGCTCCCAATGGGAGACTCGTATATATAAGAGAATGCACTGGCACAGGATATCTAATGCTGCACAAAAGCAGCTCCTGTCATGAAAGGGTTGAAAGATATTAGATAAATAAGGTTGTCCGTCTGCTCATATTAACTTGAAGATGTGTCTGTCTTTTGATTTTGAGGTGAGCAGTCCCTCCTGCACGCCATCGCTCCTGCAATTTTCTTTTTCAAATGCTTGACCAGATGCATGAATCAGTTACCCTCTCTTTCCATGGATCAAGAATACAGCTTTGCCATCAAACAATGGCTTAATACACTACGTACCAATGCAACCGAGTCCTGGTGACCCCTCCTAGCAGAGAACCAAAATCCACTTTGCTTTGTTCTAATTTCTTTTCACAAATTAATATTCAGTGATTATAGGAGACATACCCAAACCAAGCATCCCTAAATTCACCCTCTGAGGACCTCATTCTGCTTAGGTCTCATCTTCTCTGGAAAGTTTCTTTAATATCAAATTTCTATAGAAACTTCTTCACATAAGATTCTATTTCTTTTTTAGTTTAGTTTCTCTATATCCCCAAATTGGCACACGACACAATGAGGTCCCCAGAGTGGATTTAGTGATGCTAGCCCACTATGCAGGATAGCATTACTAAATTCACCCTCTGGGGACCCCATTCTGTAAATGACAGGCACACTAAACTCAGACTTGGACATACCCATGCAAACTGTGCTGCAGATATGAGTTCACTTCTGTCTGCACAGTGTTAACAATACGAGACTGCAAGTTCTCCTGTGATGTTTGGAATGAGTCGACCAGAGCTTTCATCTGGGCAACAATAGGATCTCGTGCCTCCAAATGCTGCTTTCTGTGTTGCTCAAAATGGCTGTCTAAATGTTGAGAGTCTGAAAAAATAATCAAAATATTTGTCTAAACAATGTAATAAGAGATAATTAAAATCATTGATTTCAGGATAGAAAAGACATTTGAGTCATATTTTGAATTTTGGGGCAACCCACCACTGGTGGTAAATTAACTAATAAGGTAAAATCTATTAAACTACAGGCTGTGAATCAGTATATCATTATTAATATTTTCATATTATTCAGAGGCCCCTAAAACTTAACCCTTCCATGACTGGAGCTTCCTGAAATTTTGTGAAAACACTGCACCAATGCATTCTCATATATAAAGGAGTCTCCCACGTAAAGGAGACTCGCATATATAAGAGAATGCACTGACACTGGGTCTTTAATGCTGCAGCAGCACTGCTCTTGTCATGAAAATGTTAATCTAGCATAATGCCAAAAAAAACAGACAGACAAATGAACAAAGGTGCAAATCATATATGAATAGACCCTAAATAGCAAACATCTATCCTTTACAACCAAATTTACTGCTATTTTTTAAATTAACTCTGATGGTCAGACACTCACTGACATGTAGTTCACTTGGGGAATGTTTACATAATAAGTTTAATGTCTTTGTTGAAATTATTTTCTTAACATATCCTACATCTGAAATAATCCTTTGTTTCTGCACTTGTTTTTATATCAAAACAGCCCTCCATATAGAGAATAGACCATTCCAATATATACTTTATAATTCTGTGGGAGTTAGTCAACAAATGACAAGCACCCAGACAGAACTTTATAAGGCAGTGCTAACTCACATTCTTTGATGCCCGTGTGGAACATTTCACTCATCTGATGCATCATGGCTTGCGTTGATTGTTCAAATGATGGCACTACAAAGTTTTTGAATGTTTCCCTGTAAGCAGCTTGTATTGGAGCCTGAATTGTATTTCCAACTGCCATACCAATAGACTCCACAGTTTGCTGAAATGTATTGAATTGTAAATGAAGGCCTGTCTGCAAGCCTGTAAATAGTGTGTCTGTCATTTGCATCATTAGGTTCTCAGAGGGTGAATTTAGTGATGCTATTAACAATGTCAATTTGAGACTATAGGTACATCCCAGAAGATGAGGCTATGCAGGGTGGCATCACTAAATTCACTCTCTGGGGACCTCATTCTGCAAATGTCAGACACACTATTACAAGCCTTGGCTGACTGGCCGAACATCTCATGAAATGATGGGTTTTTTTTATGATTTGCCTTTTTTGGGGCAAAAAAGAAAATATTATCTTCTGTATAGTATAACTGATGCAATGTTGAAAAAGGACATAACTCAGCCGAGATGCATTGGGCCAAAATTATTTGAGCTTGATCTGTACACTGATGTGAGTGGTCAACTTTTCAAAATATTTTAATATTATCAGACAACCATCACAGAAACCAAAATTATCAGTGAATTCTAAATGATATTGGAAATTGACCTGTATTTTTATACAGGTAATTCATATACAAAATTTGAAAACAGTGGCATAACAATTATTAAGTTATAATTAGTAAACCTAAAGAATCAGAAAATTCTAAGTCAATAGAAGTCTGCCATTTCACACGTGCCTCGATAAGCCGGATCTTTGCACAAATTTGCTGTCAACATAGCATGGCATATTTGTATTTTTTAACTTTTACCACATATTTATGGAGCCCCGTGTCAAGTTTTGTCCTTCATATACCAGAGGAACAATGAACTGACCTTGGATTTGACCATTTTCCCAATGCTTTCCTTGAGTAAGTGATCAGTGGCAGTTAGTTTCTGAGCTAACTCAGTATGCAGATTGTCTTTGAAGGGCTCCATAATTTTGGTAATGTCTGAAAATAACAAGAATGAAAGTATCAATGACACTGTAGCTCAACTTAGGTAGGGGAATAATTTAATGGTTGACAGTAAATGGAGGAATAGGAAAGGTGCTAATTGAAATGTCTAACCTGTGCCAAAGGATTTAGTCATGCAAAGAGTAAAATCCAAGATGGCTGCTGGTGGCCATGTTTTTTTGGCCAATTGACCCCAAAAGGACTCGTTCCCATCTACGTGTCATTGTTAACATCCATGACAAATTTCATGAAGATCTGACCAAAGCTACGACCTGTAGCCCGCGCCAAAGGATATAGTCATGCAAAGAGTAAAATCCAAGATGGCTGCTGGCAGCCATGTTTTTCAGCCGAACGACCCCAAAATAACTCGTTCCCATCTACATGTCATTGTTAACATCCATGACATATTTCATGATGATCAGACGAACAGTACGACCTGTAGCCCGCGCCAATGGATTGAAATTTGAAATCCAAGATGGCCACCAGCAGCCATGTTTTTTGGCTGTTAGATCCCAAAATGACTCGTTCCCATCTACATGTCATTGTTAACATCCATGACAAATTCATGAAGTTCCGACCAAAGCTACGACCTGTAGCCCGCGCCAAAGGATTTAGTCATGCAAAGAGTAAAATCCAAGATGGCTGCTGGTGGCCATGTTTTTTGACCGAACGACCCCAAAATCACTCGTTCCCATCTACTTGTCAATATGAACATCCATGACAAATTTCATGATGATCAGACAAACAGTACGACCTGTAGCCCGCGACCATGGATTGAATTTTGAAATCCAAGATGGCCGCCAGCAGCCATGTTTTTATGCCGAATGACCCCAAAATGACTCGTTCCCGGGAATCTACATGTCACTGGCAACAGTCATGACAAATTTCATAACCATCGGAACAAAGGTATGACCTGTAGCCCGCGCCAAAGGATTTAGTCATGCAAAGAGTAAAATCCAAGTCGGCCGAACGACAACAAAATGACTCGTTCCCATCTACATGTCATTGTTAACATCCATGACAAATTTCATGAAGTTCCGACCAAAGCTACAACCTGTAGCCCGCGCCAAAGGATTTAGTCATGCAAAGAGTAAAATCCAAGATGGCTGCTGGCAGCCATGTTTTTTGGCCGAACGACCCCAAAATCTATCGTTCCCATCTACATGTAAATATTAACATCCAAGACAAATTTCATGATGATCAGACGAACAGTACGACCTGTAGCCCGCGCCAATGGATTGAATTTTGAAATCCAAGATGGCCGCCAGCAGCCATGTTTTTATGCCGAATGACCCCAAAATGACTCGTTCCCATCTACATGTCAATGTCAACATTCATGACAAATCTCATAAAGATCAGACCAAAGGTACGACCTGTAGCCCGCGCCAAAGGAAATTGTTGACGGACACACTGACGACAGACGCCAAACCATGGCAATAGCTCAAACTTACAAAGTAAGTTGAGCTAAAAATGATAATGGTTTCACCTCCCATATATACACAGAGTGTATTAATGAGTTTGTTGATAATACGGCACGAGTGCTAGTGTGGAGGGATAGAATGAAAGATGCAGCCTTGAGTTCTAACCTTACACGATGGCACAAGTGCCGTATCGACAAACACATTAACACAAGTGTCGTTCTGTGTTTATTACACACCACCTGCCATAGAATTCATTTAATGGAAGAAAAAAAAACTTACAAGGTTTATTCAGAACATGGCTTGTTTTGTCATGTGTAATGATCCTTTTATTTTATAGTTCCGGTTTCATGGTCAAGGCAAAGTCATTTATGTTGTCTGACATCGAAGCCTCAAATTAGACATAGTAAATACACAAGGTTTTCAAATTCACAGCAAGAAAAATAGGTCAATAAATACACAAAGCAATTATACACTGACTTCCTATGTTCAGAATAGACCTATTGGAGTGAAAGAAAATTGTTATGATATGTGAATTAAAACGAGAGTAACAATTCAAACTTCTACGAACTGACATACATATGCCCCTATAAAGATCTAATTTAACATCAGTTTCGGTTTTACCCTGTTGAAAAAATTTTTAAAACCAAATGTGACATAAACTAGGCCAATAATTAACAAAAAATATCAGTTTGGTATCAAAACAATTAATATAATTTTTTTAAATCCTGCTAAAACATTGAAAGGATATGAAATAAATTAATAGAAAATTCAATATCAAATAAAATAACGTGTTCCATTTATCACTTTTTGTTCCAACCATGTTATGTTTATACAGTAATGCCCTAAATAATCGACTCCTTAACCACATCAGAATTATGGGTAATTTTTCAGGATTTAGTCGGAAATATGGCTTGTTGCCATTCATCGGAAAGCGCTCACTGAGAGCTTTCCGATGAATGGCAACAAGCCATATTTCCGACTAAATCCTGAAAAATTACCCATAATTCTGCTGTGGTTAAGTAGTCGATTATTTAGGGCATTACTGTACACTAGAATCAGAATGAAAAGTAAAACAGGTTTCGTAAATATTAGCGCGGAGCCGTGAATATATGTTTAGAACATTCAGCTGTAAACTGAACACTAACTTGGCATAATGTTGCCTCTCATTTCGAGCTTGACGGTTTTATCGAGCGTGTCACATATCGTCTCATTAACAGTATGGCTGAACTGTTGCTGGAACTCTTTATTCATCTCCTGTTCTCTGTTTTCTCGGTTCTTCAGTACATCTAACAATCTTTCATCTTATACAGGAGTTAAGTGAAACCTCAAATCTGATACATATATGCAAACACATGAAATCGGATTTGGAACAAGTAGAGATTTATATAAGTTTCGATCAACACCATAGCGGTTATACTGTGTAATCATATCTCATTCAGAAAATTAACGTCCCAAAAGAAATATAGTCAATTATTGAAACATTATAATTAATATAGTGACTTTGCTGCTAAGTCACATGCTGCTATGACGCAATTCCAATGTTCATTCACTCCCACTTTGACATATTTTATATATTGAAATGCATTAGTTTTTTTAACCCTGGAGGCAGAATAAACAAGAGCACAGCCAGGCGTGACTTAATATGCCCATTTGCAAAGTAAAATTTTAATTGTAATCAAATAATCCAAACTCAAGTTATCATCCGGAAACCAAAATGTTGATGGACAGACAGAAAGATGGATGGACGGACGGACAGACTGATTACATAATATGCACTATTTTTGTTCAAATGGGCGTATAAAAAGAGAAGAAAAGGAGTCGCCATTTAATAGTGACATAATTTTTAATATTAATGTTAGTAGAGACAGGAAAATTATAACATGCAAGATCAAAAGACTATTATATAATAGGTTTCTGAAACCAAAATTGCATATCCCGCAATATAATTTCAATGTATTCATAGTCACAATACAAAAGAATTATACACATTACACAGCACATCAGCACGCATTTAATTCTCAATTAGTTTAAGAAGTCCATTAACACTCAGTATTTGAGTTTGAACATTTTGGCGTGAATGAGCAAAACCTTTCAAGAGAAATAATTCAGTTTCCAAATTGACTCAATTTAGTTGGCTTAAAATGAGAAAAATTATGTAATGAGAATAAGGTGGCATAGAATCATTTGAAAATAAATTGCTCTAGCTCCACTCTGTTCTCCTAAAAATCAAAATAAGGATGGCAATAATTGCTCTCCTGGGTTACTCCCTCAATTAACAGTTCAATACTTAAGTAACCGTATTGGCTTCATATTATAGGTGCTGGTCAATTAATATAAGCCTCAAAACTAAATCTTGGTTCATATTTGCTCAAATAATGGAAAATGCTCATCAATTAAGAGTTCTATCCGTTCCATGACTGGAGCTTCCTGAAATTTTGCAAAAACCCTGTGCCAATGCATTCTCTTATATATGCGAGTCTCCCATAGGGAGCCTCGCATATATAAGAGAATACATTGGCCTAATAATATTCATCTTGACCTTGTAAGCCAGTGCATTTTCTTATAAATGTGAGGCTGCCTATGGGAGATTCGTATACATAAGAGAATGCACTAACACAAGATCTTTAACACTGCACCAGCACAGCTCCCCTCATGAAGGAGTTAAGTAGCATTATTGCCTTCATATTATAGGTGCTGGTCAATTAATACATCACTCAAAACTAAATCTTGGTTCATATTTGCTCAAATAATGGAAAACTCTCATCAATTAAAGAGTTCTATTAATAGATTGCATTTCTCCATTATTCCTGGAGACAGGGATCCCTTGGGTGGATTTCATAACGGGAGCTGTGCTGGATCAGCATTAAAGATCCTGTGCCAGTGCATTCTCTTATATATGCAAGTCTCCCATAGATAAGAGAATGCACTGGCTTACAAAGTCAAGGTAAATATTGTTAGGCCAATAAATTTCTCTTATATATGCGAGGCTCACTATGGGAGATTTGCGTATACAAGAGAATGAATTGGCACAGGGTTTTCGCAAAATTTCAGGAATCTCCAGTTGTGGAAAGCTTATGGGGGGGCAAGCCTTGAAATAGTGTGTCTGTCATTTGCAGAATGAGGTCCCCAGAGGGTGAATTTAGTGATGCTACCCCGCATAGCGGGCTAGCATCACCAAATTAATCCTCTGGGGACCTCATTCTGCTTACAACTCAGCAGAATGAGGTTCCCAGAGGGTGAATTTGGTGATGCTAGCCCGCTATGCGGGGTAGCATCACTAAATTCTCCCTCTGGGGACCTCATTCTGCAAATGACAGACACACTATTTCAAGGCTTATGGGGGGCTTGTGTGGCTCTCCTGAAGTTTTCTAACAGCCAGGCCTGTATGATTCTGAAAGGATACTCTCTTTCTCAGCGTATTGCGTGAGGACTCGTTGCACACGAGATGCCATAACATTCTCGAGCTTCTCAAGGTGTTCCTCGATATTCGGTTGGGCTGCAACTTGCTGCATCTGTTGCTGCTCGAGCATTTGACGGTGAAGTTCACCCTGCAATTTCTGCTGTTCCTGTAAGCGCTCAATATGTTCTTGTTGTTCTCGAAAAACAGATAACATTGCCTGCATATTTTCTTGGAGCTGAAATAGCCAAAATGTTGAGCAGCATTATCAGAGCAATTTCTTTTATTTCTTATGTGCTCTCTAAGGAAAAATAAATTTTTATTTTGGTGTCCATGTTGCTTGTTTAACCTATTCTAAACTAATGGATTCTCCCACCCAGTTATAAAAGTAAATATTGGAATGATCTATTATTCAGATGGAGGGGTGTTCAGGATAAACTAGCAGATGAGTCAGACAAAGAGATAATATAAAGAATCATATTCATTGATGGGGAATGTTCAGATAATAAGTTCAAGAAAGGACATATGGTCGTTTGTTGAACATACTATCTGAACATTTCCTTAGGGAACTACTCATCAATGAGTATTTAGTACAGAAAGGGTTAATGATGTATTCAGGGTTCCAGATCTGCAGTTGTAAAAACAACCACATACAAAATGTTAATAAACTCTTTCATGACGGGAGCTGCGCTGGTGAAGCATTAATGATCCTGTGCCAGTGCATTCTCTTATATATGTGAGTCTCCCATAGGGAGCCTCACATATATAAGAGACTGCACTGGATTACAAGGTCAAGGTAAATATTGTTAGGCCAATGTATTCTCTTATATATGTGAGGCTCCCTGTGGGCTGCATTGGCACAGGGTTTTTGCAAAATTTCAGAAAGCTCCAATCATGGAAGGGTTAACAGTTATTTTATTTTGTTCCATTGAAAAAAATGGTGAAAACCAAATGTAACATATTTAAGAAATGGACGTTGATTTGCTCGAGTTCATTGGAAAATGGATGCAAGATGCTGACATTTTGTGTGGGATGTGACAGCGTTCTGCACATAAACATGTCAGACCAATTTGCATCCATACTCCAAGGGAAAGCAACAAAATTAACATCCATTCCTTATATTTACTCATTTAGAAGATTAATAGAGCAATTAGCACCCATTTGCATTGGTATTCTGATGGGGAGTTGCAAGTTGCATTTATACTATATGGAAGCAAGTAGGGGCTCACATGTGACGTCACATGACGCGACTGCAACCAACCAATGGCCTGCACTCAAGTTCCACAGCCCGAATGCATGTAGGAGTGTATATAAAAATATATAAACTAACGTATAGGCCAAAGAATGTCATTTGGATATTAAAACATTAAGAAAATAATTACTGCCCTTCCACTAAAACATTAAAACTACATGAAATAAATGGATGTAAAATGCAATGACCAACAAGTTAGTGTCTTTCAGGTGGTACGTCTCGTTCCAATCGTGTTATTTTATAGACTAAATCTTAGTGAGAAGTAAAATAGTTTTTGTAAAACTTTTAGATGATGATAGCAAGAATACAAGCACACAACTTACATCTTTCAGTGCCTCTCTGTCAACAACTTCTCTCACAACGTGAGTAGCCGTTTCTCTGTAGAGGAAAAATATTTGAGATGGTCATATTTCGCAAATTCAGTGAAATAATGAAATATTTATATTCTACCTTTTTCAACTAAGCTGATTATGGTGTACTATCAAAACTAATATTGACAGAACTTCTTGATTTACGAAGATAACAAAGGAATCTTTACATAGTTTCTCTCTGTTGTCTGCTTATAATATCAAAACATCCCTAAAGGCAAATTGACCAGTCCCATGTAAACATTCAGACCAAGATGGCAGAATTCATTCTGTAATCAAAGAGTATAATAATCATAGAAACAATGGATGCCATGTTAAACACACCGTTATAATAATCATAGAAACAATGGATGCCATGTTAAACACACCGTTATAATAATCATAGAAACAATGGATGCCATGTTAAACACACCGTTATAATAATCATAGAAACAATGGATGCCATGTTAAACACACCGTTATAATAATCATAGAAACAATGGATGCCATGTTAAACACACCGTTATAATAATCATAGAAACAATGGATGCCATGTTAAACACACCGTTCTTTTCTCATTTGTTTTTGTTCCACACACTTATATTTGTTCTGATCCCTCAACATAAATCTCATATATGTAAAGGATATATATAAACCACTGACAATTTTGACAGTGAAATACTTAAAGGTACTCAACCCGATAAAACTCCTCTAAATTACTATTTCAATGGCTTCAGGGGTCAAAAATATTTGACTCGAGTCGAGGAAGTCACCCATCAAAGCTCAGATTTGTTAGATATCGATTTTAGAAATCTATTATTTTTCATTATCGGGAATACTATCTGGCCCAGAACTCAGTCAAAATTTCGTTAAAATTACCACTTGATTTTAGAGTTATCCATCCTTGTCTGTTTGAATAGATTTGGAGAACACATCCAGAGCAGATTACGGCAGTTAGCAGTACTCATCTCGAGTTTATAATAAATTTGAAAAATCAATATCTAATAACTCTGAGCTTTGTTTGATGGGTTCCTCGACTCGAATCAAATATTTTTTACCCCCAAAGCCAAAGAAATAGTAACATAGGACCCTCCGATCGGATTGTTGTTGTTGGAATCTGTTGAGATGGGGACCCTCTTTACGGGTTGAGTACCTTTAACATAGGTATTAAACTTACCTTGGTGAAAACTTGTTCAAGTCGCCATAATGTGCTGCAATTGGTGCTTCATGTGGACTGAAAATTAAAACAAACCAGTACAGAGGGATAACAATCCAAACAAACATGCTGAAGGTAAATGTAGCAGTACAACATTTCTAGCAACTTTGGTCAGCTTCAGAGACATACTATACTTAAAATCTATGCTAAGTCATTTTCCTTTGCATTGGCACAATGGATCATTTTTTAATTTTATTTAGGAATGGTTGGGGGGAAACAACTGTTTTTTGGTTTGGTCGTGCCATACTAATTGGATCATGTCCCTTGGTTTTAATTGATAAAACACCTAATTTTAACCAGTTTTTGACTTAACATGCCAATTTTTATGTTAAAGTCCAACTATAAAAATTTACAACAGTCAATGTGTGTAATAATCTTATTGCGGGACTTGTAGTATTGGCATTGACATTGGCAGATAGGCACCAGCATCTGAAGATTACAACATATGTAATGGGCAGTAAGTTGTTCTATAATGGTTCATCACTAGCCGATAGAAGGTTGTAAATACAGTAATGCTCTAAATAATAATATGGTTTGTTGCCATTCATAGGAAAGCTCTCACTGAGAGCTTTCCGATGAATGGCAACAAGCCATATTTCCGACTAAATCCTGAAAAATTACCCATAATTCTGCTGTGGTTAAGGAGTCGACTATTTAGGGCATTACTGTACCTGCTTTGTCCAGCATCTTCTGGCTCTTCACTGTCTGCATCCGGGTATTCTTCACTTCTTCGATATTCATCTCTTCGCCTGGTATATCTATCATCGTCCCCATCTTTGTCTGACCTTTCACTATCCTCAACCACATCACCATCGTCGGCAGTGTCATCATCTATTACCTGCTCCACTTCCTCCTCTATGTGAACATCATCTTCCTCCTGTGGCGAGACACTAAAAACAAAATCAGAATTAGGTGGTGTTCATACAAACGTGGGTAAGATCGTATATGATGATCGCTTATGGATAACAATAGTCGTCATACTATATCCAGGTAACACTTCATGTTCTCCTTTGATTTTGAGGCACAATAGTGCGCCTTAGTGCAGCATGGGTATGAAAAGTAGGGTACAAATCTGTGTACCCTGTAATTTAGTAAATTATACAGGAGTTATTTCCCATATTCTCAGGTACCTAAATTAGACACCTGGGAAAAGGCTCGCCCCAAAAAATATAGTGCCCCTGGATTCAAGTCAGACACACAATTAACAGCGCACCGGCCTTTTCAAAATCGAAAGACTGCTTGAAGCGACCCAGTATTGTATCAATACGTGATATTTATATATTGCATCAGGTGAATCGGTTTCAACAATGATGGTACAATATCATTGCAGAAATGGAACTTTTCGTGTAAAACTATTAGATCCTTATAATTGTTGGTCTAAATTTTGCCTGAAACTCACAATTTTGTTTTGCGATGCCAATAAATACTTTCAATGTGTGGGTTAAATTGATATCGAATGCAGTACTCCCTCCCTTAAGGCTTTTTGGGTTTCATTTCATCTGCTTGTTCTAAAGAAGGATAAATCTAAAATTATGGCTGTTCAGATCCATGGAAGGAAATTTTGGGGATATCTTCACTTGTTCTGTGGATGAGAAATTTTATAAAAAAGAAACCATTTCGCCCAATAAGTGTTTTCTAACCCAACACAACGAACTATATTCCCCAAACTTTAGGTGTCTAATAACAGTTCAGACAAACCTCTGTTTTATAGCTTCAGCAGCGAGTCTTTGTGCTTCTGATGACACATCCGGAGGCAGTGGCCATGATTGATCACCACTAATATTAGACGGCAAAGGATCTGATTCCAGGTCAATTAAGGGTTGCGACGAAGCAGTACTCGGCTCTAGTGCATCATCTTCATGCACATCATTGTCTGTCATATTAACGGGGCTTTCTTCCTCCGTGTAACTCTCGCCCATAACTTCTGCGACCTCCTCATCATTCTCATCATAAACGTCACTCAAACTTTGCTGTTGTTTATTTACGAAACCTCCAATTTCAAAACTTCCTGTATTCTCCCCATTGTCTGCAGATTTGTCATCTATTTCACAACGTCCTTTTCCAAAGAACTGATCAACAGAATTGGATGGAGATTTCGCATCACTATCGTCCTCCTTCGGAATGCTCACATCCACAAGAGGCGGAGAGGTATGATCACTGCTCTCTGACGCGGGTATTGTTGGGAGTACAGTGTGTGTCTGCCCGAAGCTGTAGGAATGATCCTTGACAGACGATGGAGTTTGTGTGATTGTGCTATTACCTGAGGATAATAGCGAGTGATCACCCGAAGATTGAGGAGACACAAGATCGTCATTCATAGCCGACACTTGAGTAAAACTACTTGTGCTTGAACCACTCGTTCTAATTCCGTTAACATGACCCAGGTTACCAAGTTGCTTGCTGGAAAAAATTATAAAATAACATAAATTACAATCTCACGACATGGCCATTAAAAATAAATACTCAGGTTATAAAGATGCCCTAAATAATCAACTCCTTAAACACAGCAGAATTATGGGTAACTTTTCAGGATTTAGTCAGAAATATGGCTTGTAGCCAATCATCGGAAAGCTCTCACTGAGAAATATGGCTTGTTGCCATTCATCGGAAAGCTCTCACTGAGAGCTTTCCGATGAATGGCAACAAGCCATATTTCCAACTAAATCCTGAAAAGTTACCCATAATTCTGCTGTGGTTAAGGAGTTGATTATTTAGGGCATTACTGTATTCATGTTAGCATAGGGAACATCCCAGATAATTCAAATTGGGAGAAATCACTTCTCCATTTTATGTTATTAGTGGACTGTCAAGTCAATGCAGGATTTCAATTTACTCTCTAGCATCACCTTTCTCTGATCCAATAAGTATTACGCAATACAAGAGTCAATTAATAGAACAATTATACTGAGTAAATACACCATTATAATCAGTAAATACACTCCAAAATGCTGTTTTGAAATATGCATACTGGTATATGAGAGAAGTGAGTTCTCCCATGGACAAAAATAAGGAGAAGTGGCACATTTTAGGAAGAAATTGTCTTCCAAGTTCCCATCTAGGCTGGTCCCTGGGTTAGCACAACAATTTTTATGAAACCTATTTTACTTCTTATTATTCAAGATTCTAGTGTATAAAACAACATGTTTGGAAGTTAATTGTTTGATATTGAATTATCTGTACATTTATTTTGTATATGATAGTTTTGATGTTTTAACATGTTGAGTTATCTCATACCTTTTGCATGTAATTGAATGGGAGCCGGCACTCAAAGTGTTAAAGGGAAAAACTAATATTCAATTTGTATTTTTTTTATAACAAAATAATTTTCTTTCGGATTTAAAATCTAGTTTATATCCCACATTTGGTTTTAATCTTCTTTTAATGAAACAATTGGAAAATTCATGTAGGCCAATGTTGTATGTTGTTGTTGTAACTGGAGGTCTGGAGCCCTAATTTTATGTATAAATTCTGTGGTAAAAATACCACTTTTGAGTCAGGAAACCAGTCAACAGGGACTTGTCATTAGGAAACAATTTTTTTTGTAACAAACAAAGACATTTCTATACTAAATACTCATTGACGAGTAGTTACCTTAGGAAATGTTCAGATTACAAGTTCAACAAACAACAATGTTTGTTTGTTGAACTTATTATCTAAATATTTCCCACCAATGACAATGAATACTCCTGCACTTGAATTATCTTTTCGCCTGTCTGTTGTCTGCTTAAATTTTTTTAACGTCCTTCCAAATGAAAAAATAGACCATTCCAATGTACACTTTTACAACTAAGTTGGAGAATTCAGTCAGTGTTAAACAGACATTTAATTAAGGTGATACATTACCCAGGACTAGAAATAAAAGCATCTGGTGTCATGAGAAGAGGTTGTTGTGGGCTGTCTGTAAAACTGGCATCTCCGTCGACAGACTTTCCTTCCACACTCATACTCATGTCTGACAGGGCATCTCTTATAGCTGTAAAGTCAAATACACGTCAGTTTATATAGTGCACCTACAGTAATGCCCTAAGTAATCGCAGAATTATGGGTAACTTTTCAGGATTTAGTCGGAAATATGGCTTGTTGCCATTCATCGGAAAACACTCGCCAGGAGTCGATTATTTAGAGCATTACTGTACTTGGATGTTGCAAAACAATGCAAATTTATATGTTAAAGATTGCAAGTGCCAGCTACAATGAAATCAAACAAACTAAAAGGAAATAATTAAACACAAGCAGCAAGTATTTCAATTTGAGCTCACCCCAAATTTTTTGGAAGTTTTTTTGTTGACGAACTCGGGGTCCAGTTTTTGGCATACTCGACTACCAACATCAAGTAAAGATGTTATATATTTCCTGAGTTTGGATATCAAAACAGCATTGATCACTTCAGCCAAGTGATTCGCTTGTATAGCATAGTACCTGGATTGGGGCAGGATTGCGCAATAGGATGTTACACTGGAAACAGGAAGCATGTTGGTTCCAGTGTGATTATTACTCCAGATGTTGAAACTCAATTTACAATTCCCAAGCCAAAACAAAGTTATATTATTCAAAGTTCTTCCGATTGACAATTGTTGTTATGCATAAATTTTTATAAATCAATCTTCTGAAGTTATCGCTACAGATGCCATGTATCTCCAGGGAGAATTCTAAATCTCCCAAGAGCAAATTGACAAAAATCACCACATAGGCTGGAACTATTACATTTACTAAGAATTGAACAACAGGTATGTAATAATATATTGCCTATGCCATCGTGAGACACAGTGCTGAGAGATGAAGGAGGCTGAGGGGACGATGATTCAGGTATGTAATAATATATTACCTGTGCCATCCTGAGATACAGTGCTGAGAGACGAAGCAGGTGGCTGAGGGGCAGACGATTCAGGTTGATAACGAATCAAAAGCTCCTGAAGAGATCTGCAAATAACAATAATTTTTTAAGATGACAATGTGCACTAATTACATCCTGCAGGATTTGCATTTTGATAGAGCCTAAAAGCCCAAGTCCCATAACCCTTCCATGTGTAGCATTTGTGGGGCCTTTTTAACCATTCATGATGGGAGCTGCACTGGTGCAGCATTAAAGATCCTGTGCCAGTGTATTTTCTTATATCTGCAAGTCTCCCTTTGGGAGCCTCGCATTTAAAAGAGAATGCACTAGCACACGGTTTTCAGGAA
Source organism: Siphonodentalium dalli (assembly GCA_032622095.1). NCBI lineage: Eukaryota > Metazoa > Mollusca > Scaphopoda > Gadilida > Siphonodentaliidae > Siphonodentalium > Siphonodentalium dalli. The sequence continues at coordinate 188,424,515 of CP136062.1, read as the reverse complement.
GCTCCAGTCATGGAATGGGTAATTAAGAAATAAAAATCTTCAAAATGAGAAATAAATTTTTCTAAATTCCTGTGCCAATTCATACTTTTATATATGCGAGTCTCCTATAGGGAGCCTGGCATATATAAGAGAATGCACTGGCTTACAAGGTCAAGGTAATATTGTTAGTGATGAGTGAAATTTTAGGTGGTTGAAATAAATAATAGTGATAATGGCAATTTCAATCAATCTTTTTACCAAACATTAGTGATGTTTGGAAATTTTCTCCAACAATATTATTTGACACCTCCCCTCAGTGTACACATGACTGGTTTTATGGACCATTGCAATGATAACTGACAAGTTGACTACTAAATGTGAGAAAATTATTTCCCTACCAACCGGTACCTACAATACCGAAACAAGGCTCCATAGCAGAAGAAAAGATGAATTTTATGTAGGCCTCAGATTATTCACCTGAGGTATCTAGTTTACGTAATCGTATCACAAACCTTGTATTGGGATACATATCGTATCTTCACCAGACCTATATTTCCCATGCCTATATTGGAGAGGTGTTAATTTTATTCTGAGCAGTCAACAGAATGATATAGAATAAGTCTTAAAAGTTTTAGTGAAGGGATTTTATTGGGTAGATGAAATTGTTTGGATTTCAAACATTTCTCAAATAAATGTTGACTGCAGGTTGTGTCGATAGATTCAAATGTGAAATCCAAGATGGTTGCTGGCAGCCATATTTTCCAACGAAATTCGGAAATATTTAACACCCAGAGGTAATCCAGAAGATCCCTAAGACGTTTGGTGACGATTAATTGACAGACATAGCCTATAGGTTATGCCAAAGAATTGAGTCATACAAGGAGTAAAATCCAAGATGGATACTGGCGGCCATGTTGTTTAATGAATTTCGGAAAAAAAATTGATGATTCCCATCTAGAGATGACCCTGAAGATCCATATGAAGAGAGGTGATGATCAGATTAGGGATGCAGTTTGTAGGGTGTGCCGGAGGTAATTATTGACGGATGGACATCAACCCATGACAATAGCTCAAACTTGACTTTATAAAGTTGAGCTAAAAATGGAAATAAGCGTGATATCAAATCACACCGATCATCAGCTCTTTTGATAATCACACAAAATGTGTTAGAATGTATGAAGCGATATATAGAAAGAATGCTATAAATAATTCAAAATTCTCATCTGGTTGAATCAAATGTGACCAAACAATACACAAGACTTGATTATAATTCTATAGTTTATATAGGCTTTATTAACACTTACTTGGTATGAACAGAGTAAACCTTGAGTTGTACTCCTGACTGTGTGCCATCACTGTCCTTCATATCGTCCTCTTGGTCATCCTGATCAATCTCACCTTAAATAATATGAATGTTTGAAGGCTTTCTGCCAGACAAAAACAATCGGGGCCATTTGGGAAAATTATGAGGGGGGGGGGACCTTTTTGGACAAATATTTTGTTGTGTATGTATAAAAACGAAAATAAAAATAAAAATTCTTGGCTTTCATGCAAAAATGCTTTGAAATAATCCAGAATCTTATGTACGAGTCAGTTGAGAATGATGTTGATCCAAAATTAGTTGGATAAAAGAGTAAAGAACATGACGAAAATCAATTATGAGTCATGAAACATTACATACAATATTTCAAACAAGAAAACTTTGACCAATGAAAATGAGCTTACATTCATATCAATTCCAAAAAACTTTGATTGTGGAATGGCTGTGACTAAATTGGTATACAACTATTGAGAATTAACATAACTATTTGGGAGCAATCCTCGATTTGTCAATTTCTGGCCATTTTCACACTTTTGAGGGGGTAGTATACGACAACCTTCTTCTGCACCATGGTCATTGATAAATAGCACATGCATGCTTGGTTACAAGATACAGAAATGGACGGAGCATTCATTAGTCTGTATTTTGACTGGATTGTCACATCAAAAGTTGAAATATCTCCCTTGGACTGTCCATGCAATACCCTCATTTTTAACCATTTTTTTACCGAAATTGGCCATCTTCTGCCCCATAGCTAACAATGACAGAGCGAATGTCAGTCTATAATCACCTTATGAGCTGATAGGACCTAAATAAATGTAATATACATCACAAATAAAGAAAAGTTATCATATCAACTTTAAATTTTGTCTTGGAAGAGCAGACAACTGTTTTCAAGGGAGAAAAATCAGGCTCTTTTCTGGTTGAGGACCATATAGAGCAGGCCCTAACCAGATACGAAATACATACTTCTTATTCAAATACCATCCCATTTTGTGAACTATAGTACCTTTATAAAATAAATTAACCATCATAACAGTACTCACTTGAATAACAAACTGACAGTTTTTGCCCTTATATGCTTAAAATCCTATTTTCAGCCCTCCTACTAACCAATGGAATCTTGTATTGCTACCTATAGTCTACTCAATAAACAAGTCATGGAATTATAAACTGAATAACACTAATAAAAAGTGATAACGAATTGTTCACCTGTTGTCACTTCATCAAGGTGAGAATCGTTTGGTGACGCCCTTCTAAATTTCTTTGTTCCAGCATCAAGGATAGCAAAGCTGAGACATGGCTGAGTCAGCAGGAACTCCGACACGGAGCTGATGTGGGCTGCAGACTTAGATGGGTCTTGGTGTATTTGCAGTACATATAATACCTATAAATAATGATGGAAAATATAATTGTTCTTACCTGAATTTTTGTTTATTGTAACCTTTGATTCTTAAGTGGAACTCTCCAACAGTCCCACTTTGTTTGAATTGGATACATTGGAATGGCCATTTCCTTTCCTTTGCAGAGATGTTCAGATAATATAAATAGCAATGGTGGTGCCATAGGGGGGAGTCTGGAAATCTGCAAATTCGTCATGGGGGCAGTGGAGTTGTATTTCACATCTATAGATTACGATAATCTTACGATCTATATAAACCACATTATTATGCCTTTGATAGACAAATAATCAAATAATACAACCAGTTTTATCTGTATTTTATTCACAAAATAGCCATTTGTAGTCTTGAAATCGGGATTCATAAAAATTATGTTGTTGTTATAATTATGGCCCAGAAGAGATTAACCACCTTTAAAATCATAATTCCAATAAACAGACCAAAGGCTCTGCAACTGTCCAGTTATTAAACGGGAATTTATGGGACTAGATTGAGAAAGTGACTTATTAAAATGATGTGGAACACTCCATTGGGGTGAACGAATGAGAAAACAGAATGAAGTAGTTAATTTCATAGATTTTATATTCAAATTGACAGCGTCAGTTCATTGTTATGAATAAAGTATATGCAGCGCCTTCGCTGGAGGAATCATTGTCATTTTGTTTACAGGCAAAAATTTGTCCCGAACTGAAAAGAATTTGTTTACAAAGTGTTTCCTCAAATAGCATGATTGGCATGGCTGGAAGATTTGATAATATTAGTTGAATGCTGCCTTCTCAGTGGTCACTGAGATAAGAACATACAGTAATGCTCTAATTAATCGACCTCTTAATCACAGCAGAATTATGGGTAACTTTTCAGGATTTAGTCGGAAATATGGCTTGTTGCCGTTCATTGGAAAGCTCTCGGTGAGAGCTTTCCGATGAATTGCAACAAACCATATTTCCAACTAAATCCTGAAAAGTTACCCATAATTCTGCTGTGGTTAAGAGGTCGATTAATTAGAGCATTACTGTACCATGTCTTTAATTCATTCATTATTAAGAGGACTGTTAATAAGTCATAATGACTTTAATTTTAATGAACATCATGATCCTATGAATCAATCAGTATAATTAAGCATTGCAAGAAACCAGTTATAATCATCTTAAGATTAACTAAACACTCTTTCATCTTCCAATCACACTGATGATTGAGCTATGTTGGAATAAAGGACAGAAGTCAATTCTCCGAAACAAAGAGAGAGAGAAGTAATATATTTGAACACTCTGAGCTTGTCACTGCATTATATACCTTTCGTTGTATGTCAGACAGCACAAGGTAATTGGCTCGCAGATCCAGTCCAACCTTAAGACAAGGCTCTTTCAATTCAAGTTGATTCGAAGCAGGTGGGATTCTGAACCTAAAATTGAAAAGTAAGACTATTTACACAAGGGACATGTCCAGTAATTTTTTAGGGATACCTCTTTCTGTGCCAAGGATGTCCCCAAATAAAAGATGGGTTATTAATTTTTCTTGATGTCACATAAAGGTGGTTCCTATTTAGTCTCCAAATGAACCCTGACTGCATGAATACACAATGAATGTTGATCAACAACAGATACATTCAATGGTATTTAGGAATTCACACATAGTTTCAATTTTTATCCCGACAGTTACTGTCAATAGTTCTACTAATCTACATGTTGAGGATCATTTAATGCATATCCAGGAATAAAGCATGTGGTGTGATATATACCTAAGGGTCTGAAGGCAGTTCCAAGACTCACAGCTCCAAATTTTGATTTCTTGATTATTACAAGCACCAGTGATGGCAAACTTCCAGAACTGTGCACTGAAATATCAAACATAAGAATAAAGGCATGAGTAGACTTTTATACCATAATTGGCTATGCTACTGTGTGTATAACACCTGTTTTGTAAATTTCAGCTTTACACCCTACTGTGGGTATAACGATTCATACTATTGGTATAAATTTCTACTGTTGTGTAAATGTTTCAACGGCACTTTATGTGTTAAAAGTTTATACCCATAGTAGAACGACCCGTCATTTGACCTCTGGTGACCTCGCTGTCGAAATTTAGCCCAATTTTTCGTCACGCCCACTTCGCGAAGTAAATACACAATTTTTCCGACTCAAAACACACTGAAATGCGATAAGTGGTCTAAACACAGAGATATATAGTATCCAATTCCATTTACTGGGTTTACTTGTCAAAAAATGACACATTAAAGTTAGTTTAAAGATGTTTTATGCTAGGTGCATGCACCGACAAAGTACACGTTTTATACAGGTCGGCGATAGCTGTTGAAAATGTAAACAAAACAAACGCACGTGTTCGTCTGCCTTTCCGTGTTTAAAGCGAACGACGGCTTACATTTTGACAACAACGTATAGATTGTTAATGGTATCTGCGATGTGGGAAATCTGAATGTGTGTTCACATCAGCTGACTGATGCCCAAGAAAGTGGCGGATCACCGAATTTCCTAGAAATATGTATTACTATGCGTGACCCACATTCATGATAGCTTAACATATTTGGGTCACTCGGTGCACATACATGTTAACAGTCACCAACATAGTAGCAATAACAATAAAACCAAACCGATATCATGAAAGAAGTCCGAAATTTTTATCTTAATTTATACTCATATAGGTCAATGGACGATCGCGATTTAAAATCCCTTCTTAACGATGGAACCGTTCCTAAACTAAGCAACATGCAGGCCTCGAGTATTGAAGGACCTTTAACCTTGCAAGAATTAACAGATGCGCTTAAGACCACCAAAAATAATAAAAGCCCAGGGCCATCCGGATACACTTATGAATTTTATAAATTTTTTTGGTCTGACCTTGGCCCCTTCTTAACAGAGTCGCTCAATGAATCGTTTTCAATGGGGGAGCTATCAATCACACAAAAACAAGGCATTATAACGTTGATACCAAAAAAGGATAAAAATAGGCAGATGATAAAAAACTGGCGTCCCATCACCCTCTTGAATACATCCTACAAACTAGCCTCGTCATGCATAGCTGACAGAATAAAACGTGTGCTCCCATCTATAATCAACTCCGATCAAACTGGGTTTCTAGCTGGTAGGTATATAGGTGACAACACCCGACTTATATATGACATAATTCACAGGACAAAGCAAGAAAATAAATCTGGCCTACTACTCCTTATCGATTTTGAAAAAGCATTTGACACTGTTTCCTGGCCATTTATAAGAAAATGTCTTGACCTTTTTAATTTTGGAGATGCAGTAAAAAAATGGATATCAATTTTGTACGAGAATGCCAGTTCATCTATTCTGATTAGGCCAAAAAAAAAAAAGGTTTTGGTTCTCAGGCACCGCCGCATTGAATAAAAAGGGCCGCATTAGGCCTTTTTATTGCAATGCCCGATGTTACGACAAAAAAACTTACGAAAAAAAAAATTTGAAAAAAAAAAAAAAATTTGGGGGATTTAATCAACATGTCCATAGCAGATATGTGTTGAATATTAGTGTGCATTGAGCTCTAACATGTAATGTGTTAAAAAGTGACTTGCAGGCTTACAACATAAAGTAGATTGACTACAATTAAGAAAATGATTAGCTGATCCTCATGCTCTTCTTACAATTAGTCATTGTGAACAACTTACACTAATTGTAACTTTATACAATTGAAAGGCACAGGACTAAATTCAGGATCACATATTAGAATGGGGAGTTATCAGTTTTTAGACAACAATAACAGTAGTTAATGTCAGGGGCATTATATATTGTTAGGTAATCCCAGTCATACACTGGTAGTACAATGTCATTTTTATATAAGACTAAATGAGTTTATATGCATAACAGTTCCCTCTACCTTTCTGGTTATTACTAGACAGAGGAAGGTATCTTTGTCCATGCTTACTATGCGTAGAAAAAAATAAAAAATAAAAATAAAACCCTCCCTCCCTCATTGATTTGAAAAAAAAATTGCCCGAGAACCAAAACACTTTTTTTTTTTGGCCTTAATGGTCATATTTCTCAGAGCTTCATGTTAGGGAGAGGCTGCCGCCAGGGTGACCCAATATCCCCGTATATCTTCCTCCTCTGTGCCGAAGTTTTAGGGCTAATGATACGACAAAACAATACAATTAAAGGGATTTTCCTCGGCGGTTCAGAGTACAAAATAACACAATATGCGGACGACACGACGCTCATACTTGATGGTTCTGAAAATAGTCTACGCGAATCGTACTTAACACTGGACGAATTTGCTCGGGTATCGGGTCTGCGCATAAATCCTGAAAAATGTCAAGCAGCGTGGATAGGGATTGAGTCACAAAATAAAATACGACAAGTGCTTTCGGAATTAAACCTGTCTACCGTAAACACCTTTAATTTTCTAGGCATTCATTTCGACACTAATTTAACAAACATGAATATAAACTACAGTTATAAACTCGAAGATATTGATAGGACCACAAAAATTTGGAAACACAGACTCCTGACCCCTTTAGGTAGAATAACAGTTATCAAATCACTAATCTTACCTAAATTGACACACCTATTTATAGCTCTCCCAAGTCCGGATACAGCCTTTTTGAAAGCCCTAAATACCTGTCTATATAATTTCATTTGGAATTCCAAACGCGATAGAATAAAAAGAAAACAATTATGTGCTGACCATATGTACGGAGGTTTGAAGATGATTAATGTTGAAAACTTTGATGCCGCCATGAAAATTACCTGGATACGACGTTTGATTTGCAAACAATCGAAGTGGGCTTCACTATGCAATGCCACCCCTCTCTTAAACGACCCACTCCTTCTCACATACCACGCAAATTATATTGTAAAGCAAACAGACAAGTTCGCAAATCCATTCTGGAGAGACGTCTTCCGCGCATGGTGTAAATTTATGCGACTAAATAATGCAAATGATAATATTATGGCCTCAACTATCTGGAATAATCCGAACATAAAAATCGGAGGTTCGTCGATCAACTTGAAGTCGTGGAAAGATGCGGGAATATATTATATAAATGATCTATTCCAATCAGATAATAAATTCCATACCCCATTCACATTATATGCAACTTTCAACATCCGCGTCGATTTCATAACAATCAACAACATAAAGCGTCAGATTTTCTCATTGGCAAGTTCTCTTAATCAACGCTTAATCCGTATGCCATGTCCATTCCTACCCAACAATCTCGCTCCGATACTCCGTGACGTAAAAGGCGGGCAATTATTTTACAAAACTCTAACAAATGGGGAAAATATGCCGAATGCATGCCAAAAATGGGAATACGAAATAGGCGAGAAGATAGAAAATTGGGAAGAACATTTGAGCATGCCCTTTAAAACGACAACGGATACGAAATTACAGTGGCTCCAATTCAGAATAAACACACGAATTATTAGTACCAATAAATTTCTGAAGATGGCTAACCTTAGACTCGACGATTTTTGCAATCGCTGTCAAAATGTACAGGAAACCATATCTCATATTTTCTGGGATTGTCCCCACGTCCAAACCTTTATACTAGAAATTAAAACATGGACAAGAAACAACCAATTTCCAATTGATCTAACAAAAAAGAATATCATTATAGGTATCGATCATGAATACAGATATTCAAAAATTAACCTTTTCCTACTAGTGTTGAAACAATATATATATAGGACCAAATTCACACCGACACAGCTGTCGCTTCGCCCGTTCCTTTGCGATCTTCAATTTAGGTATGAATGCGAGAGATACAACGCAAAATGTAACATGAATCACGACTTCGATAATCAGTGGCTGGCACTGCGAAATGCCTTAAAAATAAAATAATATAATATTATATTAAAAACCCTGTTTTTTACAGACTCAAAGTATACCCTACCTTAACAGTGACCCTGAACAACACACAGCATAAATCAATTACCCGGTACCCGAGCGATCATGATCATTCTCATTCTTATTGGTCCAGTAATACAGTCCACAAGAACGTCAATATATACATGGTATGCTTAACCACATCACAACATTTTACAATCACAGTCCCAAACGCAATTCAAGCGAGCGTTGTGTATTTTTCCCCTTTGCTATCGAACCAGGCAATATTCACAATATTTACAATACGGTCTCAATATGGTTAAATTTACTAATTAAACTGTTTATGTTAAATTCAGAACTTAAATCAATTAAAGCTGCACATAGTGTTGGAACATTGAATTTGCAAACCTTAAATATTGCAAACCATCGACCACTTTAGCCGGTTAATAAGGGAAATTTAAAGTTATTCTGAAGACAAACAAATAATCTTTTTTTTTTTTTTTTTTTTTTTTTTATTATCATTGTTGTTGCTAAAGAAAGTCCTTTTCAGGCAAAAAATATATCAAGGTAGTACCTAGTATCGATTATTTGTCTTGCTTTTAAGTTGAACGATGACTGTTAAAATTGTCCTAACACATAATGTGGCTTTAAATATTTTCTAATTGCATGTCACAGGTAAGAAAGTAGGCCAGGGCATGGAAGAGTGAAACTCTTCCATGTTTTGGACAGAGAGCATGAATGAGTGAATGTATTTTGTCTCTTTCTTTTGTTATTATTCTTCTTTATCAATAAAAAAATTATAAAAAAAAAAAAAAAAAAACATAGTAGCAATACATTTACGAAGCGACCGAAAAATAATAATTATGGTATAAACAAAATACACCCATAGTAGCCGAGAATAACAAATTTTCACCACTCGTGGAATTGTGGTTTTAAAACCACAATACCACTCGTGGTGAAAATTTGTTATTCTCGGCTACTATGGGTGTATTCTATATATATACAAAACACTAGTGCTGTAACGTCTCAAATAAACAACATGATATCAATTTTATTATATTTTCATCAACTTTTCCCATTAATACATATTGAAATAAAACTCAATTCCCCACTCTCAGAAGTTTGAACGTGTTAGTGCACTGTCTGGATGGTACTACATTTTCAGCACTGCGTTGTCATTCGTTTGAATTGTTCAATATCATTGTAGGATATTTCAATGGTAAAGACTGGTGAAATTGTAGCTTTGGAAAAGTAGTATGCCGAACCCATTTGTTTCATTGTGGTCTGGATCGTAACCAACTGGAGAAGAGAAAATAAAAAACACAAGAATTGACCGTATGATGCTTTCATGAGATTTCATACCTTACTCTTATTTAAATTCGTGCAGTACTATTTTTCGCAGTTTTTAATTTGTGCACTGTGCTGCGCGAATTCAAAACAGACAAAATATTTTTGTACACAACTGTTTCAGTTCATAACTCAGTACCAGCGAAGAATATATATTCAGGACATCATTAGCCTGACGGAAAATGTTTCTAGTGTAAGATAATACATTGGCCTAACAATTTTACCTTGTAAGCAGGTGCATTCTCTAATATAGACGAGGCTCCCTATCAGGGGCTCACATATATCATATAATGCACCGGCACATGATCTTAAGTAGTGCTCCAGTGCTGCTCCCATCAACAAAGGGTTAATCCTGGTTAAACCAGGACTTAGTGCAATATGTGTATATCTTACAATCATTGCAACATCAGAGATTTTACCACGATTTATCGCTTTACGTGTGAATAATGGTGTTGAGATAGGTTACCCGCATGTATAATTGTTTATTCAGTACAACTTTCCGTAATGTATCTAATTCTTTAATATTTGTTTTATTTTGGATGTTTATTTGGATCCAGATAGTAATGTGATGATAGCAAGGGTGTGGCTATTTAAACTTACTCAATGTTGAAGTTCTTGTGATCATCAAGAAAGAATAATGATGACACTGGTTTTCCGTCATGTGGTTTCCATTCATGTAAGCACCTGAAATAATATATATTTGATCATCATAATTGATGATATATTCTGCTTTTTCCAATGTCTCTTTGGTTTTGTCAAACAAGCAAAGCATGACAAGTTTTTTCTATTGATTGAACAGGGATTGGAAAAAGTAGATGACATGTGAGTGCAAGCCTGCAAATAGTGTGTCTGTCAATTGCAGAATAGGGTTCCAGAGAGAAAATTTAGTGAGCTATCCCGCATGGCGGGCTAGCATCAACAAATTCACCCTCTGGGAACATCATTCTGCTTAGGCCTCAACTGCTATGGGAGACCTAGAATCAGATTGAATTTCCCCAGTTGAAGTTTGTGATGTTCACCCATTTGTAACTTCGATTATGAATTTTATCTTCTGTAAATTAGGGGATATAGAATATAGAAAAGTAATTAAAAACAATGTTAATTTAAGATTATAGATACTTCATGAGGCCTATGCAGAATGAGGTCCCCAGAGGGTTAATTTGGTGATGATAGCCCACTGTGCGGGATAGCATCAATATATTCACCCTCCAGGGGCCTCATTCTGCAAATGACAGACAAACTATATAACTATTATTTAACAAAAAGAGTTTGCATCATCTTATATACCAAATTATCAACAAAATCAGTTAATATCTGTTCAAGTTATCATGCTAACGTGATCAAAATTCACGAAAATGAACTAATTAATGGCCGTAACTCTGCTCACAACAGGCAGACCTGGCCGTTTTTCAAACTCGGTGTAGACATTGTTGAGCAAGTCTCATATACCAAATATTAACAAAATCAGTTTATATTAATTCAAGTTCTCATGCATCTGCAATCTGCAAACTGACCCCGCCAAAATGTAGGTCGATAACTTGACAAGACAATCAGTAACTGTTGGATGCTCACCCGACTGTAAAGACTGGGACTCTGAAGACCATAACAGTTAGTACTTGTCAAAATCACTTTAAAACAAGTAGTTCTAACTAGGGACGTAGCTAGAGCAAGGAGTTTAAATCTTTGTTAAGCAGTGGGATGTCAACCTTGAAATTTTGAACTTCACACCCCTGATTCCCCATAGTCCATAGCCTGTCCCCTCCCAACTGAAGCAAACACATTCCCAAGTTGAAAATTGAGCAAGGAGTTTTTGATTTAAGAGTTATGTCCCCGATTCCACCCAAATCTTTGACATGGTGACCCCATTTGAACAAATTTGAATCCCAGTCACACAAGGAAACTCCATACCAATTATGTGCTAAACCGGCCTTATAGCTCTTGAGAAGAAGCATTTTAAGAATTACTATAGCGGGAAACAGTAATGGTCTTGGCTTCGCAACTATTTGATCGTGTGACCTCATTTGAACAAATCTGATTGTGAGTCACCTAGAGAACATCCACACCAAATATGAACCCATTTTGACTTATTGTTCTGTAGAAGAAAATGATTGTTGACTGAGGGATAATGAATTAGGAGTGATGACTATAGCTCCACCGGAGACTTCGTCTTAGGTGAGCTAAAAAAGTTTACGTTTTCATAATTTTTTACAAAGTTTCCAAGCTGTAACAATAAATTGAGTGCTTGGCGGTTTACATGCAATTGATATGAATGAAAAAGATTTAAACATACATGCCATGAAGCTTTCAAGAAAGTACTGAATGTGAAATTATAATAGCACAGACGACTCACCGTGGTGTTGAATTCTCATGCATGTAGACCTGAAAAAATTTAACCTCTCCATCTATGCTAGCGGTAGCCATCGCAGTGCCGTCTGGTGAGAAAGCTGCATCAGTGATGGCCTGGGAAAACACAGAGAAGGAAAGCTTCAATTACAGCTTACCGGTGTTACTATATTTATAAAAATAATCGTAGTTCAAGTCGATAAAACTCGCATTATGATTGCTCGAGAATGGCTAACATTAGTTTTACATTCACTGTGCTATCAAATAACACAAGTGCAGCTCTATCATCATGCTGCAGGGAGTCAGGCAACCAATTTATATAGTAATCATCAATGGCATCTTCAAAGTTCAGCAACAGAAATTGATTGAGAATTGAGCACAATTATGTCATCATTTAGAATTTGTTATATTACTCAAGAAAGTCAGAGAAGGGGGCCGATTTTTGTTAGTTGAAGTGAGCCAAAGCTATCACATTGAAGCCACATATAAATACCATATATTGCTGAAATAGGCACTTTTAAACCTATTTTAATACCAAGATTGAAGTAAAATACTATATATTTAGGCTCAAGAGTATTTGTGGCTTTAAGATATCTTTGACTCAGAAAAGAAAAATCCATAAACTGAATAACTGAACTACCATACCATTGTATGACTTTTAATATGGATGACACCATTCTTTACATCTTCTTTATTCATAGGTCCACTGCCATATTCCCTGTTTACAATATCAATACACCAAATCTCTGCCTGCAAGTATGAAGAATGAATTAAAGAAATGTGGAACAAATGACTGGGGTGTACTGATGCGCATAGCAAATAATCCTACTCAGAATAGCCAATATTTCATAATATCTTTTTCCATAATTGATAAACCACAAAACATCATTCTTATATATCAATTATTTGCAGTGCCTTTTATTTGCGCATTCATTGCCGTATGTTTGTTTGCGATTAATTTAACCTGAATTGAGGACTGATTTAAAAAAAAATTCTAGTTCAAAAGTTTTATTTTCTGAAATGCTACTACCATTTTTTTTACCCTGTGCCAATGCATTCTCTTATATATGCGAGTCGACCATAGGTCGCCTCGCATATATAAGAGAATGCATTGGCCTAACAATTTTTTATCATGTTTTTTAAATAAATGATTCTTACAATTTTTAGGACATAAAATAAAAAACATCCAATACCCTGCAGGGAGCCCCACACATATATAGAAGCATATAGAAGAGTGTCGTCTGCTCATGTTTGTCTAGGGCTCTGTATGGGTGAAATTATAAAATTGTTAAAGAATACAAGAACAAATTATTAAAATTGTAAAAAATTGTTAGGCCAATGCATTCTCTTATAAATGATAATTAAATTAAAGTGAGACACACTACCTGAGTACTTAGTTAACAGTTTGTGTCACTGAAATAAGGACCAGTATCTCAGCTAGGGAAAATAAATGAAGTGGTTTTGAAGACAAAAAACCATGGTTCAATATTTTCATGAAATTGTGCACTTTTGCACAAAAGTAAGTCAACCAGTTAAAGTCATCAGGAGAAAACCATAGCATATCAGTCTGATTGTGAGTTAGGATCATTTCCTAATTGTAACAAGGCCTCAAAACATGGTCTGGTAATTTGCAGAATGAGGTCCCCAGCGGGTGAATTTAGTGATGCTAATCCAGACACCGGGCTAGCATGACTAAATTAATCCTCTGGGGTCCTCATTCTGTGTGGCCTCATCTGCTATGGGAGGCCAAGATGCAGATTTAAGTTCCCAGAGGGTGAAATGCACCCATTGGACACCTCGATTATGCTTGGTGTCGTCTGCCAATTTGGGGATAAAGAGAAACTAAACTAAAAAAGAAATTTTCTAAAGAACTAAAGAAACTTGTTAATTTGATTATAAAGATACTTTCCAGAGAAGATGAGGCCTAAGCAGAATGAGGTCCCCAGAGGATGAATTTAGTGATGCCAGATGGCTGTGCGGGGTAGCATCACTAAATTCACCCTCTGGGGACCTCATTCTGCAAATGGCCAGCAGATTTTAAGGCCTGATCGTAACAACGGTTACTTAAGACTTAGTCAGAAAGAATGGTTTTTGTCACTGAAAACACAAGACAAGTAAAGCTAAATTTACCTGTTCATCATGTGTTAGAACAAACATTCTCGAGGCTTCTTGAGCAGCTACAGAATCTGTTGTGCTATCATCCGAGTCATCCGGAATATACGGGCACCAAATAACTCGATGGAAATCTGTAGGCACTGTACCGGCATCTCGTTTTACAGACATGATCAAATGTGTTCTATGTAGAGTAAAGGATAAGTTGAAAAGATATATACAGTAATGCTCTAATTAATCAACTTCTTAACTACAGCAGAATTATGGGTAACTTTTCAGGATTTAGTCGGAAATATGGCTTGTTGCCATTCATCGGAAAGCTCTCGGAAAACTTTTTTTTACCCCAAATTTAGATGGAAAGCTAATTCAAAAGCGCTGAATAGATTGACTAAGTTAGGCGACAAAAGACTAGTATCGCCGTTCTTGACCACACACGTTCTTGTAATGGAAGCGTTGATTGAATTATGACGACTGTACAAAGGGGACAAGGTAAGCTCTAACATTTAACCACCCATTTCAAATAATATTGAATTTAAAACACAAATCGTCAAAACACTTAATCTGTACACTGGTTATGTAATTTTGTGTTGATTAGGCAGTCTGTAAGATAAATACGTAAATGCATTGTCCCATTTTTGGATGTACACGCAATCAGTACTTAACTCAACGGCATGTCAGTTACGTAATGTGTCATAAACTGCCTCCCGTCCACTAGCAACAACCTGGCTTCACATCATAAAAGGTTTCCAACAATTATCACCTCACGATAATAAGCAAATTTTTTTTTTATCTCGGCGAAAATAGCGATGACAACTAACACAGCGCATTACTTTATTAGTTGGCGACCATTGTGTCAGCGACAAAGAGTTATTGCACTTGGCTAAGCGGATTTATGTGATTATAATTATATAGAAAGTTAGTTTCATGTTGGCGAGTTTTTTAATTTGGCAAATAAAATTTTCAGTCCAGTGTGAACACTGCTTGCATGCACATTTCTGTCAGTGCAACAAAATAACAAGAATCTTGTCAGAGATGCAGGGTCGAGTTTTGGCATCTCTACCAAACATGGGCTTCGATTGAAAATGCATTAATTGTAAAACTGGCTATCATGCACAACACTGTGGAGGAAGTCTAACATACCAAATATTCCACCGCGAACCACCCTCACCAAAGTTATTCAAAATTCAAAATTCAAAACATTTACTTATTACGGGCCGTAACACAAGTCTTATATACCAAATATCAACAAAATCAAACTTCATGAAAATAAACTAACTAAGGGCCGTTACTCCACACAAAGTAGGCGGACCTGTTCGGTTTTCGAACTCGATCAAGACATTGTTGAGCAAGTCTCATAGACTCATATACAAAAAATCAATCAACTCAATTTATATTTGTTCAAGTTATCCCGATATCGCAATATGATGATTCCAGACCACCGGCGAACTGACCAGGCCCAATGATAGATCAACCAAAAATCTCAACCAAAGATGCAGACATCATATTTATAAATTTGTTATAAAGGTGATGGTATAAATTCAACCTCCATGGCTATATCTAAAGCACGGCAGTTGTAGCAAGTTCATTGTAAATTGTAAATTGGCTGCACATATTGGTAATGCTTCTTGAATAAATTTTAAATATTTCATCGAAAACCAAAATGTTTTAAATCCACAAATAACTGTTTCACAGCTACACGAGTCATTATCTTATATATATTTGAGGAAAGTTTGTGTGTGTGTGTGTCCGCGATGGACTCGAAAACGGCTCAACCGATTTTGACGAAACTTGGTACGGGTATGCAGTTTGACCCGAGGAGTAACATGGGCCTATCTGTTTGCCCGTGCGGCGTGACCTTGACCTTCAAAACTCATATCTCGGGATCCGCTGAGCAGCAGTGCTAAATTGCCTTATACAATAACGCTCTTTATATTTCCCATATTTGGGTTGGTTAACCGAATAACGCTCTTTATTCCCTTCGGCTTTTGTATATGAGGCTGGCGAGGCGTTTGTTTACAATCAACGCAAAGCTTCTACGAATCTTCCATTTAATTACTGTGACTGTTCAGATTTGTTTTTTTATTCCCTTCGGCTTTTGTATATGATGCTGGCGAAGCGTTTGTTTACAATCAACGCAACGCTTCATTGTGACTGTTCAGATTTGTTTTAGTATGCGCATTGTTTATAAACGGTCTATCGATATGGTATTCTAGAGACATTGACATTCTTTTTGTGAATTCAGACTGTTGTATAGTTTACAACACTAAATTGCCTTAATACTGTGACTGTTTAGATTTTATAGTTTACAATACTATCGAAATGGTATTCTCGAGACATTGACATTCTTTTTGTGAATTCAGACTGTTTTATAGTTTACAATGCTAAATTGCCTTAATACTGTGACTGTTCAGATTTTATAGTTTACAATGAGCCGCAGTGCTAAATTGCCTTATACAATAACGCTCTTTATATTTCCCATATTTGGGTTGGTTAACCGAATAACGCTCTTTATTCCCTTCGGCTTTTGTATAGACAGTTCTCCCTTCCTCTTAACGATTGCCATTCATATTTTTGAAATACTGCCTCTTTGTACATTTTCCTTCTGTCGTAAGTTGTTGAGATTATAATATACTTTTGTCAAATATTTACCAGGCTCCCTGCTACCTGGTGCAGATGATCAACCCCATTTCCTCCAGATATATTTTGTTGGCGAGATTTTCAACACTCACGCTAGCGGAACTCGCCCAGAAGTTATTTTCCTCATTCAGGAATTGCTGCACGCAGAAAACGCGTATGTCAGATCCTTGAAATATGCTCTCGAACTACATCCATCAGCGAACATGACGGTTGTTATTGATGCCAATAAGAAGCCCGATGTTCAGCATCCACGTCGCTTCAATGCACCTAAATGCAATGAAATTGCAGTCATATTAGCCGGTGAACAATACGGGCAGCGAGACATTGTGCTCAAGAGCAGGGATGGTAGTTTGAAGCGCATATGTGTCACGCATCGTTCTTATGACCCTTTACAATACCCCCTATTCTTTGTGAAAGGCCAAGACGGTTACCGACTCAACATACCTCACGCATCTGGCCCTCGCAAAGTTTCATGTAAGGATTTCTATTCCCACCATTTTATGGTTCGTTTAGATAAGTTCAGTGCCCTCCATCGAGGCCGCAGTCTATTCAATCAATTCGCTGTGGATATGTATGCAAAGATCGAAGAAGAGAGGCTCTTTTATATCCGCACGCACCAAAAGGAACTAAGAGCTGATATGCGACAGCATCAATAATGATGGAGGTAGAGACGGTGCTGGTCAGCTCTGCATCCTGCCTGCAACGTTCACTGGCAGTCCTCGCTATATGCAGGAAAAAACACAGGATGCCTTGACTTTGTAAGACACTTCGGCAGACCTGATCTTTTCATCACGTTTACTTGCAATCCAGCTTGGGCCATTCACTCAATATGTAAATATTAACTTTTCTTGACACTAATTTGAAGCTTTTTAATACATTCTGATTACCTGCTTTTGTAAATACTAACTTTGCCTGACACCAATTTGAACCTTTTTTCAATGCATTCTGATTACCTACTGACTGGTCGATTAATTTGCCTCATTCTCAAGCCAAGCAACCATTCACTCAATTTGTAAATATTAACTTTGTTAGGCGCCCACTTGAAATTTCTCAATGTATTCTGATTACCTGCTGACTGGTCAATTCATTTGCCTCTTTCTCACGCCAAGCAACCATTCACTCAATTTGTAAATATCAACTTTGCTTGGCACCAATTCGAACTTTCTCAATGTATTCTGATGACCTGTTGACTGGGCGATTGGCGTACTTAATTGTGTAAATATAAACTTTGCTTGACAACAATGTGAACATTTTCAATGTATTCTGATTACCTGCTGACTGGTCGATTCACATGCCCCATTCTCACGCTAAAGCTACCATCGATTTGTAAATATCAACTTAGGTTGACACCAATTTGAACAATCGAGGACGATAAACCTCATATGAGTCGTTATGGCTGCTCGCATATAGGACATTCCTTCTTATCTTTCATCCACTCAAGAATACAAACTTCACAAAAGGAATGAGAACAGCCCAAACTTTTTCGTCACACCCGTATGCCCGTGAGGCGTGACCTTGACCTTTCAAATGACCTTGAACCTGTATCTCGGTATCCGCTGGGCCGATTTCCACCATTTTTGGGGTGTTGGCGAGTTAAAACATAACTATAAAAAAAACAACACAACGACTCTCCCTGTCAGGACGGGTACCCAGCTAGTCTACCATATATTTTGAGACTTCTGTATATATATATGTGTGTGTCCTTTATAGACTCGAAAACGGCTCGACCGATTGAGCCCAAACTTCCTATCTAAGGGTAAAAAGCCACGGGAAGTGTCATCGCACCATTCGCGAGCCTGTGCGACCACTCCTTCACCCTTCAACTGCTACTGCAATGGGGATTGATGGGTTAATCGCGTGATAATTAATTAGCGTTTGTATATGACGCATCGCTATTAAAGAGCGTTTATCTACTTTAGTGAAAATATATGGCATTTGACAGTCTCGGAAACTGGGGATATCGAGACAAAAACTGCTGGACCGATTGAACCCAAACTTGCTGTGTAAGGGTAAAAAGCCACAGGCAGTGCACTCGGACCATTCAAGAGCCTGTGCGACCAATCCTTCACCCTTCAACTGCCACCGTAATGGGGATTGTGGGTTAATCGCGTGATAATTAATAAGCGTTTGTATATGAGGCGTCGCTATTAAAGAGCGTTTATCTACTTTAGTGAAAATATACGGCAGGTTAAAACTGGGGATATCGAGACGAAATTTCGTACTTAGGGGTTCCAATGGAGGGGGAGATTTTCGTCGGGTCAGTTTGTCCGCCCGAGGTGACCTTAATCTTGAAACGGGTACCTCGGTAGTCAGTGGTGACATCGATGTGAAATTTGTTATGTATGGTCAACTCGGGACGGGAAATATTTTTGTCCGGTTATTTTGTCCACCCAACATGACCTTGACACAGGTACCCGCAAATGACCTTGGGCGATATTTCGGGCATCAGCGGTGGCAGCGACGTACGGGTTTACCTTGAAAAACAAAAATTAATGGATCGACCAAAGCCATGGGACCAATCCCGCCAGTGGCGGACTAATCTGCTAGTCCCATATAAAAAGATACAATATTTTCCGGTCTTCAGTCTCCTCCACCTCAAATACTTGTACATTCCCTGGCTCATCTACGGCTGCTAACAAGGGTTCATCTGTGTGTGCAAATGATATATCAATCACACGTCCTTCAAAATCCTTAATTAAAGCTCTCTCTGCAGTGATTCTGTTAATTATTCTAACCACACCGCCTGATTTACCTGTAAATAAAGGAAAGTAGGTTGTTTGAAATTAACCCTTTCATGACGGGAGCCGTGGTGGTGCAGCATTAAAGATCCTTTGCTAGTGCATTCTCTTATATTTGTGAGTCTCCAATAGGGAGCCTCGCATATATAAGAGAATGCACTGGCTTACAAGGTAAATGTAAATATTGTTAGGTCAATGTATTCTCTTATATATGCAAGGCTCTCTACAAGAGAATACATTGGCACAGGGTTTTCACAAAATTTCAGGAAGCTCAAGTCATGGAAGGGTTAAAAGCCCAGTAAAGCATACAGATGGAAGTCAAATTGTTAACATGCAAAGAGTAAATGAAAGTGTCAATGACATTGTAGCACAATTTGGAGTGGGGATGGGAGATTCTTTGATTACATTCCGATGAAATACTGATGTGGCGTATAATTAATAAGTCAATTCATCATGATTGGAGCAATTTCACCAAAATGAATGGTGCCATTTTGGTTTGACAGACACCACACAATTTGAGCCACAGGAGTTTGTAACACGCTCCAGTTCACACCCGCCCACGCTGCCCTTATATGCTGTCTCTATATATTACGCACCTGGTCAACATCATGGTAGTATACATGCAGTTTGCATATATAAATAAAATATTATGGGTAGAAATGGAATTGAGGGGCATTAGTGGTATTATTTTTAAGAGGAATTCTTTGTCAATCCATCCATGTCGACATCGATATCACTACTCAGATAAATGACTAAACTTGGTAGTTTTCCATGCGACGGTATATTGGGTGAGAATTACTATCATTTCCCTTGTCTCTTGTATACTACCATGAAGTATAGCAGGTGTGTGTATGCAGTGTGGGTGGGGCAGAGAGTACTACAACCCTGTGTGATTTGAGCCAATCAAAATGACCAGACCTCAAATTATAGTAATTTGCGGGCTTGTCAACATACCTCTGATGGAGTAAGCCACAATCTTGTTCGCCTTGTGCACAGCTACTAAGTTTCCAACATATTTCTTGAACTCCCAGTCATAGTTAACGACAGGTGTGATTTTAACCTACAAAGCCAACAATTTTAGATAACAATATCATGTATGTATATTCGACAGCCATCAAAGCCAACTCTATCATCCTACACATTTTCGGAAAAGAGTCTAGACAAAGGATTCATTGGGCCATAACTTAATTTTCTTCATCAATGTATTTAGAAAGTCCTTCACAATTTGTTTACAATTCAGATTACAAAATCAGATGAACTCCTGTTTTTGAAGGCACACAACTAAAAAAAATACTTAATGAATCTGTGAATGGACTCCTGTTCTGTAATCAGGAACATAAGATCTACAAAATGCACAAGAAATTGGAAGGACTGGTGAATTTTTTATCTACATCCCTGAAAATCCATAAATTGATGACTTGACCAATTTTCACAAATTTATTTAATGAAATTCACCAATTCCCATTTTTCTGATTTTTGTCTATTTTTAGTATGTTGTTTATGGAGTTTTTATGTATGCATTCCTGCAAAAACAAATTTGCATTTAGTTCAGGGTTTGGCATTTTTTTCCTCGCAAATTCACTGGACTATACCAGGCTAGTCTGACAAAATTCAAAATATTTGAAAACTTCCTCTTTTGAAAGTCGATATCAGGTTATCAAAACATATTAATGTACACTTTAGTCCATTCTAGTTATTTTCTTGTACAGAAAATGTACAGGTGGTGGATTATGCTGTGAAATCGGACAATGATTCTTTAACATACTAAAATATTTCTACCAATTTGTTAAAATTCCAGGAGCTGGGGATTATGTCAGACTGTCATTAACTTTGTAGATGTAGGTAACCAGTCACAGTGAATGGTTGAGATAATCTACCTTGTTGCTCCCAGGTGTAGGGTGGTTGTGAACCATGCTAGCCCTACTCGCAATAACATCAACCTCACGTCCATATACGCTGAAGCTGTTTGAACTATCAGTGCCCTGCAACAGTCTGGAAAATAAATTGCATAATGGAACAAATTGTTAAGTCTCATGACTATCCACACTGGAAATAAGCCCATTCAGTCCACTGTAACCAAGGATATTAAATTATTTCATTCTTTCTATCACAAGGCTTGTAGTTTCCATAAAGCGAAATTGAAACTTTGGCAGAACAGGAACCAAATTTAAAACAAGAGGTGTGCACTCGAGTGCTAACATACATGTACCCCAACCGTGGCAAATTCAACCCGCATTATCCGTAAACCCAACAAAAAAGATTTTTAACTTTAAAGAAAAATTTGGACTAATAATATCGATATGGTGTCACAAGAAGCTTGTACAGAAATAATTATTCAAATTGGTTCATATTTGTTAAAGTTAATAAGTCGGACAGAATTTTCTAAGTCAAAATAAGTCGAAAATAAGGTGTAATATTACGAAAAACAGTCTGAGCCAATCCCTAGCCGCATCATGTAGAGAGGGTATTGTGAGAAGCATGTATACCAAAAATTATTGAAATGGGTTCCCATTTTGTTAAAGTTATTAAGTCGGACAGAATTTTCTAAGTCAAAATAAGTCGAAAATGAGGCGTAACTTAATAAAAAAAAGTCGGACCAAACCGCAATTAGCATCATGCGGAGAGGCAGTCATAAGGAGATTGCATACAAAAAATTATTGAAATCGGTTCATAGTTGTTCGAGTTATGAGGTCGGACGGACGGACGGACACACGGAGGGAGAAAGCGTGACGGACAGACGGACGCAGTCAATCCAGTATACCCCCCATTTTCTTCGAAAGTGGGGGTATAATAAGCAAAGAAGGATAATTCTAGAACAGAAAATGCAAACAACATCATTTGAGTTTTTTTTTTAAAGCAGTCATGATGGTGAACCTCCATACCAAATTTCATTGAGAGCCGATAACCTGTGGCTTAGATATCTGCACAGACATACAAAAAAAGACATGATACATTCCAGTATACCCTCCATTCTCTTTGATAGTGATAGTCAGGGGGGGGGGGGCGGTTATAATAATAAAGAATGAAAAAGTAATTAGCCACACATCCCTTATAATGGTGGCTTTTATTTTGGGACATTGGCTTTTTAGGCATATACTAGTAGAAGCTCATTTTTTGTTGTGTGAAATTATCATCTTTTCTAGGAAAATGAAAATAATTTTTTTTGGTAGAATAATTTCAATGAATCGTCTAGACCAAAAAAGTTTTCAGGTAGACAGAAAAACAGATCAATGACGATTATAGTTCCCTGAAAATAATTTGGGGGGGAGGCAATTTGTTGGTGTCAAATGAGACGTTTATGTGTACAGGTACTAGTACATCCACAAACTACTGGAAATGAAACATACTGAATCATTTTTATATGTTTCGATGAAGAAACATAATTTATATCCACAGCAAAACATAATTTATATCCACAACAAAACATAATTTATATCCACAACAAAACTACTCACAGCTGCTGTTGCATTGGTAGAGAACTGTGCATTGTGTTCATCAGCTGTGTCAACGTCGGCAAGCAACTAGCGTCCCCAGATCCTCCAGGATCACTAAAAAGAAATATACATGTACAACCCTATATCTAAAGATAGTGTATCGCTTCCTAACAAGTTTTATATAGTTTCTGGGGTATAAAATAATAAGTATAAATCAAAGAAAACTGTACAACCCAGAAACGCTTCAATCAATAAATATTGATCTTATTTTGATCTTTTTTGCTATAATACAAGCAACCTTTCGAGACAGTTTTATGGGTTATTTTTAGACTCATAAATTATTGGCATACTGGAACAGTCGTTTCAGTCGATTGATTTCGTTAGCATGGTGATGTACACAAAGTACATCTCATGGGACTCATGTATGCCGATAGGTAACTTTATTGTTCGTCAACATGTAGACATTTTGATTTATGTATGTCAGACTATCAAAATTCAAAATGTATGCATACGCACTACAACAAAGCTATCTATATAGTACACGTAAGATAAGACACACAGCGTAACACATGTATAAACTGTAGAAACCGAAAGTGCATGTCACGTGACATTTAATTGCGCAGCTAACATGTGTATTAGTTGTCTCCGACGTGTCGATTGTAAACCATTCCCATAGTTCGCTTTTAAGTTTTGTCTTGTCCATGATTCCACGTAACTTTCACCCAACTTGTCACAACACAACTTGTCATTAATGATTAACTTTAAATAGTCGAAGATAATGTCATTCCATCCAGTCAGCCTCTGGTGACACCATGTATAGGTCACCACCAATGATTATTTTGATGACCGCGCCGAAATCGACAATCAAATCGTGTCTGCGAAATTGACATGAACATGGTGTAACTTGCAACTAGTTCAGTCGGCTCATTTCCTTTGATGTGATGTCTTTGAATAGGGATCAAAGAAAAATGCCGTTTGATGAATTGTTATCAAACGCGGGCCATGGACATGTCGTCATGCACATGGCTACATCAAACAATTTGTTGTGGAATAGCCTAGAATACATGGGTAAGTTAATGCATTGCATCGTCAATTCTTCGATACAATACATTATAATAAATACACCGAGGCCCCGCACAACAGCCTCTGCAGGACATGTGTCTGTATTTGATCACAAGTTCGCCCATACCTACCAATATACTTACCCAAACGTATACTTATGTATACTGCGTAATGGCATATTACTACGGATGTTGCTTACTTCCAATTCTAAGTATTATATAACACATATCACATATTCTGGTATAATTATTACAATAATCGGAATCGGCACCTGAATCGGCCGATTGTGATCTCAAATAATTGGCGCAAGGCTCTATTTGACAATCGGCTCATCACTAAATGCAATAAACAACTTGCAGAGCCAACTTGGTCGCAAATTTAAATACGTTATCAGTGGTTATCCTAGGTAATTTGGGTCCGGGGCCGCTACAATTGGGAAAAGGTGAGATCAAGGATTTAGAGTTAACTCCTTTGCAATAGCAGTCCCATTATAAATAGCAAGAGCACAATGTTCATGTTGAATGCAATGTTCACACTAAATGTACCATACTAAATAATCCGCCATCTGCATACAAATGCTGATTGTTTGCAGCAGTTCAAAATTTAAATACATGTATACTCATACTAAGGTTACACCTTATCCCTTTACCCAACAAACCGGCCAAATAAAGCTTCAACAGCCTAAAATATCTTCGGTCTGTCTCAATAGAACCATACAAATATGGATATCATTGGAACCGGCTCCTTGACCACATTGTGATAGTTACAGTTATGCCCTGTGCCAATGCATTCTCTTATATATGCGAGTCGACCATAGGTCGCCTCGCATATATAAGAGAATGCATTGGCCTAAAAAAAAAAATTTCTTACAATCTTTAAACAATTTTATAATTTTTAATGTGTTAAGCCAATGCATTCTCTTATATATTCGAGGCGACCTATGGTCGACTCGCATATATAAGAGAATGCATTGGCACAGGGCCCTTCTGTTGGGTAAAGGGTTAAATGAATTATTATCAGTCAACTACACATGGCCTGATGGCCAGTCAGACTGTTAAAAATGTCCATGAAACAATCACTTATCATATGTGGCCAAACTCATTAGTTATATTTATCCATACCCTTACATACTAGTATATAATCTTCAGTTTATAAATTGTTCCTTGGGCCATTAGCATGACAAACTGCCTTTTATTCTGGTTTGAAGTTGCCTATTTTCGTGGTAGTTGAGTTTTGTGGTGTTGTTGTTTTGCATTATATGGGGTGTTTGTCTCTCATTTGGAAGAGCATTGTGAGCATACTTGTACTTCCGCCAGTTAATTAGGAACTTTAGGGTAATGACTCAATAATGAACCAACAGCTGACACTACATGAAACTAGAAGAATATCTTGGAAGTTTTAGGCGGCCCTTGGTTCTACCTGGGAGGGATAACCCTTGGTTATGGATCATGTGATCAAACTATAAGGTTTGAAAAGATGGATAAGAAAGTGATGGCCCATGTACAAAGAAATATACTAAATCAAATTAACTTACATTGAGTTCACAACAGTATTTCCTGATACATTAGCATCTGAATCTGAAATAGAATAATTTAAATTTGTGAATTGAACAATGTGAATTTGCACCCTGCCATTGGATTTTCCAGTGATTTATTTATTGGGGTTTGATGTCACCAGGGATATATTACAACATTGTCACCAGCCCGCCCCCATTTTTTTCTTGAATGTCACCAGAAATACAGGTATATATTTATTTGGCCTAAAAAACAAAAACACAATTACGATTCAATCAATTTATCTACTTATATTACCGTATACATTTGCTATAGAGGTATCATTCCCCAAGCCCTAGTGGAAAACCTGCTTTTTCGGAACATCACTATTATTAATTAATGATTTAAGTGAGGTGGTATTCTCCCTGCAGCTATAGAGGTATCATTCCCCCAATATTTAAGTGAGGTGGTATCAGTGAGATGATTGATGTCACAACATTTTACACCAAACTGCAGCCCTCGTAATGTCCAGTGGCAAATTTAATGTTGTGGCATTATAGATTCCACATTTTGCCATGGCATTTCCAACCATGTGCATTACAGTCTATGTATACACAAATTCACACCAGTCTTGGTAAGCACGAAGTAATTTTTGGTGGAAATAATTGTTGTCTGCTTCAATTTGAAAGTAATTTCTTCCAACATCTGCAAACAATTTTTTCTATGATAATGGTGAAAATGCACAATAGCGATTGGTCACATGTCAATCTACTATAGTCGTTGTGGTGATTTTGGAGGGTGAACGTAGACAAAATTGTTATAAAGCCAGTTTTGGTGTCATTTTGACCGGGAATGTTTGGACAACAATATATCCAAAATCCGCTAAAATCCGCTTTGGGGAATTTTTTTACAGTCATTTGAATACAGGACGTTTCGTCATTATGCCACAAAATTTCGTAATGCAGATAAATACAAACAGTTTACTTGTGTTAGCTCGCAAACCACTTATGTGTGGCAAGTTCGCATGGATAATTGTCATATGATGATACGATAACATGACCCACCACAGTGTAAGCCATATTTGCCCCCACCAATAAAGAGCGTTGAGTAAAATACCAAGGCATGCGTGCGCACCATACATAAAGAGCGTTTTGTGAGCGTTGGAGGAAAACACCACAATAAGCCATGTGTGCGCTCCAGTGATAAAGATCGTTATCATAGAACAACATAACGCACTTCACTGCAGTTGTGCAAACCACAAGTCGCATTGTTCAGTTGTTTCTAATATATCACTTCGATTTTGTATCTCTAATTGTGAAAGTTGTAAAAGTAGCTTTTTTAGGAGTCGGACACATGTTTCCTGTTGAAACCTAACGGTGACAACGTACGCATGAGATTTGTTTTGGTTAATTTGATTGCTTCATTCATTGTTCTCGTGTTCTGTTTTATTACTGCATATTTAATATGTGGAGTTCATACAAGCACTGATGTTAGACACCCAGATAGGTCCACACCGATGAGCCAAGTAGAGACCATCCCTTTCAGGGACAAGCTCTTACAATGCTGTGCGTATAGACATGATGCTTTAGCATATGACGTGGAGAAGCGCATTCAAGGGTGCATTGACTTGGTAGCAGCAGAGGCCGTTTACCACCACGGATGTCTGACGAGATGTTCTGTTCCTTCCCATCATCGATCTGAATCCGTCAGATGACGATTGCATTTATTCTACACTCATTTATGTTGAGGAACAGGCACGTATATTGAACATCCACACGCCATGTATCACTTTCGACCAGCCGTTGTGGTTCAAGGCTGTAAACATAATAAGTTCTAATTCGATGAACATAGTGTGTAGGCTGGGCGGATTTCACACTGTCATGAGCTTCATGGGGACTATCGGTTCGATGGTGAAGGGGTCGGGGTTAGAAGAAGCTTTGGAGAAAGTGTATGGTCAGAACACAGTGACCCATATGATATCTGGAAAGGCAGCATATAAATTACGCAAAGAGCTGCAGACTATATCTCCAAATGATGCTAGAATTACCAGTGAAGCATCCTTGGGTACATCAGTGTTTTGAGGGACATGGCTTCCATGTAGCCCGTATAAGTAGCAGATTCTGGGCGGGGTTATCAACCGATCTTATTATTGAACAAGTACTGATGAGATCTATCAAGAGTCGAAGTGGGTTAACTCGAGGTAGAGGACTGACAGAAACGGTACGTTTGCAGTGGATACTCAGTATGCACAGATGTGCAGAGATACACGATGCAATGACCGAGTTGACCAAAATGCGACATAGTACCAGTGATCAGCACATTGAAATGGGAGAATCTAGGCGAAAGCGTGATTTCGATGATATGGTTAGTTTGCAACCTGGTTTGATGACCACGACCCCTTTGATGCCAATGAGAAGAAACTCCGTTCGTTGTCATCGGGGCTAACGTCCAATGGAACTGATGGCGTGAATTGTTCCGATTCTGAGAGTGTTGGCCAAACAATCCAGAGAAAACTTGACAATTTGAGCATCACTGAGGCATCAATTAAAAGGAAAGACCACATAAAGTCTCTGGATAATCTGTATCCCGGGATTCGAGTTGATAACGAGCGAGTTCAATTCAATCCAACGCTGTTGTTCTCACGACTGATAGCTATCGCCCAGCATGAGGAAAGTATGGTGAAGTTTTTTGCTTACGAATTGACGACCATACCAACTTCTCTGTTCAAAAATAAATCAATGCGAAAACCAGCAAAATCACAGTTAGCGAAGGCTCTGACTGATTCCGTTCAGCAAGTCGAATATTCCCAGAAGGGAATTGCGACCGTTCTTGATGGCGGAGCTCTTCTCCATAGAGTGAAGTGGATCAAAAACTCAACATACAAGGAAGTAGCCACTCAATATCAGAACTACATCAGAACAAAGTATGGCTTGAGTTGCATCGTGTTCGATGGCTATGGTCATGGCCCGTCTATTAAAGATCACGAGCACAACCGGCGATCTGGCAAAACATGTGCCGAAGTTCGGGTCACTGAAACAACAGCGAGCCACAATAACCAGCAAATTTTCCTCTCAAAAGTCAGTTCATCAACTTGATTGGCCGCCTCTTATCGGGTGATGGGTATGCAGTTCACAACAGCAGTGGTGACGCAGATACTCTGATAGTTTCTCATGCCCTAGAGTTTGCATCACATGGAAGAAACGTCAGAGTTATCGCGGACGACACAGATGTGATTATTCTTTTGATCCATCACTGGAAATCCAACATGGCCGACATATTTTTCCAATCTGATGCTCGGAAATCTGGCAAAGGCAGTGCTGCCATATGGCGAATCGGTGACATCGTGCGCAAGGCTGGACAATTCACAACTTCCCATATCCTGTTTGCACATGCATGGGGAGGCTGTGACACCACCTCTGTAATATTCGGACATTGGAAAACAAGTATCGTCAGAAAGATAAACGAGTCTGCTGAAGTTCGCAAAATATCATCACTCATGCAGGAATCTAGTGCTATCAGAAAGACATTGGAGAGGCCGGCATGAGGCTCTTCGTTGTAGTGCGTAGGGGTAAGAAAGAAGATTATCTATGGTATCTTCTAGCAAGACTGCATTAGAGCCCCAAAAACTCCCACCAACAGAACGAGCGGCATACTATCACAGTCTCAGAGTTCATCTCCAGGTGATGATTTGGAGAACACTGAATAATGACGTATTGAATGCTGACGGGTGGGGTTGGGAACGACGTGGTGCGGATCCTTCCCCAGTCATGCCTGACCAGAATGCAGCCCCAGACGAATTGCTCAAGTTTGTACGGTGCAAGTGTAAGATGTCATAAAAAAAACCATGTGACACCAATGTGTGTACATGTCGCAAACATGGTCTGAAATGTGTTATCGCTTGTGGAGATTGTCGTGGAGAGGGCTGCATGAATTCAGAAGAGGTTCTGACAGATGACGAGGATGAGTTCTGAGTATAAATGATATATTTTACACACAAATGTCGAAATCATGTAGTATTTCTCATTCTGGTCATCACTGGCTGATTTCGATCAACAAAATAAACAAAAGAAATAATTGTCATTTTAGCGGCCATTTTGGTTGCCATCTTTTGACTCTGTGACTGATATTTGGTCAGTGTGACTCCCGTGGAATCCTTTGTCGAACGTGATGACATTTGTACGAGAGCAAACTCATTACCCCTACCTCACAATGGACTAATGCTGATTGGGGAATATTTATAATCGTTGGCCGCCACCTTGGACGCCATCTTGAATCCTGAATTTTCCCCATGGCGGATTTTAGATATGTTATTCCTGATTCTTTTGCGCGCAAAATGAGACCAAAACCAGCTTTATAACAATTTTGTCCAGGTTCAACCTCCCGACGACCACACTAATCTTAAAAGTAAAACAATGATGTAACCCATTTCACAATATACTACATAAGAGAGGTGTGCATTTCTGTACATGTATATATTTTTTTATTTTTTATTTTGATAATCATGTATGTCTGCATGAATCTATATAATATACTAGCAGGGTTACCCAGCGTTGCCCAGGTTAAAGTGATGTGAAACCCTCTGTGGATATTTGGTGGGAATAGAGAATACTCTTGCTCTCAACGTGTTACACGTATTCTCATAATTATAAATTGTATATCCAAATGACATCACAAAACATGATTCTTACACATGGATTATAAGTAGTGGCTCACCTTGTCATGTCGGAGCGATTATCATTTTTTTTATCGCGTTTAATCTGTCCCACCAAAAAAGAAGTATTTATTTATTTACAACTGCGTATACTTCAGACGTTATAGCATGAAACATGAACATCATAAACACATTAGTTTGAAAAATAAAAGACGACAATTGTGTTTTACATAGATATGTATAAATCAATCAATCAATCTAGTTTATCATATCTTCATGAAGATACAGATGTTTTAAAGATATGTCCAGGTGCTCTTCTGTTCTGGTGCTTTATACTGGCTAATCATTTTCAGTTTAAAAGAATTGATGTCATGCACGTATAGCAGCTACATGTGCCAGACACAGCGAGATTTTGAGTTGTTTATGTTAGGCGATGAGTCTGCTCTAATAAATGAACAGGCCTACTCTACATTTCCATATCTCTTGGCAGTTGTAACTTTTTTTGTGGAAACTATATTGAATGGGACAGACTCAATCGTGTTATAATATATACATCAACCATTCTAATATGCAATCCTCTGACGATTCAAGGTTCCTCAGTTTGAATGAATATATGTATATCTTGAATAGATTGATATAAATATACTTTTAATGCTTTCTTCTATGTATCTGTGTTGCTAGATCATTATAGCAATGCCTTGATTTCCATCCCAATATAAATATGACAGTTGAGAAGATATAATTGTTCAAGTGACTTAATTCAGTCACCATTTGTCGAGATTGTGAAATTGGAATGCCAAAAACTCCCTAGAACGACATGGAGATGGCCTGGGAGATGACTATATATAACTTTGTTGGATATCGGCGAATTGAACAATCTTATAAATGCTAGTGAATCTACTCTCGCCATCCATGACCCAAACGACCCCAAATGTGATTTAATTTATCATATCATTAGAGAAGAACATGCATGAATTTGGTGGAATCAGTGCTAAATTTATTTGTATCAACTTTGGTGCAACTCCCCTCATGCATGACTTGAACCGCGCCATTTTTGTCATATTTAAACGTCTATTAGACTCATGCATGCATTATATAATGGAGATTGTTATACTAGTATATAAGTTTGGTGGTAATCGGCAACTGAACAAATTCTTATCATAGTTATTACCCCACCTCTCACCCAAACGTCACCAATTTCGCGTCTTTAAATCACACGTATCACGGAGAAGAATAATATATCAATTTGGTCAAAATCTGTGCTAAAAATAGCCCCTCCCCTGACACCAACAACGTCACATTAGAAAATTTTAACCCGCACCATTATCTTACTCGTAAAAAGTTGCCCCTGTTAGACCGCCTTGGTGCCATGTCAATTGTACCCTTACAGTTATATATAGAACACAGACAGATATTCGCAAATATTTGATTCATTGTATCATTTGAGAAGAACGTGTATGAGTTTGATGGTAATTGGCACTAAACATATTTTTATAAGTTTTTGGTGACCCTCCCGTCCCTATTTCTGACTCAAGCGGCGCCACTTTTGACATCATTAAGCCACACACTTAGACTCATTATAGAGATGAATATATATAAAATTTATGAAAATTAGCGAGTATGCAAATTTGTATCAAAGTTAGTGCCCAAAAGGCACAAATTTGGCACATTTAAACCACAAGATTAGATTATTCGTATCAAGGAGAAGAATATGTATCAATCAGGTGGAAATCGGCGCTAAACATATTGTTTATCAATGTTTGTGTCCCTCTCACCCTCTAGGCACCCCTTACTCGAATGCCCCCACTTTTGACATCTTTAAACCACATAATTAGACTCTTGATATCATGGGGATTATTATTTGTAAGTTTGGTGCTAATCCGCGACTAAACAAAATTGAATCAAATTTAGTGCCCATCTCTCACCAAAGCAGCACCGTGTATGACGTCTTTAAATCACACGAATAGCTTCCTCATATAAAGGATAAGAATGTGTATCAATTTGGTGGAAATTGGCGCTAAAATATTATGTATCAATTTTGGTGTCCATCTCCCTTTCAGTGCACCCCTGGCTCGAATGAGGCCACTTTTGACAGCTTTAAGCCACGCCATTAGACACCTCATACCATGGGGATGAATTTGTATAAGTTTCGTGACAATCGGCGACTAAACCAATTCTTATCAGATTTAGTACCCACCCACCACCCCCAAATATCTCATCCCAACGACACCAAATTGACGTCTTTAAATCACACAATAAGATTCCTTGTATTGTGGAGAAGATCTCAGAAGAATGTGCATCAATTTGGTGGAATTCGGCGCTAAAATTATTTTGATCAATTTTGGTGCCCCTCTCCCCTTTCGGGCATCCCTGACGCGGACTGCGCGACTTTTGACATATTTAAACCACACCATTAGATTCCTTTTTTTATTTTAATTTTTCTGCCCCTCCCCCTTTTCTGCTCCTGACAACAACGGCGTCACTTTAGAAAATTCTAACCCTCGCCATTATCTTTCTCGTAAAAAGTTACCGCTATTAGACCCCTTTTGTGCCATCTAGATAGTCCCCTGTGAATTTCTATAGAACACAGACAGACAGACAGACAGACATCGCAAATATAGATATAGATATGTTTATCATGTAAGTTTAATAACACAAACATGTTTAACATACAGACATGTTGACTTTTTTCAATGAAGATATGATAGAAATATGGTGTGCATTTCTGTATAAAATACATGTACATTTGTATTGTCATTGATTCCTTGAATTGAAAATAATTACCTGCGTTTATAAAATACCTATTTAAACTTTAAAAAGACGATACATACCCGCAATCTAACCCCACTGCAGTTGCCGTTCGGCCATGGCATACTTGTCGTTTGGCCACGGTGCTCAACTGCAGTTACAAAGTCTGACACCATGGCCAAACGGCTAGTACACCGCAGTGAAAGTGGACATTTGTTTTGTCCAGCTTGGTATCTGACTATATATCCAAGAACCTATTCTCAGTGCTCGATCTTGGTAACCTGCTCTTCGCAAACTATCATTCAAGAACGCAAATGAATATTATCAATATACACATGTATATTGACTCAACGAGACCCACTCCCATGTCACGTACGTTTCAACGATCACTTATGGAATAGTTCTTACAGTACTATCATGTTCTTACAGTACTATCATGACAATAAAACAAAAAGTCGGTAGCCGAGAGGCAGCGTATTGGTCTCTCGGGCTAGTGGACCAGTGATCGCAACCTGGTCAGGATATTCTGACAAAAATCAGAACTCGGTCAGATACCAAGTTTGTCAGGTTGAAAAGTCTCATTCGAGATAATTGAATAAAGAATCGAATGAATATGCCGACTTCCCCCATTACAACATTTATCCAGGTATGTTGTTTGTGGGTGCAGTACGCTGTCTGATCGGGCGCAGACATTAATGGCTGACCCGTGTGCACGCCTTAGTGTGTGCATGTTAAGGGCTTTGTGGACCCAATTTTTCCAAAAATTTTATAGAGTCCAAATAAATGATTCTGTTCATGTATATTAGTAATAATAGAAACCATGCCCATTGATGCAACATTTTGAGAGTATACTTCATGGTGGATTATGTTAGAAATACAAAATGTGAACTTTATTGAGATTTAAAAAAAATTAATTTACAGGCAATGGTCCAAGAAAAACAAAGTCCAAATCTAAGAATCAAATATGGGAATATGTACTGAACACTGTGATGAATGATGTATTACAAAAAAAATATTATATTTCTTGAGTGTTCTTTGATAAAAATTACTTTGAACCGGTTGTTGACAAATGGTATATACTTGCTTAAACGTAGGCTATGTGGGTGGTAGCAGGCACGGGTTAACAGCTGGCCATTGTAACTGCTCTGGACTCTGTTGACAATAGAATGCTAATCCTCAATCATACCCCTACCAGATCACCTAGTCCAACAAATTAGACTATTCGGATTAATACATATTTTAATATTTGGACATTTACGATTGTATTACTCCTTCTAAGGATTAAATGGTCCATAAATGTCCAAATATTAAAATTCCAATTAATCCGAAAGTCTAATTTGTTGGACTACAGATCACCATACTAATTCTAGTAAGTAGGTCACCACTCACTCAGGGTGATCACTCATGTGGAAGTTTGACACTGGTTAAAAGCTATTCACACCAGACTGGACATCAGCCATGAAAGGTTGACCCATTAACTGCTGCCTCTCAGTCAACCATATTATGAAGTTAGTATATCAGTTGTCAACAACCGGTTCAATGTAATTTTATCAAAGAACACTCAAGAAATATAATATGTTTTTTGTAATACATCATTCATCACAGTGTTCAGTACATATTCCCATATTTGATTCTTAGATTTGGACTTTGTTTTTCTTGGACCATTGCCTGTAAATTAAATTTTTTTAAATCTCAATAAAGTTCACATTTTGTATTTCTAACATAATCCACAATGAAGTATACTCTCAAAATGTTGCATCAATGGGCATGGTTTCTATTATTACTAATATACATGAACAGAATCCTTTATTTGGACCACAGTTATTGGAAACTTGTCAAAAAACCCAGAAAAGAGATGTCACCACCCCTACTTATTAATATAATTGACAAGTAGGGAAAGCTACTGAGCCCACCCATCTCCCATCAAACCATGTCACCGCTCGTTTCGTGTTCAATTGCAATAATAAAAACATTAATTTCAGAAAAGTATCACATCCTAGTAATAAAACATATATTTCTTTTCATGTTTACCGTAAGTGCAGTAGAAAATTATCACTTTATAATTACTTGTATGGTATACAACTTCCCAAAACAACTGTGCAACTGTGGGCTGCCGATTCCACGAGTCGCCATCCGAGAGTCAAGGGCAGATAATTTCAAATGCTATTATCTGTGCCTGACTCTCGGATGGCGACTCGTGGAATCAGCGAGCCGCTGTTGTTTTGGGAAGTTGTATACGATAAAAGTAATTATAAAGTGATAATTTTCTACTGCACTTACGGTAAACATGAAAAGAAATATATGTTTTATTACTAGGATGTGGTACTTTTCTGAAATTAATGTTTTTATTGTTGCAATTGAACACGAAACGAGCGGTGACATGGTTTGGTGGGAGATGGGTGGGCTCAGTAGCTTTCCCTACTTGTCTATTATATTAATAAGTAGGGGTGGTGACATCTCTTTTCTGGGTTTTTTGACAAGTTTCCAACAACTGTGATTTGGACTTTATAAAATTTGAGGAAAATTGGGTCCACAAAGCCCTTAAACTTAAAGAACAGTAGAACACTACTGGAGTCATTACAGGGTCATAAAGTTACTCGGGGGTGGTAGCACCTGGACCAGTGTCCAAAAGGTTCCTGCACTGCAATATCTACAGATACAGAAAACTGTCAAAATTATTTCCCACTCAATTTACCGGCAGATCGGCCAACTTTTAGCAATTCTTTCAAGAGCTGACTTGTATCGCTGCTTCCCAAAGAAGATCCAAATGTTTGTGATGGATCCATATAAATCAAAAAAGTGAAAACAAACAATCAGAAATATAAAAATTTACAGTTGGCGAACTAATATGTCACTCCAG
This sequence comes from Siphonodentalium dalli, assembly GCA_032622095.1. Classification (NCBI taxonomy): domain Eukaryota; kingdom Metazoa; phylum Mollusca; class Scaphopoda; order Gadilida; family Siphonodentaliidae; genus Siphonodentalium; species Siphonodentalium dalli. The sequence goes on along the minus strand of CP136062.1, from coordinate 188,388,585 downwards.
CTCGGATTTACAATATAAATATCTTGTAATATACAGATATTTTCTCACAAATTTACATCTCCTAATATTCGCGCACGAGACAAGGCGCTAAAAATAGCCTCTAAAACTCGTATCAATTTTTTTTATAATATTCTCACAAATTTACTATTTAAGAAAATAATATTAATTACACACTATGAAAATATAATTTCCCACTCTACTGAGTCAAACAAATGATGCTAAACTAGAGCGTTCTTGAAATGAATACATTTCACTTTATTATTAAAAATAGCCATTGTGGGAAATTCCAGGAATTTGGTCACATGATTTTAAAATGGTCGCGGCCCGAATAACATTATCCATCACATTTCATGGACTGGGAGTTTTTTTTTATAATTTGTTACCTTTGATCTAGTAATATTTTGCATGTGTAGACCTATAAAGCAACTTTAAATTTCTGTGAGGCCAATTTTACATTTTTCTAAGCGAATTACTCAGGCAAACGCTTCCTCTAAAAGGGACTGTAAGTAGGAAATTGCCACACCACTGTGCCAACTACCAACCCTGCAATATAGAGTTTCTCCGCTTGGTACGGTATTATGATCGAAAGATCAGTCCATCTATTTGTTTTCATTGTTTGCCTGCGCGTTTGAAGCATGTTTATGAAGGTATATTTGGTAAAACTGTTTGCAAACATTAAATGTAATACTGATATGCGACGTGTATGTTGTGCAAATTCAATAGAAAATTATATACACAATATTTTAAAGAGCGTGTATTTAAGATTAGACTCAGTGGACTACAAAACTGACACTTATAATAAAGAGCGTTTGTTTTTGTTCCATGGTATGGGAACTTGTAGTAAGCAGCATTTTAATCACTGATCGGTGTTACAAATTTCAGAAAATCAATTTGGGGACCATATACCGTAATTGAAAGTCCTACTTGGCATACAGTTTTGAACTGTTAATGTTGAACTTGGATATGAACAATATAGATAAGGAAGGCTATTCTGCCGCTAGCGGAATAATAAGATTACGCTCTTATTCTGACGCTAGTGGCAGAATAGCCTTTCCCTATATCATAAACATTCTAAAAACTCTATGAATATAGTTATACAATAAACCAAATTTAATAATTGATGAGTTTACATAGAGTTTTTCCCAGCCTGGGAAGCCTTTATTGTAGCAATCAGTTGTTTAGTTTATATAACACACATATCCTGGGCGGCTGGGCCTATAAGCCTACATGTATATGACCCACTGATAAAACGCTCTTGATTTTGGGTAGGGTCTATCACTATAAATAAATAAAAGGGCTGGTGATATCATAGACAATGAAATAAGTTAGCGAATGAACGCGCTTTATTCAATGCGCGCTAGTTTATTAATATATTACTTTTAAATAAATTATTAATTAAAAGCTAAATATATCGGCATAAAATAACCGAAAATTTGTATGATTCACAAAGGGATTATACAATACGTCACCTGAGTTCCAAAGTGTTCTAAGTGGCCTAGTGGTACGAAACGTCCGAACCATACTCACCCGGGGTAAATTGTCAAGCTCTATCCGATGCACTTATGCCCGAGGTTATATCTTGCTTCGTTATGGATATATCAGCGATTCTCCCTTGTTCGTTGTGCTCTAAAGTAGGATGGATTCAGTTCCACTTTGTCTTATAGCTTATTTGCTTAGTTATTTTTTGTCATCAGTTATTTGTGATACATAAATCAGTTCCAATATATTTGATATGCTGTTATGGTGGTACTTTTCTGTGCAACTTTGGTCGATGTGACAATTCTGAGTAATTTTTTGGTCACATCGATCATGTATTATACGATATTATACGTAACATCGGACAAAGTGGAACTGAGTACCTGTTCATCACAAAAACCTCAGAAAAACTAATTTTTCATTATAAAATTCGGGTTCATACATACCGTATAATAATTTCCCAAAATCCAGGATGCAACTATTCACGATTACCTCGATCGACGGTAGCAGAAACCACATTTTAGAACATATGAACTATACCTGAACATATACGAAAACGATATGGGAGCTAGGGGGTCTAAATAAAATGGCAGCCATCTCGGATGTTTTTAATGCTCGGTGGGAGCTACGGTTAGTGGCAGCTATATGGGTTAGGGTTAGATAGCTGCTATATAAGTTAGGGTTAGTATTAGGGTTAGATGATCATGACACGTACACGATATGGGAGCTAGGGGGCCCTCGGTAAATACGTGCCAACTATACATAGGAATTATACACAAATCTGGGCTTCAATTTGAGAAAACTAGCAGCCATCTCGGATTTGCTAAAATACTCCGTCGGGATCTACGGCTAGTGTCAGCTATATCGGCTAGGGTTAGATAGCAGCTATATAAGTTAGGGTTAGAGTTAGATAGCGGCCATCTTGGAATCTGGGACCAAAACATTTGACCTTCCCCTTAACAACCTTGACCTTTTACCTGTATGGCCCTTGACCTTTATGACCTTTGACATATCGGCGGCCATCTTGGAATATGATGCCAAAGCAGCATCTATTCATCAGATGTTATATGCCAGAGTTTGACCGAGAAACCACCCATGATGTCAACCAACGTTGATCCCGAAGTTTCTATTTCTAATGTTAGCGCGACCAACGGTGCAGTTGACTTGACTTGAAACGTATTTTATTTGCATATAATACAAAAGGGATCGGGGCACAAGTTTTTTCAACTTATGAAGCCCCTCTCCCAATACAATCGATTTAGATACAAAATGTTTACAAGATGACAGCTGAACATATTTACATGCAAGATTTTGTGATTTTATGGTGATTGGTGTAGTGCCTTCCAGAGCATATTGCTATATATGGGTTATGGATGATTTGATAGCTATAACATTTTGTGGGGTTTATGTGATTTTTCGTTCGTCTTAACTGATGTTGGAGCAGGGTTTTGTCAAAGGGATATTTTCTTCATATATAAATAAATATACATATACATACACACATACATATACACATACATACATACATACATACATATATATATATATATATATATATATATATATATATATATATATACACATATATATACACACATACATACATACATACACATACACGCACATACATATATACATACACATATACATATATATACACATACACACCCTCATACATATACACATATATATATACATATGTTAATCAAGTGTTGGTCAGCTACTCTGGAAGACAGTACATACGGTAGATCAAAATTACAGAGAACTGGTGATTGAGTGGGGGAGTAGGTCCATAAGTGGGAAGCCAGTAGATTACTAAACTGCGTAGTTCATATATTTACCGGTGTATATACTAAGGCAATTTGAAGTCCTTCCATTGAGGATATATTTTGTTTTAAATTCAGTTATCGAAACGCTTTGTTGCTACAATATATTGCTGAATTATATCGAACAGTTTCTTATTACTTTTGGACGAGATATATGGTATTCCGAACAGAACTTCGTTAATGTCGAGAATTTGAAGGCTCTCGCGGGTCAATTTATCAGCGAGGACGGCTCGCTCAGATTGATACAAGGGGCAACTAAAGAAATAATGAAAGGCGTCTTCGGATGGATTTCCACAGAAGCACACAGGGCTGTCGGATATATAATTATTAAACATATCAGAGCGGAGTTCACTACATCTATTTCGGATGCGACAGTGTAGGATACTGTTTTTTCGTTGTCCTGTGTAGAAGTACAAAGGAGGGGCAGGTGAGGGGTCCAATAGTTGCAAATTAGTTTTAAATATAGAGAATTGGCCAACGTCAGTGATTATTTTGGGAAGTTTATTCCACTCAGTGGTTGCCGACGGGAAAAAAGACTTTTTGTAATGTTCTGTATTACAGAAATATGAATAAAATTTGCCGGGTCGCCTCAAGTTGTAACCCGACACCTCTTTTGCCCTAGGGGGAAGTGTAGATGCTAGATAAGATGGGGCTTGTTCGTTTACTATTTTATAGACTAGTTGCAGTTTGTGTATCTGTCGCCTTCTATCGAGAGAAGGCCACCCCACTTCCTGCAGAACTGTGTTATTAGATGCAGAGCGAGTGATGCCACTGACAATCCGCCCAGCTTCAATGTGTAGTCGATCGAGCTTATCCAGGAGATATTGCGGTGCGCTGTCCCACACTACGTCTGAGTAATCAAATAGGGGTAGTATATACGTTTTATAGATAAATTCAATTATTTTTCTGTCAAGTTGGAACTTCAGGCGCCTTAGTTGAGCTAGTCGAGATGCAATTCGATTTACCAGGCCGTCGATATGGGAATTCCAATTGAGGTTTGACTGTAGTTCCAGACCAAGGTGTTTATGCGTGTCAACAAACGATATTGTTTCATCGGCGAACTTAAGTTCTGGGTGTTTTGTTTTCGGGGTCATTAATGAGTAGAAAATTCCAACCGTTTTTGTCGGGTTAAAGCTGACCAACCATTTGCGGGACCATGTCGATATTTTTTCAATATCACTATTCATAGCGGTTTCTAATAATTTGATGTCATAATGGCTGTTCGTAATGCAAGTGTCATCGGCATACATTCTAGTATCAGATTCTATATTGTCGGCTAAGTCATTGATATAAACAAGGAACAGGAAAGGTCCAAGGATCGAGCCCTGTGGCACACCGGAAGGGATGACCTCATATTCGGAATAAGCATCATTGACTAATACTCTTTGTTTTCTATTGTTTAAGTAGTCTTCGAGCCAATATAATGTGTTTCCTTCTAAACCATAAGCGCTCAACTTATGAATCAGTCCCCTGTGCCAAACTCTTTCGAATGCTTTAGAGATATCGCAAAATATAGAACAAGTAAATAAACCTTTATCAAGGGATTGACACAGGTTATGATATAAATCTACTAACTGATATGTTGTGTTATGACCTTGGAGAAAAAATTGATGGAAGTACAGGAGTTTGTTTTCAATAAAGAATTCGCTCATCTGTTTAAGAACCACTTTCTCAAAAATTTTGGCGAGGCACGGTAAAAGGGAAATTGGGCGATAGTTTTTCGAATCAGCAGGATCATCTTTCTTGAAAATAGGAATGACGTTTGCAAACTTCCATGCTGCAGGGAATTTCGATGTGTTAATTGATTTTCTAAAAATAAGAACCAGTGGGCGTGCAATAGATTTTGCTGTATCGCGGAGCATTCTAACACTTACCCCGTCATGTCCATGGGCTTTGTTTAGCTTGAATGATTTGATAGCCGATTCTACGTCGGTTTCTGTAAAAACCAAATTTGGCATTATTTTTTTGCAACGCTTCGGAAAGATTGTGATGCTATGTTTGGAGTCATTAATGGTTGAATTTGCAATGAAGCTCTTGTTTAGTATTACTGCTTTTTCAGCATCACTAGTTGCATATGAGTGGCCGTTTGCTGTTATGCTGCCTGTGGAGCTATATAGTGGAGGGATTGTCTTAGATCTTTTCTTATTCAGGAGGTAGTTTATTATTCTCCAGAAGTCTCTCGGGTTGGATGATTCTCTTATTCGCTCTTCCAAATTTTCGTCGACTTTCATTTTCGCATGTTTTTTCATGTTGTTAATTTTATTTCGGATATTTTTGAACTCTCTCCATAATATCGGTTTGTTAGTTTTCAGCGCTTTTTTTCTCACTCTGTCACGCTTTTTTATCTCGCGACGAATTTCTGAATTAAACCAATTTTTGTCTGATGTTCTCACTGTTACAGTTGATTGTGGGATTGTTTTCTCCATTATAGATAAGAATTCCGTATGGAAATTTTCGACTGCTTTATTTACATCTGTTGTGTGATTTATGAGATCATCCCAGTCTACTGATTCGAGTAAGCTATTTGCATGTGAAAAGTTAGCCTTTCTATAATTCCACACCTTTCTTTCGAATGATGGTGTCCGGGTATTATCGAAAGATATTGTAGCGTAAACACCTAGATGGTCTGAAACCCCAAGGTCTAAAGTATAAGCGTCTAGAAATTGCATAGTCTTGGAGGTGATAATGGGATCGAGGAGAGTACTTGATGTGCTGGTTACTCTGGTGGGAACCGTAATGACATTTTTCATACTGAAACCATCTGTTATTTGTTTGATCTTCGAGGAGCTGTCCAAAAAATTGGAATTAAAATCGCCAGTGATGACTACATTTTCTGAATTATCAAGTGCGTCAGAAATTTTGGATTCAAGTAGTTCCCAATAATTTGTGGCACAGAAATCTTCAGATCTATATGATACCCCGAGTATTATGCGGGTTTTTCTAGAGTGGATTTCAAACCATAGACACGATGAGTCGAATTCTAGTTCAGTTTTCCGATTGAAAATGAGATGATCAGCAAACATTACGCAAATGCCCCCTCCATTAGAGTCACGGTCTTTGCGGATGGGAGAACTATATCCAGGGATTTCTAGCTGGTTTGATGGGTATGACGGGTCAAGGTGGGTTTCCGTAAAACATAACACATCATACTCGTTTATTAAGTCTGCAATTTTTCCTAATTTATTACGGATACTGCGCACGTTGTAATGGAAAATGGAAATTATGTTGTTGACTGTCGATAGCGGAGGCCCAGGGTACCAGAGTACCTGTTCATCACAAAAACCTCAGAAAAACTAATTTTTCATTATAAAATTCGGGTTCATACATACCGTATAATAATTTCCCAAAATCCAGGATGCAACTATTCACGATTACCTCGATCGACGGTAGCAGAAACCACATTTTAGAACATATGAACTATACCTGAACATATACGAAAACGATATGGGAGCTAGGGGGTCTAAATAAAATGGCAGCCATCTCGGATGTTTTTAATGCTCGGTGGGAGCTACGGTTAGTGGCAGCTATATGGGTTAGGGTTAGATAGCTGCTATATAAGTTAGGGTTAGTATTAGGGTTAGATGATCATGACACGTACACGATATGGGAGCTAGGGGGCCCTCGGTAAATACGTGCCAACTATACATAGGAATTATACACAAATCTGGGCTTCAATTTGAGAAAACTAGCAGCCATCTCGGATTTGCTAAAATACTCCGTCAGGATCTACGGCTAGTGTCAGCTATATCGGCTAGGGTTAGATAGCAGCTATATAAGTTAGGGTTAGAGTTAGATAGCGGCCATCTTGGAATCTGGGACCAAAACATTTGACCTTCCCCTTAACAACCTTGACCTTTTACCTGTATGGCCCTTGACCTTTATGACCTTTGACATATCGGCGGCCATCTTGGAATATGATGCCAAAGCAGCATCTATTCATCAGATGTTATATGCCAGAGTTTGACCGAGAAACCACCCATGATGTCAACCAACGTTGATCCCGAAGTTTCTATTTCTAATGTTAGCGCGACCAACGGTGCAGTTGACTTGACTTGAAACGTATTTTATTTGCATATAATACAAAATGGATCGGGGCACAAGTTTTTTCAACTTATGAAGCCCCTCTCCCAATACAATCGATTTAGATACAAAATGTTTACAAGATGACAGCTGAACATATTTACATGCAAGATTTTGTGATTTTATGGTGATTGGTGTAGTGCCTTCCAGAGCATATTGCTATATATGGGTTATGGATGATTTGATAGCTATAACATTTTGTGGGGTTTATGTGATTTTTCGTTCGTCTTAACTGATGTTGGAGCAGGGTTTTGTCAAAGGGGTATTTTCTTCATATATAAATAAATATACATATACATACACACATACATATACACATACATACATACATACATACATATATATATATATATATATATATATATATATATATATATATATATATATACACATATATATACACACATACATACATACACATACACGCACATACATATATACATACACATATACATATATATACACATACACACCCTCATACATATACACATATATATATACATATGTTAATCAAGTGTTGGTCAGCTACTCTGGAAGACAGTACATACGGTAGATCATAATTACAGAGAACTGGTGATTGAGTGGGGGAGTAGGTCCATAAGTGGGAAGCCAGTAGATTACTAAACTGCGTAGTTCATATATTTACCGGTGTATATACTAAGGCAATTTGAAGTCCTTCCATTGAGGATATATTTTGTTTTAAATTCAGTTATCGAAACGCTTTGTTGCTACAATATATTGCTGAATTATATCGAACAGTTTCTTATTACTTTTGGACGAGATATATGGTATTCCGAACAGAACTTCGTTAATGTCGAGAATTTGAAGGCTCTCGCGGGTCAATTTATCAGCGAGGACGGCTCGCTCAGATTGATACAAGGGGCAACTAAAGAAATAATGAAAGGCGTCTTCGGATGGATTTCCACAGAAGCACACAGGGCTGTCGGATATATAATTATTAAACATATCAGAGCGGAGTTCACTACATCTATTTCGGATGCGACAGTGTAGGATACTGTTTTTTCGTTGTCCTGTGTAGAAGTACAAAGGAGGGGCAGGTGAGGGGTCCAATAGTTGCAAATTAGTTTTAAATATAGAGAATTGGCCAACGTCAGTGATTATTTTGGGAAGTTTATTCCACTCAGTGGTTGCCGACGGGAAAAAAGACTTTTTGTAATGTTCTGTATTACAGAAATATGAATAAAATTTGCCGGGTCGCCTCAAGTTGTAACCCGACACCTCGTTTGCCCTAGGGGGAAGTGTAGATGCTAGATAAGATGGGGCTTGTTCGTTTACTATTTTATAGACTAGTTGCAGTTTGTGTATCTGTCGCCTTCTATCGAGAGAAGGCCACCCCACTTCCTGCAGAACTGTGTTATTAGATGCAGAGCGAGTGATGCCACTGACAATCCGCCCAGCTTCAATGTGTAGTCGATCGAGCTTATCCAGGAGATATTGCGGTGCGCTGTCCCACACTACGTCTGAGTAATCAAATAGGGGTAGTATATACGTTTTATAGATAAATTCAATTATTTTTCTGTCAAGTTGGAACTTCAGGCGCCTTAGTTGAGCTAGTCGAGATGCAATTCGATTTACCAGGCCGTCGATATGGGAATTCCAATTGAGGTTTGACTGTAGTTCCAGACCAAGGTGTTTATGCGTGTCAACAAACGATATTGTTTCATCGGCGAACTTAAGTTCTGGGTGTTTTGTTTTCTGGGTCATTAATGAGTAGAAAATTCCAACCGTTTTTGTCGGGTTAAAGCTGACCAACCATTTGCGGGACCATGTCGATATTTTTTCAATATCACTATTCATAGCGGTTTCTAATAATTTGATGTCATAATGGCTGTTCGTAATGCAAGTGTCATCGGCATACATTCTAGTATCAGATTCTATATTGTCGGCTAAGTCATTGATATAAACAAGGAACAGGAAAGGTCCAAGGATCGAGCCCTGTGGCACACCGGAAGGGATGACCTCATATTCGGAATAAGCATCATTGACTAATACTCTTTGTTTTCTATTGTTTAAGTAGTCTTCGAGCCAATATAATGTGTTTCCTTCTAAACCATAAGCGCTCAACTTATGAATCAGTCCCCTGTGCCAAACTCTTTCGAATGCTTTAGAGATATCGCAAAATATAGAACAAGTAAATAAACCTTTATCAAGGGATTGACACAGGTTATGATATAAATCTACTAACTGATATGTTGTGTTATGACCTTGGAGAAAAAATTGATGGAAGTACAGGAGTTTGTTTTCAATAAAGAATTCGCTCATCTGTTTAAGAACCACTTTCTCAAAAATTTTGGCGAGGCACGGTAAAAGGGAAATTGGGCGATAGTTTTTCGAATCAGCAGGATCATCTTTCTTGAAAATAGGAATGACGTTTGCAAACTTCCATGCTGCAGGGAATTTCGATGTGTTAATTGATTTTCTAAAAATAAGAACCAGTGGGCGTGCAATAGATTTTGCTGTATCGCGGAGCATTCTAACACTTACCCCGTCATGTCCATGGGCTTTGTTTAGCTTGAATGATTTGATAGCCGATTCTACGTCGGTTTCTGTAAAAACCAAATTTGGCATTATTTTTTTGCAACGCTTCGGAAAGATTGTGATGCTATGTTTGGAGTCATTAATGGTTGAATTTGCAATGAAGCTCTTGTTTAGTATTACTGCTTTTTCAGCATCACTAGTTGCATATGAGTGGCCGTTTGCTGTTATGCTGCCTGTGGAGCTATATAGTGGAGGGATTGTCTTAGATCTTTTCTTATTCAGGAGGTAGTTTATTATTCTCCAGAAGTCTCTCGGGTTGGATGATTCTCTTATTCGCTCTTCCAAATTTTCGTCGACTTTCATTTTCGCATGTTTTTTCATGTTGTTAATTTTATTTCGGATATTTTTGAACTCTCTCCATAATATCGGTTTGTTAGTTTTCAGCGCTTTTTTTCTCACTCTGTCACGCTTTTTTATCTCGCGACGAATTTCTGAATTAAACCAATTTTTGTCTGATGTTCTCACTGTTACAGTTGATTGTGGGATTGTTTTCTCCATTATAGATAAGAATTCCGTATGGAAATTTTCGACTGCTTTATTTACATCTGTTGTGTGATTTATGAGATCATCCCAGTCTACTGATTCGAGTAAGCTATTTGCATGTGAAAAGTTAGCCTTTCTATAATTCCACACCTTTCTTTCGAATGATGGTGTCCGGGTATTATCGAAAGATATTGTAGCGTAAACACCTAGATGGTCTGAAACCCCAAGGTCTAAAGTATAAGCGTCTAGAAATTGCATAGTCTTGGAGGTGATAATGGGATCGAGGAGAGTACTTGATGTGCTGGTTACTCTGGTGGGAACCGTAATGACATTTTTCATACTGAAACCATCTGTTATTTGTTTGATCTTCGAGGAGCTGTCCAAAAAATTGGAATTAAAATCGCCAGTGATGACTACATTTTCTGAATTATCAAGTGCGTCAGAAATTTTGGATTCAAGTAGTTCCCAATAATTTGTGGCACAGAAATCTTCAGATCTATATGATACCCCGAGTATTATGCGGGTTTTTCTAGAGTGGATTTCAAACCATAGACACGATGAGTCGAATTCTAGTTCAGTTTTCCGATTGAAAATGAGATGATCAGCAAACATTACGCAAATGCCCCCTCCATTAGAGTCACGGTCTTTGCGGATGGGAGAACTATATCCAGGGATTTCTAGCTGGTTTGATGGGTATGACGGGTCAAGGTGGGTTTCCGTAAAACATAACACATCATACTCGTTTATTAAGTCTGCAATTTTTCCTAATTTATTACGGATACTGCGCACGTTGTAATGGAAAATGGAAATTATGTTGTTGACTGTCGATAGCGGAGGCCCAGGGTACCAGAGTACCTGTTCATCACAAAAACCTCAGAAAAACTAATTTTTCATTATAAAATTCGGGTTCATACATACCGTATAATAATTTCCCAAAATCCAGGATGCAACTATTCACGATTACCTCGATCGACGGTAGCAGAAACCACATTTTAGAACATATGAACTATACCTGAACATATACGAAAACGATATGGGAGCTAGGGGGTCTAAATAAAATGGCAGCCATCTCGGATGTTTTTAATGCTCGGTGGGAGCTACGGTTAGTGGCAGCTATATGGGTTAGGGTTAGATAGCTGCTATATAAGTTAGGGTTAGTATTAGGGTTAGATGATCATGACACGTACACGATATGGGAGCTAGGGGGCCCTCGGTAAATACGTGCCAACTATACATAGGAATTATACACAAATCTGGGCTTCAATTTGAGAAAACTAGCAGCCATCTCGGATTTGCTAAAATACTCCGTCAGGATCTACGGCTAGTGTCAGCTATATCGGCTAGGGTTAGATAGCAGCTATATAAGTTAGGGTTAGAGTTAGATAGCGGCCATCTTGGAATCTGGGACCAAAACATTTGACCTTCCCCTTAACAACCTTGACCTTTTACCTGTATGGCCCTTGACCTTTATGACCTTTGACATATCGGCGGCCATCTTGGAATATGATGCCAAAGCAGCATCTATTCATCAGATGTTATATGCCAGAGTTTGACCGAGAAACCACCCATGATGTCAACCAACGTTGATCCCGAAGTTTCTATTTCTAATGTTAGCGCGACCAACGGTGCAGTTGACTTGACTTGAAACGTATTTTATTTGCATATAATACAAAATGGATCGGGGCACAAGTTTTTTCAACTTATGAAGCCCCTCTCCCAATACAATCGATTTAGATACAAAATGTTTACAAGATGACAGCTGAACATATTTACATGCAAGATTTTGTGATTTTATGGTGATTGGTGTAGTGCCTTCCAGAGCATATTGCTATATATGGGTTATGGATGATTTGATAGCTATAACATTTTGTGGGGTTTATGTGATTTTTCGTTCGTCTTAACTGATGTTGGAGCAGGGTTTTGTCAAAGGGGTATTTTCTTCATATATAAATAAATATACATATACATACACACATACATATACACATACATACATACATACATACATATATATATATATATATATATATATATATATATATATATATACACATATATATACACACATACATACATACACATACACGCACATACATATATACATACACATATACATATATATACACATACACACCCTCATACATATACACATATATATATACATATGTTAATCAAGTGTTGGTCAGCTACTCTGGAAGACAGTACATACGGTAGATCATAATTACAGAGAACTGGTGATTGAGTGGGGGAGTAGGTCCATAAGTGGGAAGCCAGTAGATTACTAAACTGCGTAGTTCATATATTTACCGGTGTATATACTAAGGCAATTTGAAGTCCTTCCATTGAGGATATATTTTGTTTTAAATTCAGTTATCGAAACGCTTTGTTGCTACAATATATTGCTGAATTATATCGAACAGTTTCTTATTACTTTTGGACGAGATATATGGTATTCCGAACAGAACTTCGTTAATGTCGAGAATTTGAAGGCTCTCGCGGGTCAATTTATCAGCGAGGACGGCTCGCTCAGATTGATACAAGGGGCAACTAAAGAAATAATGAAAGGCGTCTTCGGATGGATTTCCACAGAAGCACACAGGGCTGTCGGATATATAATTATTAAACATATCAGAGCGGAGTTCACTACATCTATTTCGGATGCGACAGTGTAGGATACTGTTTTTTCGTTGTCCTGTGTAGAAGTACAAAGGAGGGGCAGGTGAGGGGTCCAATAGTTGCAAATTAGTTTTAAATATAGAGAATTGGCCAACGTCAGTGATTATTTTGGGAAGTTTATTCCACTCAGTGGTTGCCGACGGGAAAAAAGACTTTTTGTAATGTTCTGTATTACAGAAATATGAATAAAATTTGCCGGGTCGCCTCAAGTTGTAACCCGACACCTCGTTTGCCCTAGGGGGAAGTGTAGATGCTAGATAAGATGGGGCTTGTTCGTTTACTATTTTATAGACTAGTTGCAGTTTGTGTATCTGTCGCCTTCTATCGAGAGAAGGCCACCCCACTTCCTGCAGAACTGTGTTATTAGATGCAGAGCGAGTGATGCCACTGACAATCCGCCCAGCTTCAATGTGTAGTCGATCGAGCTTATCCAGGAGATATTGCGGTGCGCTGTCCCACACTACGTCTGAGTAATCAAATAGGGGTAGTATATACGTTTTATAGATAAATTCAATTATTTTTCTGTCAAGTTGGAACTTCAGGCGCCTTAGTTGAGCTAGTCGAGATGCAATTCGATTTACCAGGCCGTCGATATGGGAATTCCAATTGAGGTTTGACTGTAGTTCCAGACCAAGGTGTTTATGCGTGTCAACAAACGATATTGTTTCATCGGCGAACTTAAGTTCTGGGTGTTTTGTTTTCGGGGTCATTAATGAGTAGAAAATTCCAACCGTTTTTGTCGGGTTAAAGCTGACCAACCATTTGCGGGACCATGTCGATATTTTTTCAATATCACTATTCATAGCGGTTTCTAATAATTTGATGTCATAATGGCTGTTCGTAATGCAAGTGTCATCGGCATACATTCTAGTATCAGATTCTATATTGTCGGCTAAGTCATTGATATAAACAAGGAACAGGAAAGGTCCAAGGATCGAGCCCTGTGGCACACCGGAAGGGATGACCTCATATTCGGAATAAGCATCATTGACTAATACTCTTTGTTTTCTATTGTTTAAGTAGTCTTCGAGCCAATATAATGTGTTTCCCTCTAAACCATAAGCGCTCAACTTATGAATCAGTCCCCTGTGCCAAACTCTTTCGAATGCTTTAGAGATATCGCAAAATATAGAACAAGTAAATAAACCTTTATCAAGGGATTGACACAGGTTATGATATAAATCTACTAACTGATATGTTGTGTTATGACCTTGGAGAAAAAATTGATGGAAGTACAGGAGTTTGTTTTCAATAAAGAATTCGCTCATCTGTTTAAGAACCACTTTCTCAAAAATTTTGGCGAGGCACGGTAAAAGGGAAATTGGGCGATAGTTTTTCGAATCAGCAGGATCATCTTTCTTGAAAATAGGAATGACGTTTGCAAACTTCCATGCTGCAGGGAATTTCGATGTGTTAATTGATTTTCTAAAAATAAGAACCAGTGGGCGTGCAATAGATTTTGCTGTATCGCGGAGCATTCTAACACTTACCCCGTCATGTCCATGGGCTTTGTTTAGCTTGAATGATTTGATAGCCGATTCTACGTCGGTTTCTGTAAAAACCAAATTTGGCATTATTTTTTTGCAACGCTTCGGAAAGATTGTGATGCTATGTTTGGAGTCATTAATGGTTGAATTTGCAATGAAGCTCTTGTTTAGTATTACTGCTTTTTCAGCATCACTAGTTGCATATGAGTGGCCGTTTGCTGTTATGCTGCCTGTGGAGCTATATAGTGGAGGGATTGTCTTAGATCTTTTCTTATTCAGGAGGTAGTTTATTATTCTCCAGAAGTCTCTCGGGTTGGATGATTCTCTTATTCGCTCTTCCAAATTTTCGTCGAATTTCATTTTCGCATGTTTTTTCATGTTGTTAATTTTATTTCGGATATTTTTGAACTCTCTCCATAATATCGGTTTGTTAGTTTTCAGCGCTTTTTTTCTCACTCTGTCACGCTTTTTTATCTCGCGACGAATTTCTGAATTAAACCAATTTTTGTCTGATGTTCTCACTGTTACAGTTGATTGTGGGATTGTTTTCTCCATTATAGATAAGAATTCCGTATGGAAATTTTCGACTGCTTTATTTACATCTGTTGTGTGATTTATGAGATCATCACAGTCTACTGATTCGAGTAAGCTATTTGCATGTGAAAAGTTAGCCTTTCTATAATTCCACACCTTTCTTTCGAATGATGGTGTCCGGGTATTATCGAAAGATATTGTAGCGTAAACACCTAGATGGTCTGAAACCCCAAGGTCTAAAGTATAAGCGTCTAGAAATTGCATAGTCTTGGAGGTGATAATGGGATCGAGGAGAGTACTTGATGTGCTGGTTACTCTGGTGGGAACCGTAATGACATTTTTCATACTGAAACCATCTGTTATTTGTTTGATCTTCGAGGAGCTGTCCAAAAAATTGGAATTAAAATCGCCAGTGATGACTACATTTTCTGAATTATCAAGTGCGTCAGAAATTTTGGATTCAAGTAGTTCCCAATAATTTGTGGCACAGAAATCTTCAGATCTATATGATACCCCGAGTATTATGCGGGTTTTTCTAGAGTGGATTTCAAACCATAGACACGATGAGTCGAATTCTAGTTCAGTTTTCCGATTGAAAATGAGATGATCAGCAAACATTACGCAAATGCCCCCTCCATTAGAGTCACGGTCTTTGCGGATGGGAGAACTATATCCAGGGATTTCTAGCTGGTTTGATGGGTATGACGGGTCAAGGTGGGTTTCCGTAAAACATAACACATCATACTCGTTTATTAAGTCTGCAATTTTTCCTAATTTATTACGGATACTGCGCACGTTGTAATGGAAAATGGAAATTATGTTGTTGACTGTCGATAGCGGAGGCCCAGGGTACCAGAGTACCTGTTCATCACAAAAACCTCAGAAAAACTAATTTTTCATTATAAAATTCGGGTTCATACATACCGTATAATAATTTCCCAAAATCCAGGATGCAACTATTCACGATTACCTCGATCGACGGTAGCAGAAACCACATTTTAGAACATATGAACTATACCTGAACATATACGAAAACGATATGGGAGCTAGGGGGTCTAAATAAAATGGCAGCCATCTCGGATGTTTTTAATGCTCGGTGGGAGCTACGGTTAGTGGCAGCTATATGGGTTAGGGTTAGATAGCTGCTATATAAGTTAGGGTTAGTATTAGGGTTAGATGATCATGACACGTACACGATATGGGAGCTAGGGGGCCCTCGGTAAATACGTGCCAACTATACATAGGAATTATACACAAATCTGGGCTTCAATTTGAGAAAACTAGCAGCCATCTCGGATTTGCTAAAATACTCCGTCGGGATCTACGGCTAGTGTCAGCTATATCGGCTAGGGTTAGATAGCAGCTATATAAGTTAGGGTTAGAGTTAGATAGCGGCCATCTTGGAATCTGGGACCAAAACATTTGACCTTCCCCTTAACAACCTTGACCTTTTACCTGTATGGCCCTTGACCTTTATGACCTTTGACATATCGGCGGCCATCTTGGAATATGATGCCAAAGCAGCATCTATTCATCAGATGTTATATGCCAGAGTTTGACCGAGAAACCACCCATGATGTCAACCAACGTTGATCCCGAAGTTTCTATTTCTAATGTTAGCGCGACCAACGGTGCAGTTAACATCTCTGTTTCGCAACCAGACTTACCTACCGAAGTTATATGCCAGAGTTTGACCGAGAAACCGCCCATGATGTCAACCAACGTTGATCCCGAAGTTTCTATTTCTAATGTTTGCGCGACCAACGGTGCAGTTGATACTTTTGTTTCGCAACCAGACTTACCTACCGATGTTATCTGCATGAGTGTACCCGAGAAACCGCCCATGATATCAACCAACGTTGATCCCGACGTTTCTATTTCTAATGTTTGCGCGACCAACGGTGCAGTTGACACTTTTGTTTCGAAACCAGACTTACCTACCGATGTTATCTGCATGAGTGTATCCGAGAAACCGCCCATGATGTCAACCAACGTTGATCCCGAAGTTTCTATTTCTAATGTTTGCGCAACTAACGGTGCAGTTGACACGTATGTTTCGCAACCAGACTTACCTACCGATGTTATATGCCAGAGTTGAACATTTTAAATCCGGATACTAGACTTCCTCATATATTTCAGCCGTCCATTGTGATTAAATAATGGCATTATCAGAATGCTGCCCGATATACATTGCTCTATACCAATAATGTATGTAGAGTTTAATGGGATAATTAGTGTTGGATTCCAGTTATACAGTACATCACTAATTAACCCACTCAACTCCGTAATTAGTGATTATACAATCTACATATATATAGGCTGCACCATACCATACAGTAATGATGATGCATTCAATGGCTATGTGTCAAAATGGACGTCTAACTTATTATTGGAAAATTGTATATCTCGACCTAAAATGTTTATAACGCTGCCATTCTTTATTCCAGTACCAGATCATTTGGCCATGATGGTTGTTTAATAATGTAAAAATCTCGCAGTAATAAGACCAACACCATTTGTCGCTTCTGGACCAGCTAAACGATTAAATTTCATTTATGGTGTGAGGATAACTACATTACATAAGATGTTTATCTTTGTTTAGGGTCTAAGTGCGACCCCAATGTTGAATATGTTAGAGTTCCAGGAGTTGGTGACACCTCCTATGTTTAACGTTGTTTAAGAGGGTCTGAGTGCCACCGCAGTTAATTGTTTGCAATTTGTGGACATGTCACATATCTGATGTTTATAATTTTGTTCGTAGGGTTTGAGGACCACCCTGAAGTTAACTCCTTTTTAATTTGTATCAGCTGTCGTGTACCCACAGGTTGTGGATCGGAGGCATTATCGCATAAATGTATTTATGTTGTAGATGTTGGAGATCCTGTCCGAAAGTGAGCTCATATTTTAACAGTGCACTTCAACGAATAGAAAAACAGGGGCATGCCATGAACGCCAATGACACTAAACTGTTACCAATGAATGATCCCTATTATGACCCTATACCTAATTCAATCGCAAGTTATAGCCTGACAATAATGCTAATGGAATTCGTTCTAAGAAAAGGCTACGACGCGCGAAAGCATATTTTGTTCTGTCGCATGCAGTAATAATGGGCAGTCTGGGTGAACGTCGACTCTATACTAATATTCAATGTTGTAATGAATGTTTTAGGTATGAGTTTACTCAGACTGATATTCAATGTTGTAATGAATGTTTTAGGTATGAGTTTACTCAGACTGATACTCAATGTTGTAATGAATGTTTTAGGTATAAGTTTACTCAGACTGATATTCAATGTTGTAATGAATGTTTTAGGTATGAGTTTACTCAGACTGATATTCAATGTTGTAATGAATGTTTTAGGTATGAGTTTACTCAGACTGATATTCAATGTTGTAATGAATGTTTTAGGTATAAGTTTACTCAGACTGATATTCAATGTTGTAATGAATGTTTTAGGTATGAGTTTACTCAGACTGATATTCAATGTTGTAATGAATGTTTTAGGTATGAGTTTACTCAGACTGATATTCAATGTTGTAATGAATGTTTTAGGTATGAGTTTACTCAGACTGATATTCAATGTTGTAATGAATGTTTTAGGTATAAGTTTACTCAGACTGATACTCAATGTTGTAATGAATGTTTTAGGAATGAGTTTACTCAGACTGATATTCAATGTTGTAATGAATGTTTTAGGTATGAGTTTACTCAGACTGATATTCAATGTTGTAATGAATGTTTTAGGTATAAGTTTACTCAGACTGATATTCAATGTTGTAATGAATGTTTTAGGTATGAGTTTACTCAGACTGATATTCAATGTTGTAATGAATGTTTTAGGTATGAGTTTACTCAGACTGATATTCAATGTTGTAATGAATGTTTTAGGTATGAGTTTACTCAGACTGATACTCAATGTTGTAATGAATGTTTTAGGTATAAGTTTACTCAGACTGATATTCAATGTTGTAATGAATGTTTTAGGTATGAGTTTACTCAGACTGATATTCAATGTTGTAATGAATGTTTTAGGTATGAGTTTACTCAGACTGATATTCAATGTTGTAATGAATGTTTTAGGTATAAGTTTACTCAGACTGATATTCAATGTTGTAATGAATGTTTTAGGAATGAGTTTACTCAGACTGATATTCAATGTTGTAATGAATGTTTTAGGAATGAGTTTACTCAGACTGATATTCAATGTTGTAATGAATGTTTTAGGTATGAGTTTACTCAGACTGATATTCAATGTTGTAATGAATGTTTTAGGTATGAGTTTACTCAGACTGCAGTGAACACTGTTCTGCACAGTTAGCATCAAACTTGCAGGAATGTACTTTGACCTACATGTAACCAGAAAGCATGTACTTTTGTTTTGATATGAAAACCCGTTTCACATAAAACACAATTCTGTCTTTGGATGGTTTCAGGACTACGGACTGACTATACAACACATATGATAGGCTTAGCATATAAGTTGTCTGTATAAGCGGCAAAAGACAAAACTGTTATTTATGGTTCCTGGAACTATAAAAAGACAAATTTGTATTGTATGTGATGAATCGGGTATCCATATCAAAACAAAAGCACATGTTTTTTGTTTACATGCAGATCAAATTACATTCCTGCAAGTTTATGCTAACTGTGCAGAACAGTTTTACTGCACGCTGCAGTCAGTATGCATCTTCCAGATGGTATTATAAGGTTTGTATATATGTGATTATTGCTGCAAAATATATTTTGGAACTTTGTAAATATTTTTTCTAATTTCTATTAAAGGGGTACTGTACGCCATTTTCATAAAATTTCCGGTGACAACAACGATCTAATATCGATAATATATAGAAACATAAGTAATTTGAGTCGAAGATGTATTCTGTAAACGCTCAGGTTAATAGGCTATCTTAAAATTTAATAATTTAAAAGTTAATAATTTGATATAAATTGAATTTATGACTGGAGCCATAAAATGGCGTCAATTAAATTACGAATTACCGTAATCAAAAATAGTAATTGAGGGATACTGGATTTTTAAACCGATCGCACACACGATTGCTTAAAATATTATGATGATACGGGGAGAACACTCAAGCCACTCACTGACTAGCGACGATACAATAACTTAAATGATTATATGGGACTAGTATGCATATAATATAACTTTTATTTGATTCATTTGGTTGAAAATTTTACAAAAATTACTCGACAACGACAATTTGTATTTTTGCATTCCGGTAAATTTGTCATCCGTAACATGACTTCGTACTCAACAGACTTTCAAATAATGGAAAAATTGTTACCTTATTCTCCGACTCGGAGACTATAGAAACCAACAACAACATGTGGCGTACAGTACCCCTTTAAATCATAATGACCAACTTATATAAAGCTTAGGGTTAATTCTATTGTCTCTATGTTGAATAGCAAGCAGGGATGAAATCCTGTTAACTTGCCTTTTAAAAACTATATTTTTGAAGATTTGACGAGTGGAGCGCCCCTTAAATATCAACACTACTACTTATACTCTAGATGTCAATATTTATTGTGAGCGTGAGGGCAATACAACCCGTGATCGGATGAGGAAGCAGGAATCCAACCCATTCCACATCGCAATCGCATTTTTGTCATGGTTTCACGTGGTACATGTTAAAAGTTTTCAATCAGAAACTCGTTGTTATGTAGGTTTCATTCATAGACATTGCTTGGAGTTTGTGTGAAACATTTAGCATGAACTATACTCAAGAAGAGGTCATTTTAGATTTCATTTATGATGGATGGTGTTTCAAATGTGCAATTCCACTCAATGACAGATTCTCTAACTAACGTGAGTAGATTTGGACAAGGGAAACACTGGTGCATCATATAAATGGTTGGACGTATTAGTGATAAGTCCAACTTAAAGTGCTGGGCCCTGTTTCATGAAAGCAACTTATGACATAGTTGGGACTTAAGATGGTCATAAGTTCAAACTTCAGTCATAAGTGCGTTTCACGAACAAGGTCTTAACTTAAGATGGTCTTAACTTTGGTCTTAACTTTAAGACTGCTGTGAGGTGTCATAAGATAATCTTAAAGTTAAGACCCACGTGATAAGTGGCATATCGATCACAAGTATGGCGGCCTATATGTTAATTTGCAATTACTGAGATATCTGTACATTGTCTGGGTGGGCAATTCGTCGTCTGGTATACAGGGTCGTGGCTACAGAGTGAGAGGGGGTGTTCGCCTCGAAATATCCAACTACACCCCCTTAAACAACACCAAATTCTCTTTGGGTTTAAACATTCCAACTGGTACCTCAAACTTTCCAAAACCAAAGTTTGGAGAGGGCAACCCCCCCCCCCCCAACCGTATAACCATAGGGTTAGTTTGGTAAAAGCAATTCAGAGCACAGGCTTATCATCAGGGACGTGGCGAATGGGGTTTGTGTGTTGTCTACCCCCCCCCCCCCCCCCCCCCCCCCCCACACACACACTTTGGTCAAAATGTTTAGCAATTGGAAATTTCATGCCTGACAACAACATTAATCGTACACTATATATCGGTTTCAATTGTTTGAATTTCTAACTAGTAAAGGAATGTATTGTTTTAGACAAACAGCAGCAACCGAAAATCACCAACTTTAGGGGCGTCAGGTTAGAAATTTCGAACTGTTGGAATATTTGAGATACCAATTGGAAAGTTTAAATCCAACGGGTGGGGTGGACATGGCATTTCGCGAACATGGAAGTTTGGCCCGGTTCAATTAAGGGGCGGGTGCAGTTGGAAATTGCACGATGTAAACCCCCCCCCCCCCACAGAGACCAACTAGCCACCCCCGAGCCTCGTCGAATGTAGGATATAGTCAATTATCAGCTATGTATGTGACCTATAGATAATATATATTATAAAATTGTATTACCCACGAATTAAACTTTTGATAAGAATTATGACCTAGCTTAAAGCTCACAATCTCGTCTATGTTATTCCATATGTGTGTGGGGAGATGGGGTAAAATGAGATCAATTAATGTATTGATTCTTTCCTCTTTCAAAATTTCCGTCGGCTGTTTACAAAGCAGATATGTCATACAAGAAAGGTAACACAAACGCTCTTTATCAAAATATGTTTTAGAAATAGTGACAATTTTCTATAGAGAATATTATTGCCCACGCCCATATGTCGTGATTTTCAAGGCTGTCCAAATTTTTGTCATGTTTTTTTTTTTTGCAGGGGTGGGATGACCGTTGTACAGCATGCTGTATATATGATATACACACCAGTAACGATGACACCCCTTAATACGAGTTATATATATATCCATGGTATGACAACCGCATAAAACATCTGCATAAAAATAATACAAAAGTTACTCTAACAAATATTTTTCATTTCCCTTTGAATCGAAAAATGACCTATGTGTGTCCTGATGGCATCGCCGATTTATAATGATTATTGCTACACGTAGAGAGCGGTGGTCGATAATATACGAGTTATGTGGGCTCACATAAAAAAAATCGCCGCCTGATCATTGCTCTCAGTGAATTAACTCGGCGTGAATACATGTTCGCAGTCATGCATCGATCCATATAATTATATTGTCTTATTTCTGACACCGCCACTCGTCAGTAAACGCAAAGATCGTCATTTTAAGAGCCTGTGATGTACTCATGTTCGAATTCACATCGTGGAACTCATACAAGTCTAAGATCCATATGCGAATATAAGGCCACTGACTATAGACACTAAGATACATGCGCTGATTCGCCCACCCCACCCCAGCCGCTATCCAGCATCCCTGTCACACAAAAATGTAAACTCGGACTCGGCTCTTTCTCGATAACCTCTCAATGCCGTACATAAAGATTGCACAAGCCCACATTTTTTGGTTCCGGACTGTAGAAAATTGTCGATAACCAGTCTAAATGAGCGGGAACTTAACTTACTACTTAAGTAGGACTTAATCTTGTTTTGTGAAACGCGTTCTTGAAACGGAAAAGTTACATCATAAGATCCACCTTAGATCTTAGATTAAGTCCATCTTAAGATAATCTTATGACCTTGCTTCATGAAACAGGCCCCTGGGAGCGTTTAGGTTATATAAGTTTACAATATTACATTATTTTAACTTGACGTGCAAACGTGTATGGGTAAATTAAATGTCAACATTTGGCAGCTGCTTTGGCGGCTTAATTTTCATCGATTGCTACCAAACTAGATGTTCGGTGTGTCTCAAAATATGCGTAGAACAACAAAGCAGATGTGCATATCCATCCTTACATTCTACGACGATGAAATTACCCGTACACGTTTGGAAGTCAATATGAAATTTAATTTCAACAGCTTGTGGGGGGGGGGGGGGGGGGTCTATAATCTGCACATGTAATGCATGGTAGCAAATTAGATATGCACATCGTTGCTTAAATCTTCCACTTGTCTGCTTGACGCTCCTTGGAATGCAAACGTAACTATGTTTGTATCGATTCACAATCATGCATGTGACGACAGTGACGTAGTTCTTCGGCAAAACTATAGTAAGTTATTTGATGTCCATACTTATATTGGAGCGTACCCAGAGACAATCTTGAAATATCCGTATTTTTTCGCCAGTAATGTTTACATCGAAAAGGAAAATTCAGAAACATACATGTATTGGTTTGAGTTAGTTCTATGCTGATGTTTTTCCATTAAACATTTTGATATTCAAGAGCTTTGTTTCTTGAATTTGTTCCCACGCTAAGTCTTAATACACATATTATTATACGTAGAGGAACTTCATTAATCGATAGATCATGACACTTTAACCCTGGTGGTGTAGCGTCTATCGCCTCCAGACAGGTAGAGCCTAGTCTGTGGCCCAACATCGTGATGTATATTATATAATAACTAACTTCCATCCCGACATTATAACGTAGCGGCCCCGACTTTTAAAGTTGGTAAAGAATATCATCTAATCGTTATCAGTTTTTCAATTCGACGAGTTGATTTCCTCTGATGTCTCAATTGTGTTTAGTCGACACAGACAATGTAAATGTATTATCTGTGACCATGTGATATTATGGTGACTGCATGTTCACCTCGCACACGTTATATCGGCCTCCGCTCCGAATTGGTCAGTAACACTCCTCGGTGAATAACCAGTTTATGGACACACGCCGTCTAAATGATGGTCTCCGTAAAAATGCAGACGAAGATGGATAACTCTAAAAACAAGTGATAATACGGCCATATTTCGTTGAACAAAATGTTTATAAATAACACGTTTTGGGAATTTTTATGCCATAGTTGACAGTGGTTAGCATTATTTTGTTTCAATTAATCGATTCTGATAACTAAAGCGTATTTTGAAGAAATGTTGTTGTTGTTGTTGTATCTTGATGATATGGGGACCGTCTGATCGGATTGAGTACCTTTAACGAAAAGACAAATCGATGTCAAAAATTAATCCAACATGATACCAATGTTTATAATAAAAACTTGACTTTAATCTTCGGAAAAGGTAAAAGAATTGAACAAATATTCTGAAAATAATATTTAGATTAAAATATTTGAACTTATATACTATGTGATTATTGATGTTTGTTGTCAAATCACTAATAGTTTTGTTTATATAACAATGGTTTCAACAAGCGAAATATTTTTATTGGAGAACTTTCAACAATTTATATAAGAACAAAGTTATTCTAGGTCTTCATGTTTATCTGGGTTGGTGATGTTTTTACAGACTGTTATATTTTTTGCTCATTCACCCATACTGGGTCCCAATAATTGGAGAACTCATTTAACCCTTTACCCAACAGAACGGCCCTGTGCCAATGCATTCTCTTATATATGCGAGTCGACCATAGGTCGCCTCGCATATATAAGAGAATGCATTGGCTTAACACATATTAAAAATGATAAAATTGTCAAAGAATGTAGAAAACTATTGTGAATTTTGTTTTAGGCCAATGCATTCTCTTATATATGCGAGGCGACCTATGGTCGACTCGCATATATAAGAGAATGCATTGGCACAGGGCATAACTGTAACCATCACAATGTGGTCAATGAGCCGGTTCCAATGATATCCATATTTGTATGTTTTTTTTGAGACAGACCCAAGATAATTTAGGCTGTTGAAGCTTTATACGGGCGTTTTTGGCCGTTTTGTTGGGTAAAGGGTTAATATTGAATGGGTTTCTCCCTTTCAAACAGCAAAGTGACTACATGATGGTGAGCAGGGAATGGCCAGGAATATCGGCTGTTCTGGATAAAATCTATGAATCATAACGTGATAGCTGCGTGTTTATTCTTTCCATGCAGTGCAAATGAAACATGGACTCCTAGCTGTGTGTTTATAAAGCTTTAACACTTTTTTTACAGAGTGGATTTTTCCATTCATTTATAAAATTATACATTGGAATGGTCTATTATTCATTTGGAGGGATGTTCAGGAAATATAAGCAAATGCCAGACAGATGAATATATAATGCAAGTTAAAAAAATATTTTCTATTGATTGGCGGGAAATGTTCAGATAATAAGTTAAACAAAATGGCCAATTTTGTTTTAACTTACTATCTGAACATTTCCCAAGTAAACTTAATTTTTTAGAAAACAAATGATTTCCTACTGACAGAAAATCCTATTGACTAGCCTCAAAATTTATATTTTATAATCTGTCATATACAGTAATGCTCTAAGTAATTTAGTCGGAAATATGGCTCGTTGCCATTCATTGGAAAGCTCTCGGTGAGAGCTTTCCGATGCGATGAATGGCAATAAGCCATATTTCCGACTAAATCCTGAAAAGTTACCCATAATTCTGCTGTGGTTAAGAAGTCGATTACTAAGAGCATTACTGTATACAGAAAGTTCAGTGAAGAGATCAGTATATATAATTCATGTAAACTTAATTGTAAATACATTGCACCACCAATCAAACATTTATTAACGATTGAGTAGTAAAATAATTTAAAAACATATTGACTCAAATTGAGTCAGGAAGCCAAAACTGACAAAATGAGGTTCAAGCATAAAAAAAAACATTCTGTCAAAATTGCTAAGCCAAACTAATTTTAGTCAATGGATTTGTCCCAGATGATCATGTTTCTAGTTTATGAGATGAATTACAGTAATGCCCAAAGTAATTGACCACTTAACCACAGCAGAATTATGGGTAATTTTTCAGGATTTAGTCGGAAATATGGCTTGTTGCCATTCATCGAAATGCTCTCGCCAAAAATGTGCAGTTCAAGTTCAGACATGTGGTTTGGAGTCTCAAATTATACCTAGTAATTATTCCTTTTGTCACACTCATGCTCACTTCCAGGTCTATACAGATTTTATATGCTTTGGAAATAATTTAAAAAGTCATTAAAATTACCACTTCAGTGACCCAAAAAAGGGGGACTTTATAAATGTTATTTATATAAACCCAACTATTATATTTATTATATATTACATAAAATACATTTTTTTTAAATGTTACTGACCCAACAGACCTATAGGTAGACCTGTATTGCCAGACTCAACTCCCATTTTTCAAAAGGCCAAAGAAAATTAACAAAAGATCACTTCCAGAAGTGTAACAGCTTTCTTATAGTGGCAACGTGAGCCGGCATTCACGAGGACACTACCCCCAGGCACCCTGAGAAATCTGAGCCTCGAGTGGCAATGCCGCATTGCCCCAGATGATGTCACTCTCGACATCATCTGTGAGTCGCGCACACCCCGCCCGGGTGCTCAGATACCCAAGATGTGTGAGGTATTTACTCTGTTTCGACCAATGCAATGACCTCTAATATGCACGCACATATAATGTGTTTACATACCCAACCTATTTAGTTTAACTCTGAAGTGTGGTGTCTTATCATCTGAATCCGCTGTCACTGAGATGGCCAAGAATTAAATGCTGTAAGTAAATAAATGTTTGATAACTCCCCTTGCTTTCTCAAGCTCAGATTGACAGACTGTGAGGGACATGACAATCTGCGGGATGGGATGGGATATGGGACAAAACGACAATCTGCGGGACAGAATTTTTGCGTGGGACGGCGGATATCTCGAGGAATACAGGGCGTAGGGGGCTCATTTTGGTGTCTAACGAAAGGCCCACGTTCGCCCTATCCACTCATATTAACCCCGTCACTAACCAAACACCAGAAGTTGCATTATTTGATCGACAACTGACCTAACATGGGGTGGAATTTGGGATAGCATGACAATCTGCGGGACAGGATTTTCAAATTGCGTGGGACGGCCGATAGCTCGAGGAATACAGCGCATAGAGGGCTACTTTTGGTGTCTAACGAAAGGTCCACATTCGCCCTATCCACACATATTAACCCCGCCACTGACCGGACACCGGAAGTTACATTATCCGGTCGACAACTGACCTAACATAAAATGCCACAAACACGAAAAACTGCGTTCGACATTAATGTTTAGAATTTAGATTTCTCGATGAATACACTAGCAAACAACAAGTTTTAGGTATCAAATAACGCAGTGGAATACTGTGCATTCGTTTTTAGCTACAATATGGCTGTTTTAGTGCGAATATTGTAATGGCGAACACGCAAACACGCTCCGATAAAACAGCTAAAAATAGACTCGATGTTTACAATTACAGGATCGATTTCAGCGGTATATTCAATATAATGGGGCGTATAGTATATCAAAATGTAGAATTAGACACAGGGAATGTATTTTTTTCCAAATGGGTCCACCAGGCGGTGAAATTGTTGCAGAAATTCGCTCCAAGATATTCGCACTTATTTTTATTTCAGTTGTGACTAAAAGCCCAGATGCCGGAGCACAGCGACTAAAAGCCAAGTTACAAAATAGATCAACTGGTTTGAACGAATGAATATGTCAATGGTAAGACTATTCAAAAGAATATTCAAATCAAATAGTGTTTATAGACTTAAAAACTTATGTGTCCGCCATTCATATATGCGGTGAAGTTCTCATATTATCTCCCAGTAATACGCGGGGGAGGTTCTCATATGAACATATTATCTGCCGGTCATACACGGTGGAGGTTCATATTATCCGCCGGTCATACGCGATGGAAGTTTTCTTATTATCCTCCGGTCATACGCGGGGGAGGTTCTGATATGAACATATTATCTGCCGGTCATATGCGGTGGAGGTTCATATTATCCACCGGTCATACGCGAGGGAGGTTCTCATATTATCCACCGGTCATACGCGAGGGAGGTTCTTATATTATCCTCCGGTCATACGTTGGGGAGGTTCTCATATGAACATATTATCCGCCGGTCATACGCGGTGGAGGTTCATATTATCTGCTGGTCATACGCGAGGGAGGTTAACATATTATCCGCCGGTCATACGCGGTGGAGGTTCATATTATCTGCTGGTCATACGCGAGGGAGGTTCTCATATTATCCTCTGGTCATACATTGGGGTGGTTCTCATATGAACATATTATTCGCCGGTCATACGCAGTGGAGGTTCATATTATCCACCGGTCATACACGGTGGAAGTTCTCATATGAACATATTATCCGCCGGTCATATGCGGTGGAGGTTCATATTATCCTCCGGTCATACGCGAGGGAAGTTCTCATATTATCCTCCGATCATATGTGGGTGAGGTTCTGATATGAACATATTATCCGCCGGTCATACGTGGTGGAGGTTCATATTATCCGCCGGTCATGCGCGAGGGAGGTTCTCATATTATCCAGCGGTCATACGCGAGGGAGGTTCATATTATCTGCTGGTCATACGCGAGGGAGGTTAACATATTATCCGCCGGTCATACGCGGTGGAGGTTCATATTATCTGCTGGTCATACGCGAGGGAGGTTCTCATATTATCCTCTGGTCATACATTGGGGTGGTTCTCATATGAACATATTATTCGCCGGTCATACGCAGTGGAGGTTCATATTATCCACCGTCATACACGGTGGAAGTTCTCATATGAACATATTATCCGCCGGTCATATGCGGTGGAGGTTCATATTATCCTCCGGTCATACGCGAGGGAAGTTCTCATATTATCCTCCGATCATATGTGGGTGAGGTTCTGATATGAACATATTATCCGCCGGTCATACGCGGTGGAGGTTCATATTATCCGCCGGTCATGCGCGAGGGAGGTTCTCATATTATCCACCGGTCATACGCGAGGGAGGTTCTTATATTATCCTCCGGTCATACGTTGGGGAGGTTCTCATATGAACATATTATCCACCGGTCATACGCGGTGGAGGTTCATATTATCCGCCGATCATACGCGAGGGAAGTTCTCATATTATCCTTCGGTCATATGTGGGGGAGGTTCTGATATGAACATATTATCCGCCGGTCATACACGGTGGAGGTTCATATTATCCACCGGTCATACGTAGGGGAGGTTCTCATATGAACATATTATCCGCCGTCATATGCAGTGGAGGTTCTCATATGAACATATTATCCGCCGGTCATACGTGGTGGAGGTTCTCATATGAACATATTATCCGCCGGTCATACGTAGGGGAGGTTCTCATATGAACATATTATCCGCCGGTCATATGCAGTGGAGGTTCTCATATGAACATATTATCCGCCGGTCATACATGGTGGAGGTTCTCATATGAACATATTATCCGCCGGTCATACGCGGTGGAGGTTCATATTATCCGCCGGTCATACGCGATGGAAGTTTTCTTATTATCCTCCGATCATACGCGGGGGAGGTTCTGATATGAACATATTATCTGCCGGTCATATGCGGTGGAGGTTCATATTATCCTCCGGTCATACGCGAGGGAAGTTCTCATATTATCCTCCGATCATATGTGGGTGAGGTTCTGACATGAACATATTATCCGCCGGTCATACACGGTGGAGGTTCATATTATCCGCCGGTCCATACGCGAGGGAAGTTCTCATATTATCCTTCGGTCATATGTGGGGGAGGTTCTGATATGAACATATTATCCGCCGGTCATACACGGTGGAGGTTCATATTATCCACCGGTCATACATAGGGGAGGTTCTCATATGAACATATTATCCGCCGGTCATATGCAGTGGAGGTTCTCATATGAACATATTATCCGCCGGTCATACGTGGTGGAGGTTCTCATATGAACATATTATCCACCGGTCATACGTAGGGGAGGTTCTCATATGAACATATTATCCGCCGGTCATATGCAGTGGAGGTTCTCATATGAACATATTATCCGCCGGTCATACGTGGTGGAGGTTCTCATATGAACATATTATCCGCCGGTCATACGCGGTGGAGGTTCATATTATCCGCCGGTCATACGCGATGGAAGTTTTCTTATTATCCTCCGGTCATACGCGGGGGAGGTTCTGATATGAACATATTATCTGCCGGTCATATGCGGTGGAGGTTCATATTATCCTCCGGTCCATACGCGAGGGAAGTTCTCATATTATCCTCCGATCATATGTGGGTGAGGTTCTGACATGAACATATTATCCGCCGGTCATACGCGGTGGAGGTTCATATTATCCGCCGGTCATACGCGAGGGAAGTTCTCATATTATCCTTCGGTCATATGTGGGGGAGGTTCTGATATGAACATATTATCCGCCGGTCATACACGGTGGAGGTTCATATTATCCACCGGTCATACATAGGGGAGGTTCTCATATGAACATATTATCCGCCGGTCATATGCAGTGGAGGTTCTCATATGAACATATTATCCGCCGGTCATACGTGGTGGAGGTTCTCATATGAACATATTATCCGGCCGGTCATACGCGGTGGAGGTTCATATTATCCGCCGGTCATACGCGATGGAAGTTTTCTTATTATCCTCCGGTCATACGCGGGGGAGGTTCTGATATGAACATATTATCTGCCGGTCATATGCGGTGGAGGTTCATATTATCCTCCGGTCATACGCGAGGGAAGTTCTCATATTATCCTCCGATCATATGTGGGTGAGGTTCTGATATGAACATATTATCCGCCGGTCCATACGCGGTGGAGGTTCATATTATCCGCCGGTCATACGCGAGGGAAGTTCTCATATTATCATTCGGTCATAGGTAGGGGAGGTTCTGATATGAACATATTATCTGCCGGTCATACGCGGTGGAGGTTCATATTATCCACCGGTCATACGCGGTGGAGGTTCTCATATGAACATATTATCCACCGGTCATATGCGAGGGAGGTTCTCATATTATCCACCGGTCACACCCGAGGGAGGATAAGACCGGCGGATAATATGTTCATATGAGGACCTCCCCAACATATGACCAGAGGATAATATGAGAACCTCCCTCGCGTATGACCGATGGATAATATGAACCTCCACCGCATATGACCGGCAGATAATATGTTCATATCAGAACCTCCCCCGCGTATGACCGGAGGATAAAATGAGAACTTCCCTCGCGTATGACCGGCGGATAATATGAACCTCCACCGTGTATGACCGGTAGATAATATGTTCATATGAGAACCTCCCCCGTGTATGACTGGCAGATAATATGAGAACCTCCACTGCATATGAATGGCGGACACATAAGTTTTTAAGTCTATAAACACTATTTGATTTGAATATTCTTTTGAATAGTCTTACCATTGACATATTCATTCGTTCAAACCTGTTGATCTATTTTGTAACTTGGCTTTTAGTCGCTGGGCTCCGGCATCTGGGCTTTTAGTCACAACTGAAATAAAAATAAGTGAGAATATCTTGGAGCGAATTTCTGCAACAATTTCACCGCCTGGTGGACCCATTTAAAAAAAATACATTCCCTGTGTCTAATCCTACATTTTGAATTATGGGTAACTTTTCAGGATTTAGTCGGAAATATGGCTTTAAGTATAAGGGTAATTACAATTGTTGGAAGTGAACGGTGAGCATAGGAATTTGGTCACAGGGACGTTGTGACTATGTCACTCTTAAAGAGTTCCCAATAAATAACGATATTTCCAACTCAAAAATCATTTTCAAATTCATATTTCTCACTGATATGTAATTATAAGCAATAATAATCTTCGTGTTCTGGTATAGTTGCACAGTTGATACATTTGTACCAACCACAAACTTACCGGATGTATTTACAGTTATGTTCTAATTAATCGACTTCTTAACCACAGCAGAATTGTGGGTAACTTTTCAGGATTTAGTCGAAAATATGGCTTGTTGCCATTCATCGGAAAGCTCTCGCCAAGAGCTTTCTGATGAATGGCAATAAGCCATATTTCCGACTAAATCCTGAACAGTTACCCATAATTCTTCTGTGGTTAAGAAGTCGATTACTTAGAGCATTACTGTATATAGTCAAATTATATCGGGAAGTGAAGATTGTCGCTTAACACTTTCATTAGTGTTCGGTATTCGACGGATTTCGGTATTCGAATATTCGGTTCGAATAACGAGCGAATATTCGAATAGTATTCGAATATTTAGATAAATTATAAAATTATATAGATAACATGTTTTGGAACAATTTATTATTTAATGAAATAGCATATTTATTCATGCAGATGCTATACGCAAAAAAATAATTGTTTTTTGGCTTAATAGCAAGAGTTTATCTGTTTATGAAGTTCAAGTAATCAATGTCCCATGCATGGCGTAAAGGTTCTTGTTCAAGAAGTGTAACATTCGGACAGTCTGCGGCTTCAACCGGTTGCGTTTTTCAGTAGAGATCAGCCCTGTGGTAGCCTTTTTAGGTTTGTCATCCAACGTGAAGTGAGTCCATATATCTCATTTCTTCGAATTTGACGCCATATTATACACACAAATGACAACGCGCAAACAAAACAGAACGATGCCTTATAGGTCCGCTTCCTATGACCACATGCAAGCACGATCTGGTTTACACCTAACCAGGGCTTACCTG
Organism: Siphonodentalium dalli; assembly: GCA_032622095.1. Lineage (NCBI taxonomy): Eukaryota > Metazoa > Mollusca > Scaphopoda > Gadilida > Siphonodentaliidae > Siphonodentalium > Siphonodentalium dalli. The sequence goes on along the minus strand of CP136062.1, from coordinate 188,355,635 downwards.
ACTCCAAGCATACACTAAGGGCTTACCTGACTCCAAGCATACACTTTAGGCGTCAGTGAACAGCTAGTGACCTCGACCTTTCGCCAATGACCCTTGACCTATCCAACGTGGTAAACAAACTTCACCATTTAAAATTTTTACGAGCAAGTTGTTGCAATTGTTAACGAATTATAGCACAAACTGTCAAATTTATTGAATAATACTATACAGTAACACGCTCAATTATATATGGATATGACTTACAAATGTTAAAACACATTTTCAGCTAGAACGACTTAGATTGCACTTATAAAACATTATGGGCCAACCAATTTCGGAAGATTTCCGTGCACCCAGCAACCCCGGTGGTCAAGTTCAACGGTTGAAAATGTGTTTATGGCTACAAAAGGACATACATGTCCATCTCTGATTGTGACGAATGTTTGGTTACTTGAGTCAGTGTCTGAGTGGTATATGCTATTCACTCAAATCATATGAAATTTATTTTATTTACCATTTTTGTTGCAATTTATATTATTTTACCCCCCCCCCCCATAGCTTCATAAAGTTCATTAAATCAACCTTAATATGGAGTTCCTAAAGATTATTTTAGTAACACCATGTAGGTGAAAAATCTCTTTTCTGCGGTATGTGGAACGTATTTAAGAACCCAAAATTACTATTTTAACTTATTTTTTAAAGATTAAATTTTTCTGCTGATTGTTGATCACTGAACAACTGAAGACAAGTCCAGTCTCATTCAATGGATCCTAAATAATGAAATAATGATTACTGTCACTAATTGTGTTAACTGGTCAGCATGTTAAATTGTTAATTTGTTTTTAATTAATTCAATATATATTATTTTATTTAATTATCTATATATTAAATTATATTGACATTTTTTGTATTCTTTAAACACAAATATATTTGTCAGGCAAAAACAAAAAAGAGTATGTTTCCGATAATGGAGCGAAAAAATTAGGGTAGGTACAGCCTTCATAATTGCCTACGGCAAACAGCATTCAATGCCGAAGCAATTTTCTGAAGCAAACTAGGCCACTGCATACTGTTGCCATAGTGTATTGCCGAAGCCAAACAATCAGAATAAAGAGGGCTGTAGGTAGGTAGGGATTTTTTTGTTCTATTTTATTTTGATATTTTTTATCCAGCTGCAGAAATATTGAATCACCTCGACTGAAGTGACATAAAATGCCAACTTGTGTTGTGGGAAAAGTATTGCTTGATTATAAACACAGTGGAAATATACATTATGATTGACTTCGTGCTTAAGTATGTTTTTTATTTAATATTCACATACCACATTTTCCTAAAGTTGGCTATCAACTTGGTACGAAATTGATGTCACTAACTTTTTTTATAATTTTACCCATGACACGACTATAATACTGTACTTGTATTGTGACGACTGACGACTACATCCCATTGTCTGGTGGTAACCAGTACACCCAACCTAGCATGCCTGGTTTTTGGAAACAGTAGCTGTACCCCTAACATATGTGGTGATAACCTCTATACATGTATATATACTTACAGTAATGCCCTAAGTACTAAATCCTGAAAAGTTACCCATAACTCTGCTGTAGATAGAGAGTCAATTACTTAGGGCATTACTGTACAGATACACACCACCATGATTGTTGATAGTGTTCCTATCTGTACTTTCGGGCTTCAAATAAAAGTGCAGGGGGGGGGATTCCATTGCAAGTTAATAACAGTGCAGACCCAAAAAATACCACAGGGGAAACTGAGCAAAACATCAACTATTAATAAACAATTATTTGTATAGTACATTCGAATATTCGGACCGAACACTAACTTTCATGATGGGAGCTATGCTGGTGCAGCATTGTGATTATGTGCCAGTGCATTCTCTTATTAACGCCAGCGGTGTATACTGTTCTACAAATTTTAGAAATCTGTGGTCCCATGGGTTTTTAAAAAAATAGATAATTGTTTTTTCCTGTTATTTTGGGACGCGTAAAGTTGTACTGCAACCCCGAGTCCGGTAAAAGCTGTAGTTGAAATGTCCAAGTTTGTGAAAGTTCTACTGACTATGCCGATGATTTGAGAAGCTTTGTTGTTTTTGGGATATTGTAGGAAGGCTAATCTGGCCATGTCAAATTGAGCTATTACGATGGGATATCTCGCAGGACAACACATTTTGGGTTTTCGTGGGGTGTGTATTCGCTGGATGTCTTATAGTTGCAGTATGTAACTATTATGACTACGTTCGATGTTTAAGTATGAAAAATGGCTGGGCCATGCACATTTGAAGATTTTATGGCGGAACACAATTTTTTATCCCCATTTAGAAGCTTTCTTGTTTGGTGAATGAAAAACCTGCAGTAATAAGCCATAGTTTTTTGTAATAATTTGAAGGATTAGTTGTTTTAACGGAATTCTGAGGCGGAGCATTAATATAACCAATAATTTTTATATTATAATTTATATTTATGGCTAATAATATGATCTTGATGGCATTACCATTTCTGAATATGGTTTTCTTGTATATATATGCGAGTCTCACTTTAAGTAAGTATAGGGAGCTTCGCATATACAAGAAAACGCACTGGCTTACAAGGTCAAGGTAAATATTGTTAGGCCAATGTATTCTCTTATATATTAGGCGGATTCCTTATGTAAAAAAAATGGTCGCAATTTTTCGGAATGTTAAAAGCGATACGAGAACGGTTTCGATACCACCAGTGTGTCTATTTTCAGAATCTACATGTTTCCAGCTTGATATTTAGTGGAAACAGGTTTGTGTGAGGCTTTTGTTTGTGTACCCCACTATTTTCCCCCCGTCCACACGGTAATAATAAATATGCTATTATGCACAGCAAATTCAATAAGTGGCTTTCTTTGTTCCTGAAAATCGAAAAATAGGGAGATATCTTGCCACAAATTGCATAATTACATATCTTAATGTGGAATTTTATCATAAATTGATCAGATGAATTGTATTTATGACTGCATTTTCAATTTTCTTTCCAAAATATTAAGGTATTGTATATTCTTAAAATCAGCTACATCAGCGATAGACGAACATAAACAATCTACAAGGATATCTTGATCATATGTCACAAACAAAACTCTGATACATCAATTTTTGGTAAAGATATCACAGGAAAGCTAACCCTACCCCACCCTCGTTGACTTCACAAGTCAGATTCCTTTGTTAAAAAAAAAACGGTCGCGCAATTTCGGAATGTCAAACACGACATGCGAACGGTGTATTTATTAATAGCATGTCTACTTTTAGAGTCTACATGTGTCCAGTTGAAATTGTATTGGAAAAAGTGTTTTTGAACTGTTTCAAGAATTTAAAAAGCGTTTACTTATTATACAAATATTAATCCTCATATCTAACCTTTTAGTGGACAGTGCGAGTTGAAATTACCAAAAGTATCAAATATGGCGGTCTACTTTCAGAGTCGACCCCTGTTTCCAGTCTGACATGTTAGTGGAAACAAACTGTTTGGAAGGTATTAAGACTTTAAAGAGCGTTTCCAGGTTATAACAATTATTAACTAACACGATTAGCCTTTAATATCATGAATTGTGCGAGTTGAAATTATGCACATATATCAAGTATGACTCTGAAATGTATTTTTGAGAATATTGGTATTGTCGGATAAGTCTCCGTGGGTACAGTACTACAGTTGAGATCAAAATTTAACGTTGAACCATATAGTGAGTTTGACAATTTACTCAAATGTTCACAGTGATGGAAATTAATGGCTATCATATATGCATGGCTCTTACATGAAAATCCACAGTAACTATATGTGATTTTACAAATTTAACTTGCAATATAGTCAGGCCACCAGATACAGTAATTGATAAAAAAAAATGTGGTTCACATCAATGATACACATCACAACCATGTGCTTCAGTGATAATGTCCACTATTCTACAAATGTAATTAATGTTTATCAAGACTAACGTTTCAGGATGTCGTTTTAAATTGATTGATGGTGTTTTTTCTTCAATTGACAAAATTAATGTTTATTGCCAGCCCATTATTCTTCTGTGGTTAAGAAGTCGATTACTTAGAGCATTACTGTATATAGTGAAATTACATCAGGAAGTGAAGATTATCGCTTAACACTTTCATGATGGGAGCTATGCTGGTGCAGCATTGTGATCATGTGCCAGTGCATTCTCTTATTAACACCAGCGGTGTATACTGTTCTACAGATTTTAGAAATATGTGGTCCCATGGGTTTTTTAAAAATAGATATTGTTTTTTCCTGTTATTTTGGGACGCGTAAAGTTGTACTGCAACCCCGAGTCCGGTAAAAGCTGTAGTTGAAATGTCCAAGTTTGTGAAAGTTCTACTGACTATGCCGATGATTTGAGAAGCTTTATTGTTTTGGGATATTGTAGGAAGGCTAATCTGGCCATGTCAAATTGAGCTATAACGATGGGATATCTCGCAGGATAACACATTTTGGGTTTTCGTGGGGTGTGTATTCGCTGGATGTCTTATAGTTGCAGTATGTAACTATTATGACTGCGTTCGATGTTTAGGTATGAAAAATGGCTGGGCCATGCACACTTGAAGATTTTATGGCGGAACACAATTTTTTATCCCCATTTAGAAGCTTTCTTGTTTGGTGAATGAAAAACCTGCAGTAATAAGCCATAGTTTTTTGTAATAATTTGAAGGATTAGTTGTTTTAACGGAATTCTGAGGCGGAGCATTAATATAACCAATATATTTTATATTATAATTTATATTTATGGCTAATAATGTGATCTTGGTGGCATTACCATTTCTGACTAAGGTTTTCTTGTATATATATGCGAGTCTCACTTTAAGTAAGTATAGGGAGCTTCGCATATACAAGAGAACGCACTGGCTTACAAGGTCAAGGTAAATATTGTTAGGCCAATGCATTATCTTATATATTAGGCGGATTCCTTATGTAAAAAAAAATGGTCGCAAATTTTCGGAATGTTAAAAGCGATATGAGAACGGTTTCGATACCACCAGTGTGTCTATTTTCAGAATCTACCTGTTTCCAGCTTGATATTTAGTGGAAACAGGTTTGTGTGAGGCTTTTGTTTGTGTACCCCACTATTTTTTCCCCGTCCACACGGTAATAACAAACATGCTATTATGCACAGCAAATTCAATAAGTGGCTTTCTTTGTTCCTGGAAATCGAAAAATAGGGAGATATCTTGCCACAAATTGCATAATTACATATCTTAATGTGGAATTTTATCATAAATTGATCAGATGAATTGTATTTATGACTGCATTTTCAATTTTCTTTCCAAAATATTAAGGTATTGTATATTCTTAAAATCAGCTACATCAGAGGTAGACGAACATGAACAATCTACAAGGATATCTTGATCATATGTCACAAACAAAACTCTGATACATCAATGTTTGGTAAAGATATCACAGGAAAGCTAACCCTACCCCACCCTCGTTGACTTCACAAGTCAGATTCCTTTCGTAAAAAAAAAACGGTCGCGCAATTTCGGAATTGTCAAACACGACATGCGAACGGTGTATTTATCAATAGCATGTCTACTTTCAGAGTCTACATGTGTCCAGTTGAAATTGTATTGGAAAAAGTGTTTTTGAACTGTTTCAAGAATTTAAAAAGCGTTTAAAGCGTTTACTTATTATACAAATATTAATCCTCATAACTAACCTTTTAGTGGACAGTGCGAGTTGAAATTACCAAAAGTATCAAATATGGCGGTCTACTTTCAGAGGCTACCCCTGTTTCCAGTCTGACATGTTAGTGGAAACAAATTGTTTGGAAGGTATTAAGACTTTAAAGAGCGTTTCCAGGTTATAAAAATTATTAACTAACACGATTAGCCTTTAATATCATGAATTGTGCGAGTTGAAATTCTGCACATATATCAAGTATGACTCTGAAATGTATTTTTGAGAATATTGGTATGGTCGGATAAGTCTCCGTGGGTACAGTACTACAGTTGAGATCAAAATTTAACGTTGAACCATATAGTGCATGAGTTTGACAATTTACTCAAATGTTCACAGTGATGGAAATTAATGGCTATCATATATGCATGGCTCTTACATGAAAATCTACAATAACTATATGTGATTTTACAAATTTAACTTGCAATATAGTCAGGCCACCAGATACAGTAATTGATAAAAAAAAATGTGGTTCACATCAATGATATACATCACAACCATGTGCTTCAGTGATAATGTCCACTATTCTACAAATGTAATTAATGTTTATCAAGACTAACGTTTCAGGATGTCGTTTTAAATTGATTGATGGTGTTTTTTCTTCAATTGACAAAATTAATGTTTATTGCCAGGTCGAAGTACCGCATAATACGGAGTTGTGTGGAACAAATATGCAAGTCATATATATACAAGAAAACCATAGTCAGAAATGGTAACACCACCAAGATCATATTATTAGCCATAAATATAAATTATAATATAATTATAATATAAACTAGCTTTCAAATTCCATCTGGAAAATTTGGATACTTCCATATATCAAGTTTTCCCGTTTCTCGTGTTATACATTACATTCTTCAAACTGTCTTTTTTATTACACTAGCTGGTGGGCCCGACATCGTCCGGGCTGTTTCCCATCTGATTTCCGGCGAAAGGCGCGATTTGACCTTGAATTGACTATTTTGAATGTCAAGGTCAGGTCGGGGTCATGATTTGACCCGTCCAAAACATTCCCCAGATAAAAGTACACCTAGGTATCAAATTTAGTCGATGTCCGTCCGTTTTACCGGACTTGACCTTTAATTGACCATTTGGAGGTCAAGGTCAGGTCGGGGTCACGATTTGACCCGTCCAAAACACTCCCCTGACAAAAGTACTCATAGGTATCAAATTTCGTCGAAATCCACCCGTTTTACCCGATTTGACCTTTGATTTACCATATTGAAAGTCAATGTCACACCGGGCCCACGATTTGACCCGTTCAAAACACTCCCCGGACAAAAGTATCCCTAGGTATCAAATTTCGTCGAAATCCGTCCGTTTTACCCAATTTGACCTTGAGTTGACTGTTTTAAAGGTCAATGTCAGGTCGGGGTCACTATTTGACCCGTCCAAAACACTCGCCGGACAAAGGTACCCCTAGGTATCAAATTTCGTGGAAATCCGTCCGTTTTACCCGATTTGACATTGAATTGACCATTTTGAATGTCAAGGTCGTGTCGAGGTCACGATTTGATCCGTCCAAAACACTTCCCGGACACATGTACCCCTAAGTTTCAAATTTCGTCGACATCTATGGAAAGCCTAAGCCGACATATGCTAGTTGCTAATTTCTAGTTGCTAGTTATACGACGCACGACGCGGTTTTTTCAAGGTGTTTTAGGGTGTTTTAAACTAGGAGATAGAATTATTTCAAATGGTGATGAATATTAGTATTTTATTCATATTTTATGGCATAAATTGTTATTAAAACCGTATATACTATAAAAAGAATCGATGACTCGAAAATTAAGTTGGCCTTTAAAGTCAATACAAAGTCACAATTGCAGTTAGGTTCATCTCATACTCGCCTATCAGCGATATTCTGCTTCGCAGTTTGTTATAGCCTCCAGTATTCATTAAGCGTTATAGCCCCACTGGCGTATTCTTGCCTCTGAGATTATTGAGATATTACCTGACACGTAATGACATTAAATCGCATGGAACATACCAATTGTGTGGGCTGCGTGGCGTGAATATGTATTGAGAAATAACGTCATGCGTAATGACATTAAATCTCAAGAAAACCCGCGAAAACAAAACAAAATCACATTTATTGTTTAATGTTTTAAGTTATTTCCTCCATAAAAAGAATCTTCGTGATAATGAACCCTCTCAATACTTTAGAATATAGAATTAACCTTAAAATAACAAAAACCTTCGGAATAGAGAACCCTCGGAATAGCGAACCTTCGGAATAGTGAACCTTCGGAATAGCGAACATTGAGAATAGAGAACCTTCGGAATAGTGGACCTTCGGAATAGCGAACATTCGGAATAAAGACATGCCCCCAATATTCATATTATATGACCAGAGTTCAAAGGTATGGACCCATAAATTTCTAAAATTGGCCCTTAAAATGTTGAACCCCAAATTGGAGCCCGCGCAGAACAAAACTTAAGTCAACTGTACCTGTGTCATGCCCCAACGCAGGAGGGTCCATATATACCGCAACATTCATATTATATGCCAAGAATATGCAGAAAAACCTAAGTCAGCTATACCTGTGACATGTCCCTTTGATTTTGATTATAGTACAACTATAGCAACCAGCAACTAGCAACTAGCATGTCCCCTTCAGCTTTCCATCTTTGATTATCACACGATCGCATGTGTTTCAAAGGGTGTTGTTTATAATACCAATATCAGCACATGTGCTAATCTGTGTCGGACGATCGTGACTCTATTGCGCGTACGGTTTACTCAAGTACGAGAATCCTATATTCCCATAATGCATTCTCCCAGTGGTCCACGGATTATTAAAATCTCCAAAACATCTTACACCTGTGGCGTAAATAATGACAAACTGCGAGACTGACTATATGCACAGTCCTCGCGCGACTGACATCCATTTTTTCTTCTTCTGGGGATAGTTTCCAAGATTAGTAATATAACCAAGACATCAGGTATAATTTGCAAAAGATGTAATTTAATTTCGGTAAATACATGTATACAACAAACTGTTTTATCCGCAAATGTTACGAAAAATAAAAAAGCGGAACAACGGTAAACAAGTAACGGAAACAACTTCGATAAGAAAGGATTAATCAACAATGCCTGTCGTTGCATATATGATATATATAAACCGTATAATAATATATAATAGTCAAATAGTAACATATATTATAAATATATTGTATTATCACTTTATTTTTAATGAACTGTTTTCTGTTTATATATTCGTTACTTGTGTTATTTTTAAAGAATACAATTTATAATAAAAAAAAAAATAGGAGCTATGGGGTAACCCTGATTAATAACGTATAGTGCGTACTGGGTAGACTCTTTTTGCAGGATCTATGTCTTCGCGGATGTATCATTATTGCAGTACGTAACTTTTATGACCGCGTTAATTGGTTTCGATATTTAGGTGTGAGTGAACAATGGCTGGGCCACTCTTGAAGATTTTATTGCCGGTATACAATACACAATATAACAGCTAACATTGCTGATGAAGTATGTCTCAGTTGGAATGCAGACTAAAGGTCGTATTGCGAAGTATAGGGTGTGTATTTAATCCGATTAGTAGATATTTGGTCCGCATTTAGAGACCTTCTGTTGTGGCGAATGAGAAACCTGCAGTGATAAGCCGTAGTTGTAATAATTTGAAGGATTAGTTGTTTTAACGGAATTCTGAGGTGGTGCATTCATGAAACCAATATATTTTACATTATAAGTTATATATATATATATATATATATATATATGCCTAATACTATGATCTTGAGGGCGTTACCATTTCTGACTGGTTTTCTTATAACTGATAACGCACGAGAGGTTGGCGACGCTGTGGGAGCTTGGTCTGACCACTGCCGTCGCGTATATATAATTTAAGGATATCTGAGATTTTTTACCTCCACTTGACAATATTGAGGTATTGCTATGGGTTGGCGTCCATCATCCATCCGTCAACAATTTCATTTGGCACACCATACAGGCCACATCCCTCGTTCGATCATCACCAAACTTCATATGGATCTTCATGGTCACCTCTATAGATGGGAGCCATCGATTTCCCCCACCCCCGAAATTCGTTAAAAAACATGGCCGACAGTCGACTGAAGCCATCTGGGATTTCAAGTTTTATAATCCATCGGCATATCCTGCAGTCCGAATTTATTGAAGAAATGTCTTGAAAGTTTACATACATGTTTAGGATCACCTATAAATGGAAGGTATGCAATTTGAACGATTTGCGATGAAAAACATGGCCAGCCATCTTGAATTGCATTCCCGAAATTTGTTACAAAACATGGCCGCCATCTTGGGTATCCAATTTGAATCTTAGAAATTTACATCTATAGACGACATCCCTCAACCGATCATCACCAAACTTCACGCTGATCATCGGGGAGACCTCTAAATGGGAGCCATCAATTTTTCTCGATATTCGTTTAAAAATATGGCCACCACCAGTCATCTTGGATTTTATTGGCACACAATGCAGCCCGAATTTATCGGAAAATATTTTAGAAAATTTACAGGCATGTTTATAGTATCAACTCTAGATGGGAGCTATATAATATTTCCGAATTTGATTGAAAAACATGGCCACCGGCAGCCATTTTTTATTTTTGTCTTTGCATGACTAACTCCTTTGGTACACCCTATACATATCACATCCTTCATCCGATCATCACCAAACTTCATATGGATTTTCTGCACCCATGGGTGACCACTAGAGATGGGACCCATCAATTTTTTTTTTCGAATTCCATCGAAGAACATGGCCGACAGCGGCCATCTTGGATTTTACTCTTTTTATTACTGAATTCTTCGGCAGACTCAACATGCTACATTCCTTATCTGATCGTCACCAAACTTCATATGGTTCTTCATGGGTGACTTCTATATGTGAGCTGTCCAATTTTCCCGAAATTCGTTAAAAACATGGCAGCCATCCTGGATTTCACATTTGAATCCATCGGCACACCCCGCAGCCTACAATTATTGCATGGAGAATCATTTTAAATGAAAATAATTTCATCTATACACAATACAATCCCTTTACTGAAAATGTTTGACTGTCCTACTTCGTTATCATTCTTTTGACAACTTAGCATACAATTATTTTTCGCATATCTCCCCAAAGTATGGGGTTGGGAAGTTTAAGTTACCAGTTGAAAAGGTCCAACCAAAGGGGGGGGTGAAAATGGTATTTTTCGAGAACATGTGAGTTTTGTCTGATTCAAGAGGGTGCATGGTGGGGTGGTACCACCAAACGAAAACCCTCTAGCCACGTCCGTGGACTGAACTCTGTCTTGCTGTTGCAATAAGCATGGGTTGAAAGCGGAAATGGACCTCCCGTATATAGGAGGGAAACCGCCTCAGCGATTGATAGTAGACCACCGAAATGTATTTCGTTTTCTATTTCATTTGTACCACATGGATGCCAAACTGATAATTGGAGATATAATTATAGATTGGACATTTGTATATAGGTATAACTATCACCCATTGGGAATGTTAAGACAAAATGTATTGGGGCGGGTTTTCACAGAATCAACGAAACTTCGAAGACGGCGACTATATGTCCTTCAGATATTGGAAGAAACAAATAACCAAAAAGGTTTACTACAACTTTATTGCAAATATATATACGTTTGAATATGAGGCTGCTGTGTAGCTCAAATAATTCTCGTACATTGAGTCGCCATTCGTTTGAATTTGGTTTGCATTTTCTGCAAGGTAAATGCACCATATATGAAGTTGCTTTGTTCGATCATTTCAGCAAACCTGGACATTCGCCGACCATGTAGCGCAGCCTCCTGTTTGTGAATTAATCTATAAAAAATAGGTAAAAATAAGTAATGTAGAAATAACATGCACACCTGCTTCTCCATGGTTGTCAGTGCGTGAAATTAGTTATATCAGGAAAAATTTCAAAAAGGGCACCCAGTGACGTTTCTCGTCTTATCATATAGCTACTTTGTTATCTGATATGCCACTTTGGGTAATGGCAATGTGATAGCACAACTCTTGTTATTGATACGGCATGCATATACATGTATATATATATAAAAGAGTAGGATATGTCTGTCTGTTTGGTCGCGATTTTTTCCCAGACCCCTGGATCGATTTCCACAAAATCTGGTGTGGTGAATCGGGGTACCGCAGTGGATGTTATAACGGCATTATAGCTTTTCAAAAATGTTCATATTAAAAATAAATTTAATTTAAAAAAGCCTGCATGTTTGAGCTAGTGTACATAAGGACACTTACCATCTTTCTTTATTTTAAGAGCGCTAAGACTTCCGCACATATTACCAGCGACCAGCAACAATGGCTTCCCATTGGGGCTCTCAGATGCAGGGATGAATCTGTTACGAGAAAGACAATGAGCGTATATTGACTTGAATTTGCTCAATTCTTCATAGATTATACAGAGAATTTTGACGAACACAATAATAATCACCGAAGTCTGCACGGAAGAACGAACAATCACCCAACCATGCACGCAAACTGTGCTAAAGAAATCGTGAATGCACGTGGTAAGCCACCCTAATAACAACAAGTTGTGTGTAACATATATAGAGACGTCTACATTATTATACTATACATTTATTATACAATGTTGTATATAGTATGTGTTTTATAATGAATATATTACTTACATAATCCATATGTAATATGATGTTAAAATGTTTACTGAAATATCTCATGTACATAGTGTATATATGTTTTGTGTATCTTCCACCTTAACTGGTGGCTTTACGCATTAAACAATTCAATTTTTCTTGAACGAGTCCAGGTTGTGGTGAATAGTCATATTGGACTAGACGCGTAGCGTCGACTCCATTATGACTTTTCATCAAAACTTGGACGATAATAATGTACACAACATTGTATAATGAAATTTGTATTATCCATCTGTATGTTTATCCAAAAATCGTCACCCAGTCCCGATAACTTTTACAAAAGTCAAGACTTTTCCCCAGATTATCATGTGACGGCTTTTGCCCAATCAGAAACAGTGTTGGTTAAGGGATTGATAATAATATAATATATTAGCTCTGAATGTGTATAATTCCATTCCACAGTAAAAAATGCTTATTCCTTTATACCGTGTATGGGAATAGTGAGAGTTATGTGACAATAGACAGGGTAGGCCTATACCATATATATAATCCCGAGAAGGTGCAGTGAGCATCTGGGCATCATTTTAAAGTGATGTGAAACACTCCGGTAGGGTGATCAAATAGAAATGGAGAATAATCTTGTTCAAAGTTGTTATTTTTACCAATATTAATCCAAATTGACAACACACATAGTCATTCATATATATTAATTAAATGCATTGACTCTCGATGGCGAAATCATTTGCGTTAGCTTATCGCCAATAGTTGCGTCCCGAATCTGATGTAAATATTTACAATTGAGCGTAGTTCACGCAATGTTTTCCATGGAGTGGTATGGTCGATTTCTTTTATATTTTCGGCGATGTTAATAAAATGATACATTCCCCAGGTTGGCATAAATCTGAATATACTAACTTATCAATTTCACGCACCCAAACAAGTGTAAAATATGTCTTTAAATCATGAATGACATATTATTCCATTTTGAAGTGATGCGTGTACTATACACCAAACTCTAAAATTAAATTAAATTATTGAGGTTCAACGAAGAATTATTTCGGTTGAGAAGGGGTTGATATAAGTTGCTGGGTCTGTGTCAGGTATTAAAGGCACGGATTGCCTTCGCGGTGAGTAAATAGTCACATCCGTTAAAACCGCCATAAACAGAAAGAATATGAAAATATATACAGACTGTGTTCTCATACCAATAATAAATATAGCGTAAATAGTATGCTATTGCCAAGTTAGTTTGCTTTGTTATGTAAACAAAAGCCAAACACGTTACAGAACCTGGCTTTTGTTTGCATAACAAATCATATTAACTTGACATTAGCATACTATTTACGCAATATTTATGATTGGTATAAGAACAAAATATGTCTATATTTTAATATTCTTTCTGTCATTTTGTCAGTTTTAATGGGTGTTACTATAGTTTAACAGCACATCTATCGCGAAGGCCATCTGTGCCTTTAATGCCGTTCTGATTAAAATCATATACTCAGACGCTTCAGGTACTGAGTCTGACGAAATTTGGTAGGGGTTTCATTACTACAAGCAGGAATTACGTAATTGTCAGCCAATCACAATGATATCATCAGTAAAGTGATGTAACCAATCAGGCGATAGTCGCATGGAATGCCAAAGTTTTCTGGATTTGCTTAATGGGGGTTGAAATAGAATAAGAAGCAATGCTTTTCTTTTGCGAAAACGAAAGTCGTTCGCGGAAACCGAATGTACATTATGTCGATCAAACCTATTTTAAAGAAAAAATGTGGGCGGTGACGTCATACTGCAGGTAATAACTTCAGTGGAAGCAGGGGGGGGGGGTGAAAAAAAAAATTCCGGCACGTATGCCGGGGTGGGTGGGTGGTCAAAGCCACCAACAAGCAATTTTGTCCGCAACTAAAAAAACATTTCCTGCTTGTATTTTTAGTGTTTTGGCAATGAGTTGGGCTTCAAAACCACTTTGAATGAGAGAAATAATGTAATTCTAACTGGTAAACAGTTATCGTGTTGTATTTTGTTGCAAATTTTGAAATTCAAGATGGCCGCTGGCAGCCATGTTTTTTTTGCCAAATGACCTCAAAATGACTCATTCCTATTGACATGTCCATGTTAACATCCATGATAAATAGTATGCACAGAAATTCATATACAGCTGTTTACACAGTGAATTCCCCCCGCAAATCTCTGTTTTAGTGTTAAAAGGGGGGTGGGTGTCAAAAAAAGGTCGGAAAAAACTGCCGAAAACGGAAAAAAAATTTGGCGGTGGGGGTGGGTGGGTACAAAAAATGATCGAAAGGGAAAAAATGCCATACGTGCCTGAATTTTTTTTCCGACCCCCCCCCCCCTGATGGAAGTGGAAGTTATTTATAGCGACAGCAATGCAGATGCGGCAAATAGCGGGTTTCATCAGACTCAGTACCAGCAGAGTCTGAGTATGATTTTAATCAGAACTGGTATTCATGGGACAGATGCATGGCGATTGTTTGGTGTGCATGATTACGCGTGAAAAGCATTCTTTTGTATCTGTTAACCCTTTACCCAACAAAACGGCCAAAAACGCCCAAATAAAGCTTCAACAGCCTAAAATACCCTGTGCCAATGCATTCTCTTATATATGCGAGTCGACCATAGATCGCCTCGCATATATAAGAGAATGCATTGGCCTAACAATTTTTTATCATTTTTTTTAAAATAAATGTTTCTTACATCCATTACCCTGCGGGGAGCCCCACACATATATAAAAGCATATAGAAGAGTGTCGTCTGCTCATGTTTGTCTGGGGCTCTGTGTGGGTGAAATTATAAAATTGTTAAAGAATACAAGAAAAAATTATTAAAATTGTAAAAAAATGTTAGGCCAATGCATTCTCTTATATATGCGAGGCGAACTATGGTCGACTCGCATATATAAGAGAATGCATTGGCACAGGGCCGTTCTGTTGGGTAAAGGGTTAAAAGGATTAAGCACAGACTGCTAAGGTATTGTGGAGATAGACGGTAAATTAACAGATCATTCTGCGTTCAACTTCGAAAATGTTCACAAAAGATTAAATGAATAAAGGTATCACTCACTTCATATCCTCTGGTTCCACAGCGCTCAGTCGTCTGGCATTATACAGGTCTCCCCACGTTGTACTTGGTTTATTTGGTATATTCGCCCATATGCTTTCCATTTTAATATCCAAAATGTTATCTGTGTATGAGTAGACTGCAATAAATCCCGGTCGCTCAATGCCGACAAACACAAGATGCTTTCCAAAAACATCTGCTACTTCTAATCCTTCGGCTTCTGGTCCCTGCAAGAACAAACATTAGTCCAGTTGATAGAGATGTGATCTCAGGCTGGTTGTGATACAACAGTTTTCACTTCGAATAATCACCATATTTTTGTCAGAATTTTAGCTTTTAGCATCAATATATATTTTTTTGGGCACCAATGAGGCTTTAGTTTAAATATACTTTATTAAAACTAATAACACAAGGTACCGCGACACAAGTTAATCAATATGTCAACTTACCAACCCCACTCCTTCTCATTGAGTCATATCGAGAGATAAAGCATGACATTTCACATACTATTACAGAGAAAGCCTCATTGTACTCATAGCTTGGAGTGACAGATTCCAACAATTGCCGTATTTTTTGTCATAATTTTAGATTTGACAACACCAAAATAAGGTCTTTCGGACACTTGAATCAATGGCCATTCCTATGTTTTAAAGAGCATACATGCGTGTTTTCATCATTTCTCATCAAAATGTTCCTATTTTATTGCAATTTGTATGAGGTTGGGAATATACATGTTTCGGCTATATACATCGAACGAACTGCATACGAACGATGATGCTTCCGGTGTAAACAATAAAGCAGCCTCTATTTTGTTGTCATAATTATCCAGTTTTTCTTCAAAATGACTGATTCTATAGGACCTTTAGTTGGATCAAAATGTTATGAAAGGAATGCCACACCAACGTGATGTAAAGGAGGGACATATCCCATTCCCGATGGATGAGTATTCTCTTTTGGCAAATCACGTCGTTCAACCATTGTAAATGTATCCACCTTCTTGTTGACACTATATGTAGACGCCATATTGCCCAACCCATTGTTTGGACTTAATTGATTTTCTATACATTGATCATGGTTATGGACACTCCACGTCGCTGTGAAAATGTCACGCTCCAGTAGACAGTATATAACAGTGCGATATGGAAAAGTAATCAAATAGCCACTGGTCATGTACTGTGGCACATTGCAGCTAACGGATATGTTCTAAAGCGACGACATTCGAACGTTTAACGCCCGTTCCGTTTCGAAGCAATTCCATACCCATTGCAATTATGGAAAACCTGATAACCAGCTCTTACGATATACTCAATGGCACAAACGTCCAATCCTACTCCCAAGAATCTGACATCACGCATCATGAAACTATTGAATGTGTTAACCCATTACCTGCCAGACATATAGACGAACCGGTAGACCTACCTGCATCCATAGAACTGGTTAACACTATTATCAAAGGTGACTCCGCGTGTAATAACGATCTCGGACAAGCTATATCATGGGTATCAAGTTTCATTCATAATACACCGAAAGATGATTTCATGAGGATAATAATCAACACATGTGATAACTGTGAGACATATCTTGAGAAACTTCGACAGAATTTATTCGCACAGCTACAGGATTCACCTATTCATGAATTAGACCAGACAGTATCTCTCAAAAAGAGACTGAAACCAAAAAAGTCAGACAAAATAGATTCACACCAGTTATCGTTGGCAGATAAGCTTTCACGAGATATCTACAATCTTCTCTTGTTCATGGTTGATCATTCATATGACAATATCTCAGAAATGGTGAATCCAACAGGAGCTACAACAAGAAGTCAGTTAACATCCCAACCTCCGAAACATAACGATTCTGATATACAAACAAAACTCAACACTATTCTGAATTCAATGAATGCTATTAAAGTGGAGTTAAGTGTCCTCAAGGAATGGAATTCTGTTATAAATAAAACAATAAATGTCGACGTACCGCTTATCCAAGGAAATATTTCCGGCTTAGACGCCAGGGTCAAAATAATCGAAACGGATCTCGCTGAGATGAAGAGAGCAATACATATCAATAAAACTAAAATCGAACAAATCCAAGATGACACTTTGAATGATGCTAACCATATTAAATCCGATTTCAAATTGATGCGCCAGGATTTCTCTCACGTGATTGAGAGGTTTGAGAAGGAATGGGTCAGGATAAATTATAATACAGGATGCATTGGAGTTTTAGAGAAAAAAGTAAATATTATTTCTGAAAATAAACCCAAATGTGATAACTCTTGTGATAACTCTTCATGTACCGCAGAATGTGTCAAATTCATAAAATCTACAATGGGGACATTCTTCGACGAGCTCCGAGAGAGGATGCACTCAACATACCAGCGTACTGATGATGATGTCCAGTCCACGTCTACCAAAATCGATGGTGTACATGAACATTCTGTTAACGTTGCTGATATCGAGTCAAATGTCGGACAATCATTCCACGATATCTCTATTAAATCGGCCGATGTCGAATCAAATCTCGACCAAGCAGTCGATGAAGAAATCCAACAACGTCGCACGTCGAATGAGCTTCGTTACCGTTCTCGCTCAAATGGTAGTTCGCGCCAGCGCTCTCGTTCTCGTTCTCGGTCACAGCATCGTCGACATCACTCTCGACAACATTCTCGTTCACAACGAACATCTCAGCCAAGACAAAGTTCTCATCCACTGAACCAATCACGCGAACGGCATTATTCTAGAGACCGGTATAATAATTCTCATCCTTCAGAGAGGCGATACTGCCCTGACTACAGTGACAGACGTTATTCACCATTCAGAGGTCAATCCCGCCAACAACGAGACCAAAACTACCAACGCAATCACGACAGAACAGCTGACCAATATGACCGTAGATCTAATAGTCACCGAGCATTTCGCAAGTCCAAATACAGTTCTAAATTTCCTATTAAAACAGAACGTTTCATCCTGTCAAAATTCGGAAATGAAATCACTCAATCTAGCATTGAAAAATATTTACACGACAGTAGGATCAATTTCTCAGTTGTTAGACTGTTCTCCAGAGATGGTGAAGATTCATACGCTAGATTGAATATTTTCCATGAGCACTCAGCAATTGTACTCGACAGAGATTTCTGGCCCGATGGAGCCATTTGTGTTCGTCTGGACACTCCAAGCCTGGATGTATCACGATCTGGACCTAACGATAGTGTCAGATCTCACTGGGGCTAATTTACGTCCCTCTCAAACAAGCGTTCGCTCATCAACAGTATGACGATTCTCAGGTCACTAACTATATATATTTTCATCATGATTACGCTCATGTCGTGGAATGCAACTGGTATTTTCTCTTCTTCATCATATCTATCAAAGATCTTGGACAACCAGAACATTGATATATGCGGTGTATCAGAACACTGGCTGCGAGATTCAAACTCATCATTTATGCAGTACTTATCCCAATATTACATTTCTCATACAGTGTGTGATGCGTCCATGGTCGGCGTAAATAAAAGAGGTCGACCGAAAGCTGGAGTCGCTTTATTTTGGCACAAGCGCTGGAACAATGTTGTCTCAATTATAGATACATCCGACGACCGTATAATTGGCATTCAGGTGCATGCTGGTGAAGGGAATTTTTATTATATTTTCCAAGTATATCTTCCCTCATCCAACCATTCACATGATCTCTTTTCCAATTATATGCAGAAAGTTACCAATATATTTGACTCGTATCGCCCACTTGGAACTGTTGTTGTTATGGGTGATTTCAATGCCAACTCACTAAGAGCAAATCCACGAAGTGTCGCTCTCTCGTACCTCTATAACGACAAAGGTGTCTTCTCTCCGATTGAAAACACGTTCAAAGCAACTCCTGTGAAAACCTTCGTTCCTCCTATGTCGCCCGAATCGGGGTCAATAATTGATCATTTCCTCATGCATAAGTCTATGGAATATAAAATACAAATGGTAGACATTCTAATTGATGAAAGTATTGACGTATCTACACATCGACCAATTGTATTGCATATGGATGAATCGGTGTGTGCTCCAGTGAGCTATTCGTCACATAATATGTGTTCATTCAAAATGAAATGGTCAGCTCTGTGTTCAAATTCATACCTCGCTGAAACATTCTCAACCGATGTAGAAAATAACTGCCCTAAATTTGAAATCACCGATATAACTTCTTTGGATCACTATTATGACGCAATAATCTCTGCCCTTAATAACGCCTCAAAAGTCGTCCCAAAAATAAAATTCAGAAGTCACGTGAAACCATACTGGAACGATACGTTGAAAGCTACTCACTATATCATGCGCTCTTGTCGCAGAACGTGGATAGCTGAAGGTCGGCCTCGTGACGAATCCTCTAATTCCTTCATTCAATATAAAGAGGCCAAGCGCGAATTCAGACGAGAACATCGTAAACAGTCAGAAAAATTCATGCGCGAACGTGATGCAGAAATTGACAAATGCGCAGAAGTTGATCAGGATTCATTTTTCCGCATTTTTAATGCAAAACGCAAAATGCGCAATACTCTTTCATCTCCGCACTTCATACATAACGGAGAAACGCTCCGCAGCAATTGCGACATATCAAATGCATGGGGCTCATATTACGCAAACTTGTTTCTTCCCATGCAAGATGAGAGTTTTGACCCAGTCCATTTTGAATTTGTCAACAATTTCGTATCTTCGCAGGAAAAATCAAAATCAACAAATATTGTAGACGGTGTTCTTTGCAATCCCATTACTGAATCGGAGCTGACCAATATTATCCCAAAGCTCAATAAAAATAAGGCAATGGGATATGACTTAATAGCCAATGAGCACATCTTATATAGTGGCTCGCCACTCATGCACAGACTCTGTTATATGTACAGTAAAATGCTTCAATATGCACATGTACCTGAGAGTGCAAAGAAAGGAGTAATGATTTCTTTGTACAAGGGTGGCAAGAAGCCCATGCATGCATTTGATAGTTACAGACCTATCACCATTATGCCTTCGTTATATAAATTATTTGAAAAAGTCCTTCTTGTGCGCATGCAAACATACACACCAACACTAATAACAGTCAATTCACTACAGCATGGATTCCAACGTGGTGTTAGTTGCATGGCAACATCCTATTTACTACAGGAGTGTATAAATTATACCAAAGAATCACATAGTAAATTATTCTCTTGTTTTTTAGACGTACGTAAGGCTTTTGATTCTGTGTGGCTAAATGGATTGCTGTTGAAACTGCACAAGAGGGGCTTTGACGGCCAAATGTGGCATGTATTCAAATCGCTCTTATCTGGTATAAAATGTTGTGTGAAATATAGGCAATCTACATCCAACTGGTTCGATATCCTACAGGGAGCCAGACAAGGGTCAATTCTATCGCCTCTATTATATATGATATATGTGGACGATCTAATTGAAGATCTTACAAATTCTTCCTGTGGACTTCATCTGAATGGAATAAACTGCACATCGCCAGTACAGGCAGATGACATGGCCTTGCTGTCATTATCTGAAACTGGACTTACTACACTATGTTCTATATGTCTGAAGTATAGTACAAAATGGAGATACTTATATAACTCGTCGAAAACTTTCATAATAGTATTTAATGAATCGCAAAAAGAATTTGCGAAAGCTCAGCGTTCATGGCAATTTGGCAATACCATTATCGAAGAAGTCTCCTCTGGAAAACACTTGGGCATCAATATAGAAAAATTTAGCTTCAATTCTAAACTGGTCAACAGTGTTTGCACAAAACTTAGAGGGACCTATCTATCCTTGACGAATGCAGGTGTTTATGCTGGAGGCATAACTCCAGACAGCTGTCTTAAAATATATAAGTCAATTGTGATCCCCAAGGCCCTGTACGGTAGCGAGCTAATGTGGGGCTTGTCTAATACTGATTATACCTTTCTCGAAAAGGCTCACCGCTTCTGTCTCAAAAATATGCAAGGTTTTCCGGCACATACTCGCACATGCATTGTACAGGGTCTTGTAGGTTGCAGTGAACTTACATCATTCATTGACAAAAGAAAGCTGAGTCTATTTGCTACCTTGTGTAGGCTTGATGTTTGTAAAACTGCCAAAATGTTATTCCTGATGAGATTGCACAGTTATATTATTGAATTATGTTGTAATCAGAAATCATTCATTGCAGATATAGTCCATGTTTTACATAAATACAACTTACACGAGTACCTCGCAGTCTTTGCACAGACTGGCATCTTTCCATCTAAAGAGTCGTGGAAACATACCGTGAAAACTGAAGTACACAAATCAGACGACGAACGGTGGAGATCTTCCATAACTGCGGAAAATAACTTAAGACAATATGGGCTAATGCAAGCCTCTCTGACGTCTTCACTCATATGGCGAACGTGTAGGCTATATCCGGAGGAGAAATTCACTTATCTCTTTCTTGTCCGGTTGATAGCTCACACAGCCTACGGTGATAGTGGGTGTTGTAAATTTTGTAACAAGCTATACCAGTGCTTAATTAATCATGTATTAATAGAATGTGCATCAATTGCAAGTGCACGCAACGCAATTTGGTATGATATCATCAACACATTCGGAATAAACGTCTTCATATTCCTAGATTCCCTACCTAAGTGCTCGCAACTAGCAGTATTTTTGGGAAAAGTTCCATCTGAAGTTCTTGAAGATGGAACTAACTCTTTTCATTTCGTCTTGCGATTCTTTGCAAAATCGAGCATAAAACTATGGTATTGCTTCCACCTTCAACATGATGGTCGTTATTCGGATACCATTATACCTGACCAACAACCACTTGATGTATAACTACCAATAGAAGCAGCTAGTGCATGTAGTGTTCTCTCATCTGTTCTTTTGTGTGAATGTTTGTCTGAGTGGACAACATGTGTGTGCGTTCGTGTGTGTGCGCGTGTTTGTATGAGAGAGTGTGAGAGAATGTGAGAGAATGTGTGTGATGCTGGGTATACCAGGTGTATATGTGTCAATGTTAGTGGATGTCTCTGCGTGATTGCGGTATACATGTGTGACTTCGCATTTTGTGCGTGCCAAAACTAACTGTAAATATTTTGGATATTTCCTCATTATTATGTAACATTTTGTTCATGTCAGTACTTGTATATATGTTTGCTTTTGTGATGCTACTGTGATAAACTGTATTTATATTATATAACAACTCTCCACCAATGGAGGACAATAAAGATATATATAATAAATCCCGGTCGCTCAATGCCGACAAACACAAGATGCTTTCCAAAAACATCTGCTACTTCTAATCCTTCGGCTTCTGGTCCCTGCAAGAACAAACATTAGTCCAGTTGATAGAGATGTGATCTCAGGCTGGTTGTGATACAACAGTTTTCACTTCGAATAATCACCATATTTTTGTCAGAATTTTAGCTTTTAGCATCAATATATATTTTTTTGGGCACCAATGAGGCTTTAGTTTAAATATACTTTATTAAAACTAATAACACAAGGTACCGCGACACAAGTTAATCAATATGTCAACTTACCAACCCCACTCCTTCTCATTGAGTCATATCGAGAGATAAAGCATGACATTTCACATACTATTACAGAGAAAGCCTCATTGTACTCATAGCTTGGAGTGACAGATTCCAACAATTGCCGTATTTTTTGTCATAATTTTAGATTTGACAACACCAAAATAAGGTCTTTCGGACACTTGAATCAATGGCCATTCCTATGTTTTAAAGAGCATACATGCGTGTTTTCATCATTTCTCATCAAAATGTTCCTATTTTATTGCAATTTGTATGAGGTTGGGAATATACATGTTTCGGCTATATACATCGAACGAACTGCATACGGAAAATGTGTCAACATGACAGGCCTCGACTATTAATGTTTCCTATTTATTTTCAAACTAATTTCCCATATGTAAGTAATGGAGCATTGGGCAGACAATCGATGTCTTAATTGATTCAAAACGTGCAGTGAGTAAATTTTCTTACGCTTAATTTAAAAAGGACGGTCATCGAAACTACCTTGTTTATTGGAACTGAAATTATAGAACGTGGCTGATGTGTTTCTCACCTTATTGTCTGACCGAGTGTCCTTGGTCTCTGCTAGAGTTTCATCGGCACTCTGCTCTGAGTTGAACAAATGGGAATATTTATCGGCAATTGCTTCTTCCAGCTGCCGTCCACTATCAAACACCATTTCCATCGTGTCGGCTCTAATTATTGAAAAGCCACGCCCACCAATTGCGTGTAATTTTGTCATTGCTCCATTGCTGTTGATGCCGTTAACTGTTGAGAACTTCAATCTACCTACAAACAAATATCATTTGAGTTGTAAGTTTCGTTATAATGTAAGATCAGTTGATATATCAAATGAATCGCTATTATTAATGCTTGTGTGTGTATTCTTCCTTTATACTGTTTGTATAATCTCTCCATACAGGAGGCAATAAAGATATATATATAATTATAAAACACAGTTCCTTTGTTCTACCTCTGACTATAGGCAATGGCTGCATGCGGACACACGTATCACAGTAGCGATGGCATAGTAGGTGTGACAATTTATTATGGCGGAGTTTGGTGACAATTGGCCGTCATATTTCTGTGCCATAGCTTGCCATGTTGCGCGCTGAGTTTGCGCACAATGAGTCGACTCGACCAATTAACCCATAGCGTGTCACCATGCAAGGTTGATCTCTACTCATTACGTTTTGCTACATTGTATTCTCTACGATATATATAATTGCACGATCGATCGTCCAGAATTGTGTTTGACCGTGGTAATCCTTCATTCACTCACATATCATGCATGCAGTACGGTTTGTTGATATGATCTCAATTCATATTTATCCACTTATATTAATTTCATGCGTATTAAAACAGTTCCCCAATTGCGGTTTTTATTTTGCGACGTTTAGTTCTCCGCATAATTCTGCTAATATTATCATGCGGGCCAATGAAGCTATGTCTGAACTGTTGGAGGAAATGCAGCGGTCGACATGGCTATAGCTATGGCATATTAATTATGACAACTAATTGTCACCAAACTCCACCATATATAATTGTCACACCTACTATGCCATCGCTACTGTGATACGTGTGTCCGCCGCCAATGTACACAGCAACATCAATATACAAGAAAACCATAGTCAGAAATGGTAACGCCACCAAGATTATAGTATTACATATAAATAGAAATTATAAAAAATACATAAAATATTTTGATAACAATTGCGTTTAAACAAGTAATCCTTCAAATTATTACTAACAAAGCAAGTAAACGACTGTGGGGTCACTCAACAGATTATAAAGACTTGGACTTAGTATACTGTAAATACTAAAATTTAAATGAAATAATTAAAAGATAAAATTTAGCAAGTAGTAAAAGTTAATTTTCTCATTTAATTTTTTGGTTAAATAAAGCAATAATTTAAATGTAATATTTGGTTTAAAAAAAATGATTTACCGTGGCTCTTCCAATAATTGCGCGACTGACCTGGTCAATTGTTCTTAAGAAGTTGTTTTGAGAATTACTATGGAGGGAAATAGTTATGGCTGTGGCTTCGCAAGTAATTAACTTGGTGACGTGATGTTAACAAATCTGAACTCCAGTAAACCAAGGACGCTCCATACCAAATATAAGGTAAATTAAGAATTCTTTAGAAGTTGTTTTAAGATTTACTATGGAGGGAAAGAATTGTGGTGCTGGCTTCGCAACTATTTGACCTCATTGTAACAAATATAAATATTAGTCACTCAGGCAATAGATGTATCTATTCTGTATATTAAGTTATTGGGTCTTACGTGTCTTGAGATGTCTAAATAGTTTTCGATGGACAGATCGCACAAGGGACCCACGCCAATCTTCTGTTGGGATTCCAATTGTTGGCTTATTAAATATGCACATATGCTTAAGATACAGTCGCGCGCGAAGCACGCTCCCGTAAGTCGGGTTTTGGATCCCAGTTAATGAAAATATCATTGAAATAATCGGTTTCCCCCAGTAAACATCCATATATTGAATATACATGTTTTGGAGCAGAATTAGGCAGTCCATATTGGACGCCATCATGGAATTTATTTTGTTTTGTTTTAATTTTCACACATATTTATTAGTTATGTGTATGGAGTTCTCATTAAACCTCACATCCTTATATTGGTTACAGTAATGCCCAAAGTAATTGACCACTTAACCACATCAGACTTATTGGTAATTTTTCAGGATTTAAAATCCTGAAAAATTACAAATAATTCTGCTCTGGTTAAGTGGTCAATTATTTGAACATTACTGTATGAGGATTGAGTTATCATTAAACCTCAAATCCTTATATTGGTTACACTAATGCCCAAAGTAATCGACCACTTAACCACAGCAGAATTATGGGTATTTTTTCAGCATTTAAAATCCTGATAAATTACCCATTATTCTGCTGTGCTTAAGTGGTCAATTACTTTGAACATTACTGTATGAGGATTGAGTTATCATTAAACCTCAAATCCTTATATTGGTTACAGTAATGCCCAAAGTAATTGACCACTTAACCACAGCATAATTATGGGTAATTTTTCAGGATTTAAAATCATGAAAAAATACCCATAATTTTGCTGTGGTTAAGTGATCAATTACTTTGGACATTACTGTATGTAGATGGAGTTAAACCTCACAACAGTGTGTTGGGGATTTGGACCTTGACTTGGGACCTTTGGTTTTTAACGCAACAAATGCGCGTACACCATATACACAAATTTCTTATGTAACCAGAGTTTTTCTTGGATAAGATGAGTTTGAAGCCTGCTAACATTTCAAAATGTTGTCAGTTTTGTATTCTCTGCAGCGGAACTCGACGCATTGAAGCAAAAGTTACAAGAGATAAAATGTGTACGTAACGAGACTATAACACAAATGAAAAAATAAATTCAGGGAGGGTGGGCGATACAGGGAACTAAGGGTTGAACCGATATAAATTTATAGAGCGATAATGACCAATGTTGACATATTATGCATCTCAACTCTACTGAACATTGCAACAAGGCTATAAAATAGGGGGTGTCAGAATGTTAGTCATCTCTATATAGTGCCAGAATAGTCATTTATGGACTTCTATAAGATGTTGGGTTGGTTATATGGACTCGGAGAAAAAGGGGTTTGTACCGATGTACGGACATAAATTAGTGGAGCGATGTTGCCATGTAATGTATCGCGACTGTACTAAAGCAGCAATGATATAAAATTGGGGGGGGGGGGGATGAAATTATCTCTATGTCTATAGATGGGACCAGGATTATATAGAAAGGAATAGCAATTGATATACGTATACGGTATACTATAGTAATACCATAGACATATAAGTACAAGTATCACGCGATAAAATATTACGTAACGTGACTATACCGATGAAAGAAATAAATAAATTGGACCCGGATTAGAGGTTGGGTTGGTTATATGTGGATAATTGGATATGGAATTCGTACCGATGAAACGATACAAATTAGTGGAGCGATAAAGACCAATGTTGACACTTAGTCAGGCTACGCGGGAGAAAATAGGGGTTGATACGATAGACCAAAATAAATTTGTCGGGTGATAATGACCAATGTTGATGTATAAAGTAACGCGACTGTACTGTCGCACAATTATCAGGTGTAACCGGTCAAATATGGACTCTAGTGCCCAATATGGAACAGCTCAGAAAATATCTGCAGGGCCCTAAAATTTATTTAACATGGCATTTGCCATTAAAATCGATTTATGTCGATAAAACTGTCATTTTTCAAAATTTTAAGCTGAGACTTGGTGTTTGTGCGTGGGATAGTTATATATTCCTAAAATGACAGAG
Source organism: Siphonodentalium dalli (assembly GCA_032622095.1). Classification (NCBI taxonomy): domain Eukaryota; kingdom Metazoa; phylum Mollusca; class Scaphopoda; order Gadilida; family Siphonodentaliidae; genus Siphonodentalium; species Siphonodentalium dalli. The sequence continues at coordinate 188,328,411 of CP136062.1, read as the reverse complement.
TACAGCACGTAATTATGTTTTAGATGGAAGAAATGAATTGTTTTCAATGATAAAATTTAACATGGCATTTGCCATTAAAATCGATTTATGTCGATAAAACTGTCATTTTTCAAAATTTTAAGCTGAGACTTGGTGTATGTGCGTGGGATACATACATATATATTCCTAAAATGACAGAGTCCAGCGCGTAATTATGTTTTAGATGGAAGAAAGAATTTGTTTTCGATAATAAATTTGCAGCGTTGACTGGACGGGTCAACCCGGTCATCGAGTGCGCTCAATTTGTAAACAAAGTTTTGTCAATAGTCGTTTTGGTCAAACTATCCCTTTTTAGACCGGGACAGCAGATCCGAATAGTAGCTAAGATGTATTTAGATAGAATTATCAAAAGAATTTGACCGATTCGGGTGTAGTTTAAGAGAATAGAGTGGAGAAATCTTGGTGATAATTCCAGAAAATAAAGATGGTGGAGAATCACAATGAAACTACCCACAATTCACTTCACTACACCAGGGGGGTTCGCAATGGGTTACACATTATTTTCAGTCTATCAAATTATTTATATTTTCAACAACAAGTGACTTTAAGTTTACAATTTCAGCCTATCCTGACTCTATCGATACGATTTATCATATTTCCATAAACATATTATACACCGGTGGCGTTAACTTTACAATTTCGGCATCTACGTGATTATATCGGTACGATTGAATAATGGTACAAAACAAAATGTCCAAGAATACATTAGGGGCTCCCAATGGATTATATATTATTTTCAGTCTATCAAATTATTTATATTTTCAACAACATATTATTACACCGGTGACTTTAAGTTTACAATTTCAGCCTGTCCTGACTCTATCGATACGATTTATCATATTTTCATAAACATATTATACACCGGTGGCGTTAACTTTACAATTTCGGCATCTACGTGATTCTATCGGTACGATTTAGTAAGGTACACAAAATCTCCAAGAATACATTCGCCCTGTCCACCACACAATATCAAAATCACAGAAGCTAGATACACCACATGTGGCGTAATAATGTTATTACGCGCACTCCGTGTGTATAATGGTGTAGAGATTCTCGATTCCCCTGGGCGCATGGAGGTTTTATTTATAGAATTTGGAATTTTGGGAGGATTAAAAGTCGAACTGCGAATTGTTAACCGGAGGCCGAGTCCGGTAAAAGGTGTAGTTGGGAATTTCAATTTTGTTTATTGTCGTTAACATTATGTCAATAATGTTGATTTTTGGTTTGTGATAAGCTATGCCAATTACAAATAAAAGAAATGAAAAAGATAATATTTAAGTCTTATATTTCAACTTTTATAGACATTTTTCGGGGGTTGTGGTCAGAGACGACCGAGTCGGCCGCCGGTTCGTTCATTATGTGCTGGTTGTTATTGTTATTTTGACGGAATTCTGAGTTGGTCATTCGCAAAACCAATATAATTTATATTCTATAATTAGAATCATGGGTATATCATATATGATCTTGAGCGCGTTACCATTTCTGACATTGGTTTTCTTGTGCTTTATTGCTCTATATGACACGAATTCACATGGTACGAAGATATGTGTGAGGTTTTTATACAAGGTGCACGATAATTAAGTGCAACATTATACATATATACAGCTCTTATTGTAGGAACGCAGACGTATTTTTTTTCCGAATGCCAGTTATTGTCCAAACAATGCACATCTATTGTCATAAGCATGCGGAGTTAAATTACTTTTCCACTTTGGACAACCGAGACAGATAAAGCATATTATATATAGGCGACACTTTGTTCTTGTCAGGGTTAATATGAACGAGCTAGTGGACAATCATAAACTAGATGGTCTCCAGGGTGTACCCCGAGACCATTAGTTTACGAATGTCCAGTAGCGAGTACATTAACCGACTTAAAACACAGTTTTATAATATAGAAGGAGAAATGACATTGGTACAGATGAAAAATTCCGGTAAACGTTTTTCTTGGGGAAAATAGTCCCTGACAGACAGCAAAACCACGCGCCTTGGCGCGGCTCGTGTGAGTGGAAAGTGCACTTTCAATTGTCCAGGCATATATATACATGCAGTTGTCCAATACAGCGTTGTTCGATATTAAACTATTTTACGCAAACATAATTATAATAAAATAATTGTTTTTGCTGTAAATATAACGTAGCATATATACGTAATATATACTGCCGACGCAATTATCTGTAATTTGGGCATTTAGGATAGTTTTGACTCGCGAGTTATCAAAGTAATATCGTGCGGTACAGAAGAACAGTAACTCTATTATGATGACGTGTTATATTTGAATGTGCATGATAAATACAACTGGTATGTACCTTAAGATGCTGCCTTTCTGACAAGGAATTGAATTACGCGGGGTTTATGCAGTATGCAGATGTTTGTTCTTGTGTGCTTAATTTGTGTTGGAAGTGAACACTATCTTGAATAGAGATCCCCCCGTGAGTGTTCGTTATACGCATACATTGGGAGACATGACCATTCTAGATTATGAATGTCGACTTCTGGTATAAAGCATAGTATAAAATGCCCATTCGGAGAATAGAAAGTCAAGATAGAACAAAGGAGATGGGTTTTGAATGTCAGATAATTATAACCTGGTGAAATTACATTCGGCATAGAATTAAACGCACACGCCCACATGCAAACAGCCGTGTGCGTTCTGTGTTCGAATGCACTCACACTGTGTGTTCTGTGTTCGAATGCCCTCACACTGTGCGTTCTGTGTTCGAATGCCCTCACACTCGATATTTATCCACTACCCCTTAATTAATATCGAGTTCGGACGGAATTTTCAAGCTGATGTTAAAAAGCGATATACATGTTATTTTGGTGCTCGAGCACTTGAGTATAGCGCTTTGGTGCGCAGGACCTGGTGTTAGACCTTGTTAATGTCGTTTTAACAATCTGGAATTATAAAGCCAAGGTATACATAATTTTGATATGATGGCATGTGGTCCATGATAACTTAACCAAATGTTAATCATCGAATATATGTTTGGTATGTTTAGGGGCGCTTTTGTGTGCGGGTTAGAGGCCCATGTGAAATTTCCAAGTTGCTCGGCATTTGGAAGCGCGTCGGAGCAAGGGTTTGAGGCCCATGGTAATAATCAAGATACTCGGCATTTAGGAATCGAGTTTTGGTACGCCAGTGGTATGCTCTAGTAGTAATGTAACGCTTTCGTGCGAAGGCGCATGCCATTATCATAGCCCAAGATTGTGTGCTGGTGTTAAAAACCGATATACATGTTGTTATTTTGGTGCGCGTCGGTGCGAGGGATTGAGGCCCATGGTAATAATCAAGATACTCGGCATTTTGAAGCGCGTCTGTGTGAGGGTTTGAGGCCCATGATAATACTCAAGAAGCTCGGCATTTGGAAGCATGCCGGCGCGAGGGCGTGAGGCCCATGATAATTTCCAAAATGCTCGGCATTTTGAAGCACGTCTGTGAGAGGGTTTGAGGCCCATGATAATACTCAAGAAGCTCGGCATTTGGAAGCATGCCGGTGCGAGGGCGTGAGGCCCTTGATAATTTACAAGATGCTCGGCACTTGGAAGCACGTATATATGTGCGAGGGTTTTGAGGCCCATGATAGTACTCAAAATGCTCGGCATTTGGAAGCATGCCGGTGCGAGGGCGTGAGGCCCATGATAATTTACAAGATGCTCGGCACTTGGAAGCACGTATATATATGCGAGGGTTTTGAGGTCCATGATAGTACCCAAAATGCTCGGCATTTGGAAGCATGCCGGTGCGAGGGCGTGAGGCCCATGATACTTTACAAGATGCTCGGCACATGGAAGCACGTATATATGTGCGAGGGTTTTGAGGCCCATGATAGTACTAAAAATGCTCGGCATTTGGAAGCATGCCGATGCGAGGGCGTGAGGCCCATGATAATTTACAAGATGCTCGGCACTTGGAAGCACGTATATATGTGCGAGGGTTTTGAGGCCCATGATAGTACTCAAAATGCTCGGCATTTGGAAGCATGTGGTGCGAGGCCTTGAGGCCCATGGTAATATTCAAGATGTTATAGGCATTTGCATGGAAGCATGTCTGCGTAGCTTTGAGAATAAGTGATTCTGTTTGTATAAATGTACATGTATGTTGATTGTTGTAAGGGAGTCAGGAACGTGTGCAAACACGAATTATTGTTCATGTAGAATACACATATATGATCAACTTTTTGGTAATGGAATCTATTTTTTCATTATTAGAAGATTAAAGTTTAATATTTAATGATTCCAACGACAAATTGTTTGTAATGAATCTAGTGGACTCCGGCGCGGCTTGATGGCAATGATAGTGTTATCATTGTTGGAGAATTGAGAATAGTGATAATTTTTCAGCGTTTAGTGCAAAGCACATTAGCCGAAAAATATGGTATTCGCTGTTCGTGATAATGAGTGAGCGATCTATTATCGCTGCGTGCATGAACAATGGAAAGAGGTCACGCTATTATAGAGCGTGTCTCATTTCTAGCCAAATCGCCTTGTCCGTCGGATCAGCTCCAATTTGTTTGTTTCAAACATTTGAGTAATGTTATGGATTGACGGTTCAATAACGTAAGGAGAGGCGTATATTCTTATAACGCATGAAATCATGCATATTATAGAAAATTGACGTTGAATTTGGTTCAATAATCATTAATAAAAGTTAAATGCAACTTTGAAATGTGCGTATCGCATCTTATTTATGAAGTAATAGTTTTATAGTCATTTATATTAAACGCATATAATGTGTCATTGGATCACGATCATAGTGTATATATTTGAACATGTTATATATGTTAATTTATATTTATATATTACTAGCAGATTAGCCCGCCCCTGGCGGCTTTGTCAGAAACATGACTATATGAGCGTATATGAGCAAGGACACGGGCGCACGCAAAATTGGACCCGATTTGACCTTGAATTCACCATTTTGAAGGTCAAGGTCAGGTCCTGATCACGATTTGACACGTCCAATACACTCCCCGGACAAAACTACACCTGGCGTGGTTCGTCCCATGGCTTTGTTTGAAAAACAATTGCAACAGCTTCCGAGACACGTGTGTTGCACCTAGGTATCAAATTTCGTCGAAATCCGCCGATTTGACCTTGGAGGTCATGTCGTGGTCAAGATTTGACCCGTCCAAAACACCCCCCGGACAAAAGTACCACTAGGTATAAAATTTCGTCGAAATCCGGCAGTTTTACCCGATTTGACACACACACACACATATATATCATTTGTGGGTAGCCGTTTCAAGGTCAATGTCACCTCGCGCGGAAAAGCTGACCCGATGAAAATCTCCCCATTTCCTTGGAACCCCTAAGTACGAAATTAAGTACGAAATTTTGTCTCGAGACTGTCGATTGAGCCATATTTATACTCGTCGTGTATATAAACGCTCTTTATCAACGGCACTGCGGATACGAACGCTCTTTAACAATCACGCGATTAACCCCACAATTCCAAGGACATCGGCAGTGGGAATGAAGAAGGAGTGCTCGGATATCCTCATAAGCGGTCCGATGATACTGTTCGTGTGTTTCTACCCTTAGATAGGGAGTTTGGGCTCAATCGGTCCAGCCGTTTTCGAGTATATATATAGAGTATGTGTATTGTGTCAGCCAAAAGCGAAATGCGAACCGCGAACGGTATAGTATAATGATATGCTTAGTCTGGGCGAAACATGGAGTTTGTAATGGCGTGTCTGCATGATGCATATGAGTCCCGGCCTGTGAGTCAGTCGATCATGTTCATAGCGTGTCTACATGGTACCTATGCGTCCAGTCGGTGACTCAGTCGGTCAGATCCATAGCGCATTATAAAGGCGGACACAGAGTTGGTAATGGCATGTCTATGCATGGTGCCCAGGAGTCCCGTCGGTGACTCAGTCGGCCAGGTGCATAGCGCATTATTGATATATTTTCTATATGTCGACGAGAAATATCGCAGTGTCGGGGTCTGGATGAAAAGGCGAAACACAGAGTTTGCAATGGCGTGTCTACATGGTACATATGCGTCCCATCGGTGACTCAGTCGGTCAGGTCCATAGCGCATTATTTATAGCTTATCTATATTTCTACGAGACATATAGCTGTACCGAGGTCTGGGGAGAACGCGAATAACCGAGTTGGTAATGTCGTGTCTACAATGATGCCTATGAGTCCCATTTGGTGAATCAATCGGTCATATGCATAGCGCATTATTGGTATCTTAGCTATATTTAGACAAGAAATATGTCTAGTAAAAGGCGTATCGGAGTTGGAAATGGCATGGCTATATACAGGCTGACTACGAGTCCCGTCGGTGACACAGTTGGTCAGCTGCATAGAGCATTATTGATATTTTATATTTCGAGAAACATAGCAGTGTCGGGGTCTGGGGAAAGGGCGAAACACATTTTATTGGCACCTAGGAGTCCAGTCGGTGACTCAGTCGGGCAGGTGCATAGCGCATTAGTGAAACCGAGAACCGCGAACGTGAGCGGTATTAGTATATAAACTTAGTTCATAATATCGCCATCTTGAGCCCTCGCCGGCGCGAAGACGAAATCCACACTTGTGCACCGAGGCCGCGGTGGGCCATTTATGTCGGTGTAGTTTGTCCAAGTCAGAGCACATAACCCTCATCAATTGGAATGCAAACTAGACAGCTGTCGTCAGAGCAGTTGACCGTCAGAGGACACTAGGAATTAAATCGGTTCAAATTTAGGCACTTGAACAGAATTATGCTAATGAATTATGAAACTGGATATAGTTTACCAACAAATTGTGTACACTGTGCTAAGAGGGAGAAAGTATGTATAAGAAAAGACCGACAGCCCTCCATGAGTAAAAACTGTATTACCTGAATTATGACCACCTGGGCATATTTTACCCATAACTGATGATACGTCATGTGATACGGTCCTATTATGTATACGAAAAGGGAACAACAGCCCTCCACAGTTCCAGACCATATCGGGTTGTTATCGGTTAACCCTTGGTGATAAACAAAGATGTTACTTGATATTGGTTAACACAAATTAGAGTTTTACCTGAATTACGGCCAGCTGGGTAGATTCTACTCGCAAATGGTGGCAGGTAATGCTATAGGATCCAATTATGTAAACCAAAACGTATGACAGCCCTCCGTGTGTAATGACCATATCGGTTTGCTAGCCGTTAACCCTTGGCGGGTTGGTCCAAAATTGAGAACTTGACCTGATTTTTCATGGCTAACTGAGCAGATTCTACCCACAAATGATGGCACGTCATGCTATAGGACCCCATTATTTATACAAAAGGGAACGACAGCTCTCCATGTGTAAATATACTATCGGCTTGCTAGCTGTTAACACTTGGCGATTTATTTTGATTTTATGCGAAATTGGTCCCACATTTATAGTTTTATCACAATTATGGCCAACTGGGCAGATTCTACCCAAAACTGATGACAAGTATTAGTTCAGGTTTCAATAATTGTATACAAAAAGGTACGACAGCCATCCATGTGTCGTAGATTTGACACGAATTATGGCCAAACGGGAAGATTATACCCATAACTGATGACAAGTCGTAGTATAGGATCCAATTATGTATACGAAAAGGTACGACATCCATCCATGTGTAATGACAATATCGGTTTCCTATCAGTTCACCCTTGGCGGGTGATGTCGATTTTACGCGAAATTGGTTCAAATTTGAGAATTTGACATTAATTATGGCCAACTGGGCAGATTCTACCCATAACTGATGACAAGACATAGTATAGGATCCAGTTTTGTATACAAAAAGGTACAACAGCCATCCATGTTTAAAGACAATATCGGCTTCCTATCAGTTAACCCTTGGCGGGTGATGTCGAATTTACGCGAAATTGATTCAAATTAGAGAATTTGATATGAATTATGGCCAAATGGGCAGATTATACCCATAACTGATGACAAGCCGTCGTATATGATCCAATTATGTACACGAAAAGATACGACAGCCATCCATGTGTAATGGCAATATCGGTTTCCTATCAGTTAACCCATGGCGGGTGATGTCGATTCTATACGAAATTGGTCCCACATTTAAGGTGTTATCTGGATTATGGCCAACTGGGCAGGTTCTACCCATAACTAATGACAAGTCACAATATAGGATCCAATTATGTATGCGAATAGGTACGACAGCCATCCATGTGTAATGACAGTATCGGTTTACTATTAGTTAACCCTTGGCGGGGGATGTCGATTTTATGCGAATTTGGTTCAAATTAGAAAATTTGACATGAATTATGGTCAAATGGGGAGATTATACCCATCACTGATGACAAGTCGTAGTATATGGGATCTAATTATGTATACGAAAAGGTACGACAGCCATCCATGTGTAATGACAATATCGGTTTCCTATCAGTTAACCCTTGGCGGGTGGTGTCGATTTTGCGCGAAATTGGTTCAAATTAGAGAATTTGACATGAATTATGGCCAAATGGGAAGATTATACCCATAACTGATGACAAGTCGTAGTATAGGATCCAATTATGTATACGAAAAGGTACGACAGCCATCCATGTGCAATGACAATATCGGTTTCATATCAGTTAACCCTTGGCGGGTGATGTCGATTTTACTCGAAATTGGTTCAAATTAGAGAATTTGACATGAATTATGGCCAACTGGGCAGATTCTACCCATAAATGATGACAGGTAATAGTATAGGATCCAATTGTTTATACGAAAAGGTACGACAGCCACCCATGTGTACAGCCAGTATCGGTTTCATAGCAATTAACCCATGGCGGTGATGTCGATTTTATGCGAAATTGGTCCCACATTTAAGGTTTTATCTGGATAATGGCCGACTGGGCAGATTCTACCCATAACTGATGACAAGTCGCAGTATAGGATCCAATTATGAATTCGAAATTGTACGACAGCCATCAATGTGTAATGACAATATAGGTTTCCTAGCAGTTAACCCTTGGCGGGTAATGTCGATTTTATGCGAAATTGGTTCAAATTAGAGAATTTTACATTAATTATGGCCAACTGGGCAATTTCTACCCATAACTGATGACAATTCATAGTACATATAATGCCAATTTTATGAAAGTATACAAAGATAAACACAAAAAACTATGCATTAAGTTGAAAATTGCACCACTTGTCATTAATTTCCATGAATTACACTGCCTTTCTATGCTTATTCAATAACCTGTGTTACGTCTATCAAAATTCACAAAGTCGCCAGCTAGTTCGAAAAATAACGCGTTTTGCAAGCCCAACATTTCCATGAGTCAATAGCCGGTTAACATAAGTGAAATTTCATAGCGCTGGACTTCGGAAAGCGTGAGCGTAGACGGTATATATAGAGTTATCTGTCTTGTATTTTATCTATTATATGTTTTGGAACTTCTGTCTGTATGTATGTATTTGTGTTATAGACTCGAAAAACTGCTCGACCGATCCAACTCAAATTTGGTGTGTAGGCCTACTTTGATCCGGGGAACAATATGGGCGGGTCGAATTTCACTTGCGACCGTGTCCTTGACCTTGATCTCTCTCAAATACGCTCATACAGGCATGTTTTTGGACCTCGACCGATCCCACTGAAATTTGGCAGCTGGGTCTACTTTGATCACGGGAACAATATGGGCGGGTCCAATTTCACTTGCGACCGTGTCCTTGACCTTGACCTCGCTCATATACGCTCATATAGGCATGTTTCTGGACCTCGACCGATCCGATTCAAATTTGGTATAATGTAGGCCTACTTCAAGTTGATCCCGGGAACAATATGGGTGGGTCCAATTTCACGTGCGACCGTGTCCTTGACCTTGACCATATTCGCTCATATAGGCATGTTTCCGGGCCGATCGAACAATAGTTTGTCCAGGCGGAGACGATCACAAATACTGTCAAATAGATCCCTAAATAGCCCGGACCGAGAGGGGGGGCACATCGGCTAGACAAATGCAATGTCTATTTTCGTAGATGTATTATACTCAACAAAGCCAAAAATAAAACATTAAAAGTTCGTTGACACCCATACAATGTTCTGATTACGCAGTTTATGAAGTTTATGTCGGGCATCCGCTTGCTGGATGCTGATTATCTAGGTTAAATTCTAGAATATGCAGCATATACAAGCACGATAACATTTCACTCAATCATATTCTAGACTAGGGATCTCTGATGTTTAATAGAAGATATAAAAAAGCAAAGAATCCTACAGTATACGACAGCCATCCATATGTATAGACAATATCGGTTTCCTAGCAATTAACCCTTGGCGGGTGATGTCGATTTTATGCAAAATTGGTCCCACATTTATAGTTTTATCTGAATAATGGCCATCTGTGCAGATTTTACCCATAACTGATGACAAATCATAGTATAGGATCCCTTTATGTATACAAAAAGGTAGGACAGCCATCCATATGTATAGACAATATCTGTTTCCTAGCAGTTAACCCTTTGGTTATGTCGAATTTATACGAAATTGGTGCAAATTAGAACATTTGACATGAATTATGGCCAAATGGGCAGATTATACCTATAACTGATGACAAGTCATAGTACAGGATCCAATTATGTATACGAAAAGGTACGACAGCCATCCATATGTACATGCAGTATCCGTTTCCTAGCAGTTAACCCTTTGCGGGTGATGTCGATTTTATGCGAAATTAGTTCAAATTAGAGAATTTGACATGAATTATGGCCAAATGGGCAGATTATACCCATAACTGATGACAAGTCGTAGTATAGGATCCAATAATGTATACGAAAAGGTACCATAGCCATTCACGTGTAATGACAATATCGGTTTCCTACCAGTTAACCCTTGGCGGGTGATGTCTATTTTATGAGAAATTGGTCCCACATTTACAGTTTTATCTGAATTATGGCCATCTGTGCAGATTTTACCCACAACTGATGACAAGTCGTAGTATAGGATCCAATTGTGTATACAAAAAGTTACGACAGCCATCCATTATGTATATACAATATCGGTTTCCTAGCAGTTAACCCTTGGCGGGTGATGTCGATTTTATGCGAAATTGGTTCAAATTAGAGAATTATACCCATAACTGATGATAATACTACGACTTGTCATCAGTTCTGGGTAGAATCTACCCATTTGGCCATAATTCATGTCAAATTCTCCAATTTGAACCTATTTCGAATAAAATCGACAAGGGTTAACTGGTAGGAAACCGATATTGTCATTACACATGGATGGCTGTCGTACCTTTTCGAATACATAATTGGATGCTATACTATGAATTGTTATCAGTTATGGGTAGAATCTGCCCAGTTGGCCATAATCCATGTCAAATTATCTAATTTGAACCAATTTCGCATGGATGGCGGTCGTACCTTTTTGTATACATAATTGAATCCTATACTATGACTTGCCCAGTTGGCCATAATTCAGATAAAACTATAAATGTGGGACCAATTTCGCATAAAATCAAAATAAATCGCCAAGGGTTAACCGCTAGCAAGCCGATAGTATCTTTACACATGGAGGGCTGGCGTTTATTTGTGTTTACATAATGGGGTCCTATAGCATGACGTGCCATCATTTGTGGGTAGAATCTGCTCAGTTGGCCATGAAAAATCAGGTCAAGTTCTCAAATTTGCACCAATTTCGCGTAAAATCTACATCACCCGCCAAGGGTTAACGGCTAGCACACCGATATGGTCATTACACATGGACGGCTGTCGTACCTTTTTGTTTACATAATTGGATCCTATAACATTACCTGCAACAATTTGCGAGTAGAATATACCCAGCTGGCCGTAGTTCAGGTAAAACTATAATTTGTGTTAACAAATTTCAAGTAACATCTTTGTTTATCGCCAAGGGTTAACCTATAGCGACCCGATATAGTCTGGAACTGTGGAGGGCTGTTGTTCCCTTTTCGTTTACATAATAGGACCCTATCACATGACGTATCATCAGTTATGGGTAAAATATGCCCAGGTGGTCATAATTCAGGTAAAACAGTTTTTTCTCATGGAGGGCTGTCGGCCCTTTCTTATAAATAATTCTCCCTCTTAGCACCGTGTACACAATTTGTTGGTAAAATATATCCAGTTTCATAATTCATTAGCATAATTCTGTTCAAGTCAGTTCAAGTGCCTAAATTTGAACCGATTTAATTCCTAGTGTCCTCTGACGGTCAACTGCTCTGACGACAGCTGTCTAGTTTGCATTCCAATTGATGAGGGTTATGTTCTCTGACTTGGACAAACTACACCGACATAAATGGCCCACCGCGGCCTCGGTGCACAAGTGTGGATTTCGTCTTCGCGCCGGCGAGGGCTCAAGATGGTCGATATTATAAACTAAGTTTATATATTACTACCGCTCACGTTCGCGGTTCTCGGTTTCGCTAATGCGCTATGCACCTGACTGACTGAGTCACCGACTGGACTCCTAGGTGCCATAAAACTGTTTCGCCTTTTCCCCAGACCCCGACACTGCTATATTTCTCGAAATATAAAATATCAATAATGCTCTATGCACCTGACCAACTGTGTCAGCCATGTATAGCCATGCCATTACCAACTCCGATACGCCTTTTACTCAGACACATTTCTTGTCGAAATATAGCTAAGATACCAATAATGCGCTATGCATATGACCGACTGATTCACCAAATGGGCCTCATAGGCATCATTGTAGACACGACATTACCATGTCTCGTAGAAATATAGATAAGATATAAATAATGCGCTATGGACCTAACCGACTGAGTCACCGATGGGACGCATATGTACCATGTAGACACGCCATTGCAAACGCTGTGTTTCGCCTTTTCATCCAGACCCCGACACTGCGATATTTCTCGTCGACGTATAGAAAAGATATCAATAATGCGCTATGCACCTGACCGACTGAGTCACAGATGGGACTCCTGGGCACCATGCATAGACATGCCATTACCAACTCTGTGTCCGTCTTTATAAATGCGCTATGGATCTGACCGACTGATTCACCGTAGGGACGCATAGGTACCATGTAGACACGCTATGAACATGACCCTTAGATGGGAAGTTTGAACTCAATCGAGCCAGCCGTTTTCGATTCTATAAAGTACACACATATATATATACGGAAGTCTCAAAATATATAGTACTAGCAGGTTAGCCCGCCACTGGCGGCATTCGTCCCATGGCTTTGTTTCAGAAACATGACATTTTTGAATATGAATTTAATGTTTTTTAAATTTAATATATTTTGTTTTTGAATTGTTTTTTTATTGTTAATTTTTTTTAATTTTAAATTGTTTTAATTAAATTGTAAATTGTTTTAATTAATGTTTTTGTTTCTGGCGGAAAAATTTACCCGTAGAAATCCCCCCTTCCTAGGAACGACAGACAACGCATTCTTTGTTTCGTGAAATCTCTCTACGATAACATTGCATTGAATTTAAAACAAACGCTTCCCGTCGGGAAATCTGTCTGCATAATATTTTGAGTCTGCCGTACCCGTCGTAATGTCGTGAAATCTCTCTGCATAATAGATAACATTGCATTGAATCTGTTGTTGGCATTCAGGGCTTCGGGTCGTTGTTGTTGGCATCACGGCTCCCCGAAAACTCTCACATTGCCGAAAACGTGTATTTAGTAATATCGTTGTTGTTGATATTTACGGCTTGGGGGCTATTTTCTTATTTAGCAAGTTTGAGCTCAATCGGTTCGAGTCTATAAAGGACACACTCATATATATGACACTTCCCGTGGGTAGCAAGTTTGAGCTCAATCGGCATTCCCTGGAATTTCCCGTAGATTGGCAGATTCCAGTAGCTTTATAACGGTATATCTGGGGAGAAATCTGATGCTATATCTGGGATGATTTCGGAATATAACTATATACTGTAAAAACAAAGCGCGCCATCCGTGCTCGCAGGGTTGGTCAGAAACAAATGTTTTTTAAATTTAATGTATGTTCCGTATATCTCTCTGCAGATGCAAATAACGTTGAATGGCAAACAGACGCTCTTTATAGAGATGCGTCAAAAACAAACGCTCATTAAATAATCACTTGATTAACCCACGCCGTGCCTTTGCGGTGATTTGAGATTGGAGAACGGGTGCTCTGAGCTTCGCTAAACCGCGACCACGGTCGTGTCGGTGGGATTTGACACTTACATAGGAAGTTTGAGCTCAATCTTTACACGCGTTTTGGATTCTATGAAGTACATATATACACACATATATATATACGAAGTCTCAAAATATATAGTATAGACTAGCAGGTTAGCCCGCCACTGGCGGCATTCGTCTCATGGCTTTGTTTCAGAAACATGAAATTTTTCAAGTCGATAGCTCCACCCGTTTCCGAGATCTGGTCAGCGCATGCGCGAAGCTTGCGTCGCACGGGCTCGGCGAACCGATAAAATTCGTATCCGGGGCAAGATACATTCACGTAGCAAATTTCAAGACGATAGCTCCACCCGTTTCCGATATCTTGTCTGCGCACGCGTTGCACGGGCGTCGCACGGGCTCGGCGACCCGATAAAATTCGTACCCGGGGCAAGATACATTCACATACCAAATTTCAAGTCGATAGCTCCACCCGTTTCCGAGATCTCGTCTGCGCATGCGCGAAGCTGGCGTCGCACGGGCTCGGCGACGCGATAAAATTTGTATCCGTGGCAAGATACATTCACATACCAAATTTCGATAGCTCCACCCGTTTCCGAGATAACGCATTCTTTGTTTTTCAATAAGTTAATTCATGGTACCCGTCCTAAACTTCAGAGCGGACAGTCAATTAATCCCGTCGTGAAATCCCTCTGCATAATATTTCGAGCTCTTAGATAAATTCTGCCTTTTTAGTCGAGATAATTGCATTTCGTCCGCATCCGTATTTCGGACGCATGGGGTCAGTCGTTTAGCCACGTCCATTGGAATCCGCTTTCGGACGCATGGGGTCAGTCGTTTAGCCACGTCCATTGGAATCCGCATCGGACGCATGGGGTGAGTCGTTTAGCCACGTCCATTGCAATAAAGAGCGTTGATTGTTAACACCTCCGTATAAGGTCAATATAAAGATCGTTGATGTCTTAACCACCGCAGTGCCGTTTTTTGTGACTGAGATTGGAGAACGGGTGCTCTGAGCTTCTCCAAAACACTTACACTTACATACGAAATTTGAGCTCAATCTTTACACGCGTTTTGGATTCTATGAAGTACCCACATACACACACACATATATATATATATATACGGAAGTCTCAAATTATATAGTAGATAGAAGATATACGGAAGTCTCAAAATATATAGTAGATATATATATATATATATATATATATATATTTTTTTTTGTTGGAAGTTCTGTTCCGGCCGAGGTATCCGCAAATGACATTGGGCAATATATATATCTCGGAAACGGGTGGAGCTATCGACTTGAAATTTGGTATGTGAATGTATCTTGCCCCGGATACGAATTTTATCGGGTCGCCGAGCCCGTGCGATGCCAGCTTCGCGCATGCGCAGACGAGATCTCGGAAACGGGTGGAGCTATCGACTTTGGTTTTTGAATAGCCCGGACGAAGTCGGGTCACCTTCTAGTATATATATATATATATATATATATATATATATATATATATATATATATATATATATCTATTATATATTTTGGAAGATCTGTATGTGTATCTGTCTGTGTGTGTGTTCGCGATGAACTCGAAAACGGCCGACCCGATTTCGATGAAACTTCGTATGTGAGGTTACTATCGGTCGGGAAGTGGCATAGGCTTATTAATTTTCAGATCCGAGGTCAACTTTTCACGTGCCGAGGTCAAATCTGTTTTTACGCTGTGTTACGGGACTTTCATTTGAGTTCGGTGCTTACAAATCGATTCGAAACAGCGCGAATAATAAAATGCCAGTCATAATAATGACACTGTGAGAATCCTTCGTGTTTCCTCTTTCCAACGATATATAATGCGTATGTATCCGTTTTAGTTATCTGCCTCAATTATCAAGAAGAAGTGGTACTATCTTCCATCAGGATAAAAACAATGCGTAACTTCTATGACGTCGTTAGAGGTCATAACGTTAGATCACGTTAACGCTTAACCGGCCGATGCATTTGACTGTTTCAGACGTCTTGGTGATATCTCGGGCACCGATTGTAATTTATCTTTACGTTGAAACTTGACAATTAATGAGCGTGTGTATATGAGGCGCGTTTATATACTTAAGTAGAAATCAAATCGGGTTAAACTGGCGGATTTTTACGGACGAAATTTGATGCATAGGGTATCTCGGTATCCGCTGGGCCGATTTCCCGGTATCCGCTGGGCCGATTTCCACCATTTTTGGGGTGTTGGTGTTTGACCTCACCTGACCTTGACCTTCAAATGGCCAATTTAAGGTCAAATCCCGGACGAAGTCGGGTCACCTTCTAGTATATATATATATATATATATATACGGAGTTCTCAAAATATATAGTAGACTAGCAGGTTAGCCCGCCACTGGCGGCAATCGTCAGAAACATGACAACCCGTCCACGACACTTCCCGTAGGTAGCAAGTTTGAGCTCAATGGGTTCGAGTCTATAAAGGACACACACATATATATCATTTGTGGGTACCCGTTTCAAGGTGAAGGTCACCTCGGGTGGAAAAACTGACCAGATGAAAATCTCCCCCGTTCCTAGGAAGCCCTAAGTACGTAAGAATAACACAGAAGCGAGTTTCATTTCGAGCGATAACGTAAACAAAAGCCGTATGCGAAGCCGAAGGGAATAAAGAGCGTTAACCGGTTAACGAACCCAAATATGGAAGATATAAGGAGCGTTTAGCGTTATTGCGTTAAGCACTCCCGGCCAATGACGATGACTGGGGAGTGGATAAGGGGTGAAGGAGTCATCGCACGGGCTCGCGGATGATCCGATGACATTTCCCGTGACTTTTTACCCTTATATAGGAAGTTTGAGGTAAATCGGTCCAGCCGTTTTGGAGTCTATAAAGGACAAATATATATATTTATATATACGTAGTTCTCAAAATATATAGTAGACTAGCAGGTTGGCCCGCCACTGGCGTGGTTCGTCTCATGGCTTTGTTCGAAAAAGCAATTGCAACAGCTTCCGATACACGTGTGCTGCGCCTAGGTGTAAAATTTCGTCGAAATCCGCCAGTTTTATACGATTTGACCTTGAATTGATCGTTTTCAAGGTCAAGGTCCGGTCTGGGTCACAATTTGACCCGTCCATGACACTTCCCGCATAAAAGTACCCACAGGTAGCAAGTTTGAGCTCAATCGGTTCGAGTCTCTAAAGGACACGCACATATAGATTTGTGGGTACCCGTTTGAAGGTCAAGGTCACCTCGCGCGGAAAAACTGACCCGATAAAAATCTCCCCCGTTCCTTGGAACCCCTAAGTACGAAATTAAGTACGAAATTTCGTCTCGAGACGGTCAACGGAGCCGTATTTATACTCTTCGTGTATATAGACGCTCTTTATCAACGACAATGCGGATACGAACGCTCTTTAACTATCAACGCGATCAACCCCACAGTGCCGTTTTTTGTGACTGAGAGTGGATAATGGGTGCTGGGAGCTTCTCCAAAACGCCGCGACGACCTTCCCGTGGCTGTTTACCCTTAGATAGCAAGTTTGGTCTCAATCGGTCCAGCCGTTTTCGAGTCTATAGAGGACAAATATACACATATATATATACACATATATTTACGTAGTTCTCAAAATATATAGTTAATAAATAGAGCATGGCTTGGAGTGAAATACGCCGATATAGTGCATAGTGAGGTTGTGTAGTTCACGACGCGAAGCGGAGTGAACTACACAACCGCACTATGCACTATATCGGCGTATTTCACGACAAGTCATGCTCTAATTATTATATTGTATCGAACAAGTGCAGAAATTAAAGGCAAACCAGTGGGCAAACACCATTTGTTTTTAAAGAAAAAAAAAATATGTAAAAAAAAAAAAAAAAAAATTTACATTCCTCTTTGTTCAGGTTTGTTTGTTTGTTTTTTTTAATTAATTCTTTGTAAAAAAAAAAAATTCCAATGTTTGTTTTCCTGTTTTTAAAAAAACTTTGGCTGCCTGTTTGTTGTTTTTTTTAATTATTTTTTGTTGTTGTTTTTTTATTATTTGTATTTGTTGTAAATGTTTATTTATTTTTCATGTTTGTTTTCCTGTTTTTTTTTTTAAACTTTGCCTGCCTGTTTGTTGTTTTTTTATTGTAAATTTGTCATTTAAAAAAATGTCAACACATTTCAACCACTTACCCACTCTTAATTGGTGCCCGGACGAACGAAGAATGTATTAAAGTCGCTCTTGTACACGGAACTATCAGAATAATTGAGCCGCGAAATTATTGATTATTTTCGAACCGAGCGGTCACGTGACTCTGATCGGAAGCAAAGAATTTACGGCTACAAAAAAAAGTGTACCCAACTCCGGAAACATGAACGTATGATTGGTGTTATTGGGCCATGAAAATCTGCAGTAGCGTGTTTTTTCAACGCTTAGTATACAGCATAAGGGTATTATTTATTTACAAGAGACAGCTAAAACAAGCTGTAATCGGCAAATTGTATTCTCGGTTCATTTTATTAGTTGTTCGGGTACGGCAACCGATCACACGTTTTAGTGTTACCGGTATAGGAATGGGGTATCGCGAACTTAGGAAACGCAACGGGACTCCAGAGAAAACCTTTGTAATTTTGATTTAGCAGTAGGAAACTACTATTTTCAACTTTTACTAAGTTCAGACAATTGATGTTCGCCTTACTGAAGCTTTAATTTGGATCAGCGGCGAAATAACAAGTAGTTTCAGAACAAAGTTTGATTTAGTGTTCGTTACTATTTTTAGTAGTCAAAACTACATATGCATAGTGCACGATGGGAGAGACTTGAAGGCGTAGTATACAACTACGACTAATAGAGTCGAGTAGCCAAACAATCGGAAAGCTTGATTTCAATAACAAAGTCACGTGAGATACAATATTATAAGATATAGTGTGTGTACAGGTTTGTGTTGCACAATTGATCAATTAGAATGAATGAATTTCCGAACATTCGAGCTGCTTTAGAGATGTTGGTTTCGGAAAACAGGTTTCCATCGTTTTTCCCAAGAGGTTTTTCGTTGGTTTTTCCTGACCGCCAACGCAGACACAGTATGATGTAATTAACATGTATGTGAAGACGTGCCCGTCCCGTAACTTGTAAGCATGTATACCAATAAACGCTGACGTCGACTCCTAGTGGACTCCGGCGCGGCTTCATGGTCTAGTGGACCGGCGCGGCTTGATTCCAATGATATAGTGTTATCATTATTGGAGAATTACTTCTGGTAACTATAATAGGACAGTCATTCTGACTGCCATGGTTGATTAACTCAGACTTTATGGCTCACAAATCTCAGACTGATGGTATGGTATTCCAAAGCAGACCATACCACAGGAATCCGGCGACCAGATTAATAATAGCCAATGGCGTTCTCACTTACCTAATTTCGTATCATCAGCCAGATCGCCGAGAAGTTCATCTGACAAGTCAAGATCCATACCACCTGGATGAGATAGAATATAGATTTGAATTTAAATTTCCGCTGAAATTTATCTTCAAACTATTCGGTTATAACTAATAACATAATCTAAATTATGTATAATAACTCAATCCCTGTATTGGTCAGAAACGTCTAGTTTTCACCGATATACTTAATGTCAAAAATAATTTATTGATGCATTTATTGCTGGCAACAATTGCGTCTTGCGATCAAACACCTGATAATCACCCATCAATATCCATATTGAATTCATGCTAATAATTTTCATTGGTCGGTCACTGGCAATCAAGAATGCTGGTATCGTGCCAAACACACGTACAACTGGTGTCTACGCGCACATTATGTGATTTCGGGAAGGTCACCCGCCGCCTATTAAGGCTATCTCTAGAAACGAATGATGGCTAATTGACCGCCTATATATTAGCATATTTATTGTATATATAGGTATATACGTATATATGGTACTCACTCTCAAGTAGTTTGCTCCCCCTTATTGTGTCTGTGTAGCCACCATGAGCAGCATCAACATCATCATATCCTCTCTCGTCGCCTTCATTTGCAGTGATGATATAAGCACGTCGACCAGATTTTACATGATGAATAGCATCGGGCATGTATATCCCATAGATGGGCCAACGTTTTATATGCGCACCTGTAAGTTAAACAATTCAAATGATTAATTCGTTATATTCGTTATAAAAGTAAGTTTTGATATATATTGTTATAATTCACGAAGTTTTGTATATGTACACATTAAACACATAGTGATGACTCATTTAAGTGAATAAAACTTATAAATTAGTATCCAGACACTATCTCCACTGGAAGAATGTAGCAATCAACTGAAATTGTCGAAAATTACGACCACATATATTGGACCATTTCAGAGAACACAGCGTTTGAACTAAGCAAAAATGTAAATATTTACTACTTATTCGTCTGGACGGCCATTTGGTCTAACAATACGTCAAATAAAAATCAATATTGAATATGTATTAACTAATATTAACCAACAAGACAATTCCAACTTAATATATATATCAAATGCAAATTAATAGTTCGGATTACAGCCATTAAGTCAATCCCAACTTAACAGCAGTAATTTAAAAATCAATATAAGTATTTTCCAAAGTCAATAGACATACAGTAATGCCCTAATTAATCGACTGCTTAACCACAGCAGAATTATGGGTAACTTTTCAGGATTTAGTCGGAAATATGGCTTGTTGCCATTCAACAAGCCATATTTCCGACTAAATCCTGAAAAGTTACACATAATTCTGCTGTGTTTAAGGAGTCGATTACTAAGGGCATTACTGTATGTTATCAACAATTACCAGACACCATGTCAATATTAACACTTTCAGTGCCAAGTCCGATTTTTGTATCAACCGATATTTCCTTGATCATTTTTCAAATTTATTAATTATAATAATGTGATACATTGATGGAAAGAGCTCTTAGAGCTCTTTCCAACAATGTATCACATTATTATAATCAATAAATTTGAAAAATGATCAAGGAAATATGGGTTGATACAAAAATCGGACTTGGCACTGAAAGGGTTAATCAATGTGGTGGAACTCTATCGTGAACAATATTCAACAGAGAAATAAAATTTGATATCGTTTGTTTGACGATAGAGTTCCTCTCTATTGATTAATATTAACGCGGTGTCTGCTAATTGTTGACATGAACACACGAATATTGATTTTAAAGTGACTTCTTTTAAGTTGGAATTGAGTTATTGGGTGTAATTCGACCTTAATTAATTTGAATTCTGTTAAGTTTGAATTGACTTATTGGCTGTAATTCCACCTTTATTAATTTACATTTGATGTCTATTAATATGGCAAGATATTTTCAACAAAGTATTTCTCTGGATGTATCAGGCGAAAAATCTTGAATTTCACATCATATCATCATCTTCATTGTTTGCAGAATCTGCGCAATTATTAAGAGGTGACAAAAACAATGGATTATATTCCATTTGGGAGGTTGAATATATTAATTTCTTTGGTGTTCCTTTAGGTACCAAGAACTGCTAGAATAATTAATAATTTCACACAACACTCCAATCACCAAACAGCTTATTGTCTTGGCTCCATGAAAGGAGACTTCATTTCTTAGCGCGCGCACCACGTGTATACTGTTCGGCAATTTCTTGATAGCCGTGGTCCCATGGGCATTTTATTTATAGATAATTGTTTTTTCCGGTTTAAAAGTCGAACTGCGCGACTAGGAGGCCGAGTCCGGTAAAAGGTGTAGTTGGGAATTTCAATTTCGTTTAT
This sequence comes from Siphonodentalium dalli, assembly GCA_032622095.1. NCBI lineage: Eukaryota > Metazoa > Mollusca > Scaphopoda > Gadilida > Siphonodentaliidae > Siphonodentalium > Siphonodentalium dalli. The sequence goes on along the minus strand of CP136062.1, from coordinate 188,306,548 downwards.
TGTCCTTGCATTATTATGCCAATAATGTTGATTTTTGGTTTGTGACAAGCTATGTCAATTACAAATAAAAGAAATTTAAAAGATAATTTGTAAGTCTTCTATTTCAACTTTTATAGATAGTTTTAGTTCTGCAGCCCACTGATGGTTGTGGTCGGAGACGGCCGAGTCGGCCGCCGGTTCGTTAATTAGGTGCTGGTTATTATTGTTATTTTAACGGAATTCTGAGTTGGTCATTCGCGAAACCAATATATTTTATATTCTATAATTACAATCATGGGTATATAATATATGATCTTGAGCGCGTTACCATTTCTGACTATGGTTTTCTTGTATCATTATGATTGTGTAGTTAGATTTGTAATTGCATAATATAGTGTCATATCCCCATATATTATAATGAAGAATAAAGCAGTCACAAATATTCCAGCCCAATGATAACAACTGTTGATATGAGGTGTGGTCCACTCAAGCAGGGAACAATCAATATAAATTAGGCCACAGTGTTAAGAGATATGGTGGTCAGCTTTACCTTTGTTATGATGCCATGACCCAGAACTTATCTCAGCCCAATGTTACTTTGAACGACTGAATGACATGAAAATTCTCAAATATTGAAATTTATTTGTGGGTAGTTGTCTTTCAAGTAAAAATAATAATAAAATTTCATGAATCAAGAAAAATTAAGTTTCCACTCGTGATCTTCATATATGATATCATGGATATATGATCTGCAATTTTGAAACAAATCTAATTTACAGAAGTTCTTGGTACCTAAAAACGGTTAAATTTTGAATATTTTCCAAGCCATAAACGTGAAGTAAATGAGATTATAATAAACAATAGTGCGATGGTTCTTAAATATTGTGTCACACTAGTCGCTTGTACCACATTTCGCAAATAAATTCCTGACAGATTTTGAGAAAATCCATTCAGAAATACCAAGAAATTTTGGCCAAACGTGCATCTGAACCTTAAGTTGGAATTGACTTATTGATTATTAATTAACACATATTGTGTTTTATTTGACGTATTTTTTATACAAATGGCGGCCCATACACAGGGACGTTCCCATGGGATTCCAACGGGGGGGGGGGGGGCATAAAATGTCCAACTATATAGGACTTGGTCTTATACTAGTACAATTTTCAACTATATAGGATTTGATCTAATATATTTTCCAAATCTACATGATTTGGTTATGAGTAATGGAAAATTCTAATATTGGCTTAATGGCTTAATACTTTGGGTTTCAATATGTTCTTTTTAAGAGAATGGACTGTGTAAATAAAGACACTAATAACCATAATTACATAGCATTGATCCATGTGTTATGTATTGAGTACACAGTGCATGGAGTACGTGTACATTATACATGATAGTAATCAGAATATGGTTGAGGAACGAATAGGAGTTACATGTGTTCAAGTTCCAGGGAGTCACATAATGGTGACATCAATTATGCATGCTAAATGATTGTTATATCTTTGATAGCTGTCCTCAGAAAGATATGGAGGTTTGACAAAGGCTGCGGACACACATACCACAGTAGCGATGGCATAGTAGGTGTGACAATTTATTATGGTAGAGTTTGGTGACAATTGGTCCGTCATAATTATGTGCCATAGCTATCCATGTCACCCGCTGATTTTCCGCACAATGAGTCGACTGGACCAATTAACCATTGCTTTTCACCAAGGTTGGTCTCCACTCATTACGTTTTGCTAAATTGTATTCACGACGATATATATAATTGCACGATAGATCGGCCAGAATTGTGTTTGGCCGTGGCCTGGTGGCAATTCCTCATTGACTCACATATCATTGTTGTGGTACGTTTTTTTATATGATCTCAATGCATGCAAGAAATTCAGGTAGATACATCCTTGAGAGATCGACCGTCGCTGGTAGAGCTTGGTAGACTCATTGTGCGAATTTGCAGAGGGCGACATGGCTTGCTATGGCATATTAATTATGACAACCAATAATTATTGTCACCAAACTTCACCATAATAAATTATCACACCTACTATGCCATCGCTACTGTGGTACGTTTGTCCGCAGCCATTACTAATAGACTAGTGACCATGAAGCTATCGTTGGTAAAACATACGAGTCTGAACTTGAAGGAAATGATTTGCCTTCAATTCCATATATGTGTTCAGGTAATGAGATTACTGGAATGTATTTACTCAAATGACTGTGTATTAACTTGTGACATTGACATTACATGTCTACGTACCTTGCAGGACAAATTTAAATAAACTGATTAATATATTGCCATGAGAGGAACGTCATGTTTAAGTGCAATGTCCCCTTGAACATTTAAAATAATAATAAAAAACATGCTTAACATATATATATATATCAAGTTGTAACAATATATTGAGTGAAAGGCACCACGTGATTTGAAAAGCTCAAATGTAAAACATAATAGAATCCTGGTTCAGAATTCGGAGTCGGAATCTTTTTTACAAAATTCCAGATTAGAAAATCGGTGACGAGTATTTATATATCTGTATTGCCTCCATTGGGGAGAGTGGTTGTTTATACAATACTATTTACATTTGGATAATCAAAATACTACACAATACAGTTATATACATTTGAGACGATGGATATGACTAATGCGCTAATTGCAGACAGTCGACGATAAAGTGTTATACCCTCACAAGTTGGCACAAGTGATACAAAAACAAGGCAGTGTCGATGATAACGCTGTCCAGTGACACTGCTATTTCTGCGTGAATGGGCACATTGGGGGGGGGGTGAGACACGTGCCTGCCCATACATTCGGGACGAATTATTGGGTGATGAACATGAACAATGACGCTGTTTCGGATCAGGGGGTGGGGTTTTTTTGCCAAAAATATCGTACACAATTTTATCTAGTTTGACGTCTTGTATTTTGATGGAGAGGGAAATTTGGCCACATTTTTCCAGCTGAAGGTATAGATCGGTAATTTTATCTATACGGCCCATTCTCTGGTGACCAATTATGTCGAGCGTAAGGGCCGAAATCTATTATCCAACTGTATTTGATGTCAGTTATATGCCAGAGTTACGCTCCTGACGACTTCATGCTGGTTTAGTTTTTGCGATCCCAACTTTATAAATGCTATCTTTTGGACATGGTCTTTGTAAACATTTTCCAAAATGGGTTAATTATTTTTCCTCCAAAACCATCAAGATATACCGATAGTCAAACACTGCATAACAATGAACATATACCTAAACGTACCACCAGAAAAGGTATGCCATTTATAATAAGATTTTGAAATTTAAATATACGATATCTGACAGCGATATAACTTATGCTGTATGCATACATGTATGGAAACCATTTAAATCTTTCCATATATTTAGAAATTTACTAACAATATTCACCTATGGACAACGATAACCTTTAACTATATTTGTGAGTAACTGCTCGTCCAATGGGAGACGATAACCTTCAACTATAGTTGCCCTAAGTTATTAGATCTGACACCCCTTTGCCATATTGGCATAACACATAAGTGTGAGATGTGGAGGGGGTAATGTATATCATAACTGTGAGATGGGGAGGGGGTAAATTAATGTACATCATAACTGTGAGATGGGGAGGCGGTCATGTACATTATACTGAGATTGGGAGGGGGTAATGGACATCATAAATGTGGGATGGGGAAGGGGGGGGGGGGGGGGGTAATGTACATCATAACTGTGAGATTGGGAGGGGGTAATGTACATCATAACTGTTATGGGGAAGGGGTACTGGACATCATAACTGATATGGGGAGGGGGTAATGTACATCATTACTGTGGGATGGATAGGGGGTAATATAGACCATGACTGTGAGATGGGGAGGGGCTATACGTGCATATACCTATATATACATGGTTACAAAACTTATTATTTACACGTGGTAATCGACCACATGGTTATATATATGTACCTACATGGATGGGTGATAACGCGGGAATCTGTAAATTATAATAATTCGTGCGCCTGCCGCGATCTCGGAGGAATATGTGACCTCTCGCTGACAACAACGGCACCTTCGATGATTATATAAACAAAATAACCTGGCCACGACTGCGTGTGTGTGGGATTTAAAGTTGCACATGTTGTGCTTTGTAAGTGGACTCCATGGTGTAAGAAATTAATGAGATTCATGGTTCTCTACAATTTTATTTTTACTATTTTTATTTTGGACTGGCTAAAACTGCTCTGATGGCAGATTATCTGTTCATCATTAGCAAAATATAAGCTTCCGGTGAGCAAGGCATGGTATCTTGTTTGCGGGCCCAGGACACTGTGGCATCACCCATTGCTCATTATGAATATGGGTACCATAAAAAAAATATATGGTCCTCATTGGGAGGGGGGTGAGACACGTGCCTGCCCATACATTCGGGACGAATTATTGGGTGATGAACATACGGCAATGTTTGGCCAAAAATAGTCAAGGTGTGTAATTCGTTTATTACAATGACGTTGTTTTCTGCTATCTGTATCAGGGGTGGGTTTTTTTTGCCAAAAATATCGTACACAGGGGTGAAAATAAAGATTCCGCTCAATCTGTGACCCACTATACCCCCGACGTGCGAACAGAAATCATCCATCAAATTGGGAACCAACCCTCTTTTCCCATGCATGATGTTCAAAAGTTTTGTTGCTTTTTGATAACTGATTTGTCCACTGTATGCATTTTGTCTATAATTGTGAATAATGTTTACACAAATTTTAGCGATAGACTGATACATATACAAAACAATGCATGTGCATCTGTTCAAGCCACAGTAAGACAAATTTATTCGTCTCATAAATGTGATTTTGAACTTAAATCTCTCTTAATTTCTGGACAAGTGTGGACTTTAATTAATACGTATTTCTATGGATTATGACGACGCATCTTGATAAGTGGGTTATGATTTTGATAAAATGTTACGGTTGCAAATTGTAAATAATTATTACACGACCAGGCGATTGAACTCTATCGGGAAGATTTGACTGCATGTATATATGTCCGAGTTTGAGTTGAATAGTTAACTATAGCTTTACTGACCTCCATCTCTGTCGCTTGCGTCGATTCCATAGTCCATCCAATCTTTGAAACCGATAGGGTGAATACTGGTTATCACTTCATTGAACAAGTCAACTTCGGCGATGGCGTTGTTTTCCTGTTGAATCAGGTTGAATAAATGTATTAGAATGTATCATATTTTATAAGAAACGAGCTCAGCATCCACGAGTTTAACCCTTTCAAAACGGGAGCTGCGTTGGTACAGCATTAACCCTTTACCCAACAGAAGGGCCCTGTGCCAATGCATTCTCTTATATATGCGAGTCGACCATATGTCGCCTCGCATATATAAGAGAATGCATTGGCTTAACACATTAAAAATTATAAAATTGTTAAAGAATGTAAGAAAAAATGGTAAAAAGTGTTTAAAAATGATTTTTTTTAGGCCAATGCATTCTCTTATATATGCGAGGCGACCTATGGTCGACTCGCATATATAAGAGAATGCATTGGCACAGGGCATAACTGTAACTATCACAATGTGCTCAAGGAGCCGATTCAAATGATATCCATATATGTATGGTTCTATTGAGACAGACCGAAGATATTTTAGGCTGTTGAAGCTTTATTTGGCCGGTTTTGGCCGGTTTGTTGGGTAAAGAGGGTTAAGACAATGTGCCAGTGCATTCTCTTATATATGCGAGTCTCATATGGCATAGGGAGCTTCGAGGGAACTAGCAGGGTACCCGGTGTTGCCCAGGTTAAAGGGTGTGAAACCATCTGATGTGGACACGTGGTGCATGAGAATAGAGGATACTCTTGCTCAAATTATTACAGGTATTTTCATAAATTGTATATCCAAATGGCGTCACAAAACGTCATTCTTTTACATGAATGATAAGTAGTGGCTCCCCTTGTCGGAGTGAGTGCTATTTTGTTAATCGCCATTAATTCGTACCACAATTAAGTAAGTTTATTTATTTACAACTTCGCGTACTTCAGACGTTATAATATTTTTAATCGTACAGTCGACAAATTACGGTTAAAAAAACAAATTGTATTGGGATCAAAACATGAACATCATAAACACATAAACACATTAGTTCGCAAGAATAAAAGACGACAATTATATGGGTGAGATAAGATACGACGCGACCCGTATACTAATCACGCATTTCTCGAGACTTACCTGGAGGCATATATAAGCTATTGAATAATCCTCGTTGAAGTCAACATACTCCGGTTCAAGGTCAGCCGAGAACAGACTGTTTGGGTTAGATTTTCTCACACCAGCAGCGATCAGTTCGTCAGCTCTGTTTCAAACACAAAAACCACACATAAGGTCGTTATGATATTTACTAAATACTCATTGACGAGTAGTTCCTTAGGGAATCTTGAGATAATAAGTTCAACAACCGGCCTATATGACCGTATGTTGAACTTGTTATCTCAACATTTCTTCGCCAAGACAGAACACTTATTCGAACTTAAAGGTATTCAATCCGATCAGACGGTCCCCATATCATCAAGATACAACGACAACAACATTTCTTCAAAATACACTTTAGTTATCAGAATCGATTAATTGCAACACAATTATGTTAACCACTGTCAAACTATGGTATCAAATTTCCCAAAACGTGTTATTTATCAACGAAATATGGCCTTATTATCACTTAAGTATCACGAAATTTGACAGTATTACCATTTTTAGAGTTATCCATCTTTATCCGCAAATTTGTCTGACATCGTCCGTTTTACGACGTTTTTTTCTGGGCCACAAATTATTGCACATCGACGAGATACAACAAACTTCAAAAATCGATATCTGATCACTCTGAGCTTTGATGGGTGAGTTTCTCGGCTCGAATCAGACACTGTTTCCCCCCGAAGCCAAAGAAATACTAATTTAGGAGCGTTAGTTCGGACATTGCATCTTTAACACTTTCTGTCTGTTCGTCTGAACATTCCTCCAAATGAATAATAGACCATTCCATTATATACTTTTATATCTCAGTACAAAATGGCCGCCGCCGAGAGGGGTTCAAATTGGGCATGCCATTTCTCGGCCCTTTGATCGATTTAGGCCAAACAAATGGTGTTGTATGGCGGGCCATCAAGACTCTCTTATATTCACCCCAAACATCCAAAAAAAGTGGTAATCTATTTTGTGAAAAAAGTAGAAAATACAATCATCGCCAAGAGAGAACACTAATTGTTCGACCGTAACATTTTCCTTTGCAATATAAGCAACGAGTAATTCCGCCAGGAAATGTTCAGACAATAAGTTCAATGAACGACCATTGTAGAATCGATATAAAGTTCGTTGGTTGATATAATATGTGAGACGTTTCACAGGTCCCTGTCACAGTAGTCACTCACTCACACAGTAATGCTTCACCGGCACAGAAGAAATATTCTGAAAGTATGATAGTGAGTGTTACTCACTGCCATGCAACTTTTCAAATGAAAATATGAAGATTGCCAGGGTAACCATGCAATCCCAAATATACACAGTTCTTTCCTTATTCTAAAACATTGTGTATGTTCTGGACCTGTACAAATGGAGGTATTATACATTTCTGTCACTTACTTGGAATCGAAATTTCTGAAATTGAGGATTTTGCTCGAGAATGTGTCGAAAATAGCGTTATAGCTGATAATGACCACTCCTCCCTCGGGATCATTGAGTACACCATTAGCGACGTATGGTTCTCCTTCCAGCGCCACGACGGTGATACTGCAGTTCTTAGAAGCTTTCAGCATGTCTGGCAGGGAGCCAACTGTAAATGATCAATTCAGTTTATCGGATTTTATTAACTCTCTATTTATGGAATGGAATTCCCATTTATTTTTCAAATAATACATGGGTGATGATGATGATGATGATTGGTGATGATTGATGATTGATGCATGATGGATGGGTGACGGGTGGGTATGGTGGTGGTGCTGGTGGTGGCGGTGACGACAACGACGACGACGGTGACGATGATGACGATGATGATGATTATTATGATGCATGGTGAGGGTAACTTGGAGATGACGATAGCTATATATGTGGTCAAGTGTACGACAACGATGGTGATGGTGATGATGGTGGTGATGATGATGATGATGATGAGATTATGATGCATGCATGGTGAGGATAACTTGGAGATGACGATAACTATACATGTGGTCAATAGTGTACACATGTTCCTTCCTCAAATCTTATTTATATTAATTCGTGGTTGAGTTATAAAATCGTTCATTCAATGGTCTATTATTCATTTGGGAAATATAAGCAGACAACAGACGGGCGAAATTATAACACACGTGTAGAAGTATTTATATTCATTGGTGGGAAATACTCAGATAATAAGTTAACTAAACGCCGTTTGTTGAGCTTATTATCTGAACATTTTATACGGGAATTACTATGAGTATCTATAGTAAAGAAAAGGATAAAGGCCCACTTAATTTTAGAATGCCCAGATAACATTACGCACAACATTTTCCACATTATATACCATTTGGAAGAGGAACCAAAATATATATATTCCACCAGAATACGGAACAGCTATGGCACAAGGAGTGTCCACCAAGTGATAGAGATTCTCAGATTCATTCCAGGACTTTCCCCGTTGTCAACTCAGAATGCATCAGAATTAAAACTAAGAGATAGAGTTGTTCCCCTTCCATTGAGAATAATTGACTTTACAGTACAGCCCGAATCAAAATTAAGCACAGAAGGCACCTCGGTACATCGACAAAAACAACATGTTCCCAGTACTGTTTATTCGACCGGATCAGTTGATAATACAACGTTTTGGAGCTTCCTCTTTCAAATGATATATAATATGGAATATTTTGTATACAATGTGATCTGGTGATTCGAAAATTAAAAGTGGGCCTTTAAAGATGGTGTATATCACTCTTATCTGAAAATTTTCATAGATTCCGGGGATAAAATAATAATTTTCGGTCAGAGAAACCAAGTCAATTAACATGCGCTTTTATCACTAGGCAATACTCCTTTTTATGTATACTGGGACTGACTGGGACATAACATGTGGCTATATTTAGAACATCATAACATTTATGATTGAAAATCTAGAGCTTTTAATACAATTAAAATTGTAAGTGAAATATGTGCAACACCGGATGTTTCTATTGTGTGATTTTGTAACATAATTGAAATGTGGCTTGAAAGAACTTTTATAAATATGTTATGGTATGTTGTTGATTTTGATGATGATGCTGATGATGATGGAAGTACTGTCGGGAAGATATAAAGCATATCCTGCATGGTACCTTATCTAAGTACGGGGTGTGGCCAGTCTGCACGGAATAATGTACAACCAGACATCATTTTCAACTTCCATGTAATGCATGTTAGTACCGGTATATGGTATGTTAAGGCTTTTTTGGTGCATCAATATCAGCCGCTTTACTATTCTACACACAATATCAGAAAGAGCATGGCTCGTAAATAAATGTGTTAGGTGAATATTCAACGCATCCGAAAATAAAATAAATGTTATGCGCCCTATATTAAGATATGGATATGCATCCATACCAGGCTTATATATAACTAGAAGGTGACCCGACTTCGTCCGGAATTGACCATTCTGAAGGTCAAGGTAAGGTGGGGTCAAACACCAACACCCCAAAAATGGTGGAAATCGGCCCAGCGGATACCGGGAAATCGGCCCAGCGGATACCGAGATACCCTATGCATCAAATTTCGTCCGTAAAAATCCACCAGTTTAACCCGATTTGATTTCCACTCAAGTATCGGGTCGGCCGTTTTCGAGTTCATCGATTACACACACACACACAAACACACAAACACACACACACAGATCTTCCAAAATATATAATAGACTAGAAGGTGACCCGACTTCGTCCGGGCTTTGACATTGAATTGACCATTTTGAAGGTCAAGGTCAGGTGGGGTCACGATTTGACCCGTCCAAAACACTCCCTGGAAACAATTACCACTATGGTCCACTAAGTATCAAATTTTGTCAAAATCCGTCTGGCAATTTTCCAACACCAACACCCCAAAAATGGTGGAAATTGGGCAAGCGGATACCGGGAAATCGGCCCAGCGGATACCGAGATACCCTATGTATCAAATTTCGTCCGTAAAAATCCGCCAGTTTTACCCGATTTGATTTCCACTAAAGTATGTAAACGCGCCTCATATACACACGCTCATTAATTATCAAGCTTCAACGTAAAGATAAATTAGCATTGTGTGGTAAATTTTAACTAATTATTTTCTCGCAGTCAAAGTTGAACAATTTCGATGTTGTTGACATTGGCGGCTTGGGGCCACCGGTAGATTCCATTTCGCAACAACGAAGTATCATTTCAGCTAAATGGATTCTTGGATGAGATTCCAGACCCGCGGGGTAAATGTAAACAGCTTGAGCCTATGCGTAGTGTGAATATACAAAAAATAAATCTATCGACAATAGACCTAAGAATATTAGCTGTAACAAAATTTATATATCAGAAATTGATATATTTTGGGATAGATGCACGATTTTTAATAGCCGTTTTGGACCGGTCCGGTCTGCGGTCAGGGGGTGGACCGCGGTCCGGACCGGACCGGGTGTCACTGGACCGGACCGGACCGCTTTTTGCCGCCGGTCCGGTACTCTCCGGTCCGGTCCACTATTTTACTTCAGTTATAATAAACTATCGCGAATATTATTGCGTATTTGCCGTCATATCAATTAGCAATGATGTATTGACGCATTCAAGTGATTATTAATATCTATTAAACGTTTGATGCCACGAAAACAATGTATAGATGAACTTTGTACATGTCACTTTCCTTATAATGTATCAATGTAACACTGGCCAACACTATGTAGCACCCTATCGATGTGACAAACATGCAACTGAATGAGTATGGAACTATTTGTCATAAACAGTGTAACATGGCATCAACTAATCAATTTGGATGGATATCGAATCGAGTATTCTATTGTTTTTCACAGTTATCGAGGAAACATGCAAACCACATTACATTGTACATACACAAGACAGTCACATTAATCCAATAGTAGTTGTACTTATATATAACTGTAATTGTCAGGAATATACAATCAGCCATCACAATCTCCAAGACTCCAATATTAATGTAGTAGTCATATTAGTACACATTTGTATAATTGTCATCAGTGTAGTTATTTCGTTTAAATTTCAATTTAATGAAAATAGGTATGATACGAATCATGCATACGATCAGTTGAGTGCCCTGTTAGATTGGTTATAACACATAATGGCCCTAGCTATATATATGTCCAATACATTTAATTAGTGCATGTTCGCATTACTAGAAATACTATTATCGTGCATCGTTCCCAGTATATCCCACCAGAGACGGACAATATGATGCATACAATCGGCAAACAATGTAAGTTTTAACATATATGGACTCATTGCAATGCACTGAACGCAGTAACCTTATAGTTTGTACTATACAGAGTAAAAACTTTGAGAAAACAGAGAATTCATTAAAAACATATAGCCTATTATAGGTGGACCGGACCGTTTTGGACCGGTCCAGGCATGTGTACCGGACCGGTATGGCCTGGACCGGACCGGACTGGACCGCCTTGGCAGTGGACCGGACCAACCAAGGTGGTCCGGTCCGGTCCGCATCACTACGTACTACTATATTCAACCCTCTGAAATTAAATTATCGCAATTAATGACCAATAGGAAAGTACAAGTTCAACGCGGTGTCGCTAAATTCGCTTCCGTAATATTCTCCCGTTTAATGAACTGAATGTTTGAACTGTCATTTCATTTTAACTTATCGATGGAACCCGATATGCTCCATTTAAACTGAAAATGTAACCCTCACCCCACATTAACACACCCCGCTTGGGGTCCAAGGGCTGAGTGACAGCCGTGTCGCAGTTAACTGCGACATTACCCAACAAAAGTAGCCATGCTAGCTTAATGTAAGTGTAGCATGTATCCACTTCAATTGAGCAAAAGATCATGTAAATAGTAAATGGATTCTGAAATGGCGATTCTTGCAATATAATTATATATATACGTGAACACTGCATTCTGTGACTGAGATTCATCTTGATCAAACCTTTTAAAATGATTATATAATATGGAATATCTACCCTACACTGATTGGTAATTACATGTTGTTGTTGCTGGACATCATAGTCAAGCACATGTGATATACCAATGGAATGTTATATGCATCTATCCATGTTGAACAAGTTTTAAAAGTAGATGAAATTAATTAAATGGGTAATCATGGATTACCAATGTAATTGAGATACATGAATATGTGTAAGTCTCTGACTATGGTATCTGGCAGCCCTTTATTATATAAGGAGATATTTATGGTAATGTTGATTTGAATCCTTAAAATTTTCAGTATGTTATTTACATGTTAAAGATGTATTAAGGGATCCAGAAATTTAAGTCTCCAGTTTATAACATAACAGATCTGTCTATTATATGACAATCAGATATCGATTAAATGTCAAATAATATGCAGGCGTTCAACATGTTATTCAGCGGTGTTGCATTCAATTATATTCCACGTCTGGTAACTGAAAGTCTAGAACCCTAAATACATCTTTCAATGTCCGTGAAATATTTTGAATCGCCGTGCTGTTTTCCCGCACCCACATTATGTTATTAATTCATGTTCCGTATTACCATGCATTATTAGTTATTGGAATAAAAGTATCAAACAAGTTTCCCTGCACATATGCCAAGGGGCATAATTTCAATAATTTAGTTGGTTATAACCAAAAGTATGGGGCGCTGTTCTTCTATTTATTACTTATTTAGTGATATCAATAATTCATTTTATGATATCACTAAATGAATATATAGGATATCACAAAATCGAATTATTGATATCATAAAATAGTAACCATTTCGTGGATCACATATTCAGTTTTATTATATCATATATTCATTTTGTGATATCACTTATTCAAATTTGTGATATCTCATATTAATTTTGTGGTATCAGTAATTCGGCTGAAAATACTATTTGTTGATATCACTAAATATATTTAGTGACATCATAACATATTTAAAGATATCAAAAAATTAATTTATGATATCACAAAATCGAATTATTGATATTACTAAATGCTTACTATTTTGTATCATATATTCGATTTTATGATATCATATATTCATTTTGTGATATCACTTATTCAAATATGTGAGATCACATATTCATTTTTGCGATATCAGTAAGTCGGCTGAAAATACTATTTGTTGATATCACTAAATATATTTAGTGATATCATAACATAATTACACCCACTTCATTCTCTATAGTAAATTGCCGTTGAGTTTATCAAAGCTAATGTAATTATATCGGATTATTACATAAGGTCGAGATTATATCAGTGCAGCAAAAACGACCCAAAAGTACTTGAGCGCAATGATATGTGTAGTCCGTTGCATAGTAACTAAGGACGCTACTTTCTTCACACACCCTTCGCAGTACACATTTTTTTTTCACGAACGGTATGAAAGCCAATAAAAGAATAATAAATAAATATCCAAATAAAGACAATGCCCCAATGAAATAAACATTCCCAAGCTGTTTGCATAGTATAAATTTGGTCGTATTTGCGACGTTTCGTTTCGAAATGCACGGCTAAACTTACACAACTTTTTTGTTTTGTTTTCATTTATTTACATTTTCACACCGCATAAGTCCGGGTCGATCATATGCATTATGATTTTTGAAAGACCACGGGACCTAGGAACTTGATCAAATTGATCAACCACTGCATTAATTAGGCCAATTAGCAATGTTTTGGTCATAATGCTGGGCCCAAATTTGCTAATAAAGGGAAGTTATTGATCAAGTTCCAAACTCCAATGGTATATTGGTAAGACCGTCACAAGTCCATGCAATGATGCATGGTACCGTACATTATACTTTTCTGTCATGTCAACAATTTATAAATTATATATATACTGTGATGAAATTTTTAATTATTGTTTACAAATATTCCCAAACATTGTACCCAGTCCCCTAGATCATGCCATGAATCTCTACTCTGGCTGATGACCGTGTCTACGTCGTCAGCCAGAGTAGAGATTCATGGCATGATCTACCAGTCCCCTAGATCATGCCATGAATCTCTACCCAAAGCTGACGGGCGTTAGCATTAGTAGAGATTCATGGCATGATCTACCAGTCCCCGTGAGAAAACCGAGGCAGATTTTTTTCCCCCATTCGTCTCCGTGTAGCGATATGTTACAAACCTTTGCGTGATTTCTGAGATTCCATAGACTGTCCCTACAGCCTGTATATACATGATACAGAACCAGAGGAGTAGAGGACCCTACAAACTCCCTGTTATTGTTAAAAATGCAGCATGTTTCTTCACCGCGTTTCAGTGTAATGATATGTTGCAAAGTGTTACGAAGTGTAAGTTGTAACCGGTACGTGTTACAAATAATATAAAGTCCTCATAAGAAAACCGCAGCATATTTTTTAAACTCATCTCAATGCAGCGATATGTTACAACGTGTTACGAAGCGTTACGTAAATGATTTCTGAGATCCACAGAGACCGCTCGTAGACAGTTGTTACAAATGATATAAAGTCCCTGTGAGAAAACCACTGTATATTTTTTCATATCATCCGAGTGTAGCGATAAGTTATGTTACAAAGTTTTACGAAGCATTACGTTATGTGATTTCTGAGATCCACAGAGACCGCTCGTCGATGGGTGTATGCAAATGATGTAAAGTCCCTATGAGAAAACCGAGGATATTTCTTCAACTCGTCTCAGTGCAGTTACGAAGGTTTATGTGATTTATGAGATTCCACAGAACGATGTACCGCTCGTAGACGGGTGTTCAAATTATTGTTCAATACAAATGCTAAACAGTCCCCGTGAGATAACAGCAGAATTTTCTGCACCCCATCGCAGTGTAGACTAGCAACATGTTATTGTTAGAATTCTAGCAAATAAATTGACAAGTTGCGGAACATTTTGTTATTTCTGAGATTCCTCAGAAACTGGTCATAAACTCAAATTCATGTCTGGACACAAGTTTTTTTAATAATCACTTTAAATTTTTCCAAATATATTAGTTTTTGATAAATAAATCATCTTAAAATTACTTAAATACCATTATAGTTTATTCTTCTGAAAACTTGTTTGTGGAGCGAAAAATCGAATTCGAAAAATATTTGGCTCAATGCTGACAAATAGGAGAATTCCTGTAAGAAAATGTTCACAAAACGTATTGATTATCGCCTGTTCATGAGTCCTAGTTTACATATGGAGACTAAATGTATTTCAAAATTCTGCTAATAATGTTTAATTTTCATCCAACGATGGCAAAGTTTATTAATTTTGGTTTCGTCCTTGGCATAGCTTCGGGAAAAACACACTCGATCTATCAATCGATCGATATAATAGAAATCCGATTTCTATGATCGATATTAATCGGACGGAAACGGGGCGAGTTGTCATCGGCTCAAGTCGTATTCGGACAGTGACTCTGTTACGGTCCGTTATTTGAGAACATATAGTTCCTTGTTTCAACCGTCTTTTAAGGGCGAAAATGTTTTTAAAATTAATATTTAACAATTAATGGTATAATTATAATGAATAATCTCGGTTTCCTAATGTAATTACACAGTCTAAAGGCATATGCAGAATCGCAAACTCTTATAAATCGCTTCGCGATTTATAGGTTCGTGATTCGGCATATGCCTCAGACTGTGTAATTACATTAGGAAACCGAGATTCTTCCTTAAATATTTAGTGATATCATAAAATGAATTTATGATCTTACAAAATCGAATTATTGATATCACTAAATGCTTACTATTTTGTGTTATATATTCGATTTTATGATATCATATATTCATTTTGTGATATCACTTATTCGAATTTGTGAGATCACATATTCATTTTGTGATATCAGTAAGTCGGCTGAAAATACTATTTGTTGATATTACTAAATATATTTAGTGATATCATAACATATTTAGTGATATCATAAAATTAATGTATGATATTACAAAATCGAATTATTGATATCACTAAATGCTTACTATTTTGTATCATATATTCGATTTTTTTTATATCAATTATGATATTTATGATATCACTAATTATTATATACTTGCCCATGAATTATAAGGTTTTAGCAGTGAGATATAAGTGATATCCCATTAGTGAGATATAAGTGATATCCCACTGGTGAAATTTCTGATGTATTGACATTCATTGGGGGCCATAGGCAAGTAATTAAAGTATATAATAAACAGAATATCCACACTTTTTCAGTAGATATGGGTTAAATCTCATTCGTGATGACAAAACATTTGAATTTCCACTCGTGGCTAAAGCCACTCGTGGAAATTCAATGTTTTGTCATCACTCATGAGATATAACCCATATCCACTGAAAAAGTGTGGATATCCTCTATTTCTACGTCCTTGGTAGCTGTGAGAAATCAGAACATTGTGTTGAGCATAATTTGATTTAAAATGTTGGGGAATTAGTGATATCACAAAATGATCTTAAGATATCACAAATTGTAATTAGTGATATCATAAATTCATTTATGATATCACAAAATCGAATATGTGATATCACAAAATAAGTAAGCGTTTAGTGATATCAATAATTTGATTTAATGATATAAAATGATTTAATGATATCACAACTGTTGAATGAATGGTAGTTCAGCTATGCAATTTTCAATCTATTGATATCACTAAATGCTTACTATTTTGCGATATCATATATTCGATTTTTGATATCAAAAATGAATCTGTGATATCACTTATGATAGACTTTGGACTTATACTACGCGTTGTTAGGTACCCTGTTGGTTGAGACCAGATTATTATTGGCTAGAATATATTCCTCTTGTTTGTCAATGCTCGTTGTTACCTCAACACAATTCCTCCATAATACGTTATATTCACCAAACATAACATGGCGTCGTCGACAGGATGTGTAAGCGGTTGAATTATATGATCGCAAAACCACAGTTTGGCTTATAACAAAGGTTGAATTGACTAATATCGGACAATTTTGTTTGACTCAGAACAAAGGGGCACACGATGGGTGATCCTCCAGATTTCAATTTCGCCACGTCGAGGTTAATGCCAGACAAATTGGACATATCAGTAGACCGAGGTGAAGCTTTCAACATTTGGGCCCAAAGATGGGCGGATTTTGATCAGCTGTCAACACTCAATGGTCAACCCGCCGATGTTCAAATGGCTATTTTACGGTCATGTCTGGCCAACGATACCCTCAAAGTAGCGATGAATTTGAATTTGTCCGCTGACAAGAAAGATAAACCTCAGGAAGTTGTGAAAGCATTGCAACGTCACATAATCGGACAGGTTAATGTTGTGATAGAGCGTCGCAATTTTAACATGCGAATGCAACAATAAGGGGAACAATTCGACGATTTGTTAACTGACTTACGAGAATTAACAAAAACGTGTGACTTTTGTGAGACATGTCAAGAATCGTTACTGCGAGACTGGATCGTGACTGGTATTCGTGATTCAGATACAGTCGAAAAGTTACTAGCGCAGAAGGATCTGAGCTTGGAGCAAGCCATCGATATATGCAGAGCTGACGAGGCTGCAAAGCGTCATTGTCAAGAAATTACAAGTGCTGTTGGTGGCATGGATGTCAATGTCATGTCACAATATCGACGTAAGAAATCTAAAATTTTAAAACCAAGCAAGAAATCGACAGATGCGACTGATAATGGTGATAGTGCGACTTGCATTCGGTGCACTAAAAAACATTCTGACTCAAGTCGGTGTCCTGCTGCTAACACAAATTGTGCTGTCTGTCGGCACTGGGCGAAATCAACAATATGTCCCGGTGCATTAGGCAGTCAACATCGAAAACAGTTTTCAGCCATCCGATTTGGACAATTGCTTGCTAAAATAAATGACCAACGCATGCATGCTAAGTTGAAATATAGGCGGTCCCCAACCATTGACATTGAAGTTGGTGGTGATATTGCCAATGGGTCAATAATAAAAACAGTACCTGATTCTGGAGCTGAAGGTAGTGCATGCGGACTAGATGTTTTAAATAAACTGAACATCGATATCGCAAATCTTCGACCAACTACAATATCACTGAAAGCAGCTGACGAACATGAAATCGAACAATTAGGCGAATTTGATGCAGTGCTTAAGTGTGGTTCATCTGAATGCACAGAGACTATACACGTGTTAAATGGAACCAAAGGCCTCTACATGTCGTGGTTTGCGTATCGTACACTTGGCATATTACCGAGGGACTATCCTGCCCAATTTTCAGGATTTAGTCGGAAATATGGCTTGTTGGCATTCATCGGAAAGCTCTCGGGTGTTAACACAGAGGCATGTTCGACATCTTCAAAAAGCATGAAACCCATATCAAAAATACCCGACCATTTGGATGTGAGGTGTGAAAATTCAGTGACCGACCATTCGCATGTGAGGTGCGAAAAAGCAACGAAAGAACATTTGGACATGAGGTGCGAAAAACCCGGGACCGATCGTTTAGATGTGAGGTGCGAGAAAGCACTGATCGACCATTCAGATGCGAGCTATGGAAATCGTATACCGAATGGCGATAATACACCATTTTTCATCGCAAATGGTCCTGAACAACATTCCTCATCTGTGAATCGACAAGGAATCACTGATACTCACGAAAATACACACTTTAACAAACTTCAAGCTGGACCATCTGATATATCGCCCACAGACCATTAGCGTGTGACTACAAAGAATGTCTTAAATGGGTCACAGGTAGCCAACATTCGTGATCAGTTGATCAAGGAGTTTCCGAGCGTATTCGATGGAGTGATCAGAACAATGCCAGATGAAGAATTTAAGATAGAAATCGAGGACAATGCATCGCCAGTTTGTATTAGCGCTCCAAGGACAGTGCCATACGCATATCGCGAAAAGCTTCAGAACAAGCTTGAAGACATGGTACGTGATAAGATCATCATCCCGGTCACCGAGCCGACTGAATGGTGTGCGCCAATAGTGGTCGTAACAAAAAAATCGTCTGATGATATCCGAGTTTGCGTTGATTTTACTAAACTGAACAAATATGTAAAACGTGAAAGGTATAATTCACCATGCCCACGGGAAGCCGTAGCAGACATGGCCGCCTCTAATGCGCGATTTTTTGCATCTCTTGACTGTTTGAGTGGATATTGGCAATGTCCACTGGCATCAGAATCACAGCATTTGACCACGTTTATCACGCCTTTTGGTAGATTTATGTTCTTGCGTGCACCTTTCGGAATATGCTCTATCTCAGAACATTATAACAGACGTATGGATAATGCACTTGCTGGGTTACCTCGATACAGGAAAGTCGTCGATGATTTGATCGCGTACGACGACACTCTGGCCGATCATGTCACACACGTTCGCCAAATACTTGCAAGATGTAGAGACCGTGGGATATCTCTGAATGCAGACAAGTTTCACGTTGCTGAACAGGAAATCGATTTCTGTGGATATCGATTAAGTGGATCAGGTTACACAATCAATCCAGAGGTCACAGAATCTATCCGCAATTTCCCTATACCTAAGAACATTACAGACTTGCGATCGTTCTTCGGACTAGCCAACCAACTCGCTGGTTTCACGGATAAAATCGCCACACATCTTGACAAGTTAAGGCCGTTGTTAAAGTCACACAATGACTTTGTTTGGAATTCTATACACGACCAGGCTTTTAAGGATTCTCGCATTATGCTTTCAACAGAACCGGTTTTATCCTATTATGATCCAAAACGGCCAACATCGCTACATGTTGACGCGAGTCGTTTAAATGGACTAGGATTCGTTCTGTTCCAAAAGGATACCGAAACTGGAAATTGGCATCTGATTCAGGCAGGATCGCGTTTCCTGTCAGACGCGGAATCCCGATACGCAATGATCGAGCTCGAGATGCTTGGTGCCGTTTGGGCAGTCCAAAAGTGCCAATTTTTTCTTGAAGGCCTCTCGAATTTGGATATTGTTACTGATCATCGACCTTTATTGCCAATCATGAACAGTTATCATTTATCGGACATAGACAATCCCCGACTACAAAGATTAAGGATGAAATTAATGCGGTACCGGTTCACTACTCTATGGACCCCGGGGACCAAACTATGCGCTGCTGATGCGATGTCTCGATATCCGACAACAGAACCTACTGATGACGATCAAGTTCTGGAACAGGAAGTCGAGTATAGTTTACAAGCATTGCCGTTATCAGCGATAAATCAACGTGGTGAAATGGCAGATCTTCATCTTGAAGCAGTAAAGGACGCGTCCGTAAACGATGATGAATATCAGCAGCTGTACCATGTCGTGCAAAATGGGTTTCCGAATAATAAGAATGACTTACCAATTCTTGTACGTTCATATTGGTACATGCGCGACCGCCTGTCAATTGATACTGGATTTGTTGTATGTGGTTGTCGTCTAGTCATTCCAAATGCTATGAGAAAGTCTATACTCGAGAAACTTCATGATAGTCACCAGGGAATTGAACGCACAAAACGGAGAGCTCGTCTTGTCGTTTACTGGCCAAGGATCGACAGCGATATTGAGAGAATAGTTCGATCGTGTTCGTCTTGTGCTAAAAATCTCCCGTCTCATTGCAAGGAACCACTCCAACGCCACACCGACCATACGCGTGTGTTTGAGCACATGTGCTCAGATTTGTTTACATGTAATGGTTGCATGTATCTGATTATTACGGATGTGAAGTCTGGTTGGCCATCCGTGTTTGGTCTTGGTAAAGACACCACTTCCAGTGCTCTCATCGAATCATTCAGGAAGACATTTGTAGATACAGCTGTTCCAACCATATTATACACAGACAATGGCCCACAATACACATCACGATTGTTCCAAATGTTTCTAGTAGACTGGGGAGTTAAACAGATCACGTCTTCTCCGCACTACCCACAGTCTAACTCCTATGCTGAGGCAAGTGTGAAAGCTATGAAGTCGCTACTCAAAGCGAGCTATTGCGAACGAAAAAGGTCTGTGGACATGGACAAATGGTTGAAAGGATTGTTACAGTGGCGCAACACACCTCGCTCTAATGGATGTTCTCCAGCTCAAATTGTGTTCGGCCATCCCTCTAGGGACACACTACCAATCCACAAGCGCGCATTTGCCCCAGAATGGCAAATATCCATCAAAGCCGCAGACAAGAAAGATCGTATGGAAAACGAGAAGATTGAACGTAGATACAACGCATCCGCTCATGCCATACCACCACTAACCGTTGGCGCGAAAGTCGCAATTCAGAGCCATAATACTAAACGGTGGGATATTTATGGGACTGTAACCGAAGTTGGCCATAATCGTGACTATCTTGTTAAGTTACCGTCCGGACGGGTTTGGAGAAGAAACCGGCGATTCTTACGGAAAAGATATCCGATTGTAGAGAACAGCGGTAATCAAAACTGTACTCCCGCGTCTGAAAACATAGCCCCAAGACGAAGCCAACGAGATCGGAACCCCCCGAAACGGTTAATTGAAGAAATATGACTCTCAGGGTGATAAACGTTACTTAGACAACAGTGGATACGAGAGAGGAGATTATGAACTTAATTTCGGAAGGGAGGTGATAGATTGATGGACTTAATCTCGGAAGGGAGATGATAGACTTTGGACTTATACTACGCGTTGTTAGGTACCCTGTTGGTTGAGACCAGATTATTATTGGCTAGAATATATTCCTCTTGTTTGTCAATGCTCGTTGTTACCTCAACACAATTCCTCCATAATACGTTATATTCACCAAACATAACAACTTATTCGAATTTGTGATATTATAAAATATTTAATGATATCATAAGATATTTAATATATATCTATTTGATATCGTATTTTCGATTATGTGTTATAATATAATCATTTAGTGATATCATAAAATGAATTATTGATATCACTAAATAGGTTATAAATAGAAGAACGGCGCCCCATATAAAATAGATGTCTATATGCACTGTCAAGATACAACGCAATATCCCATATTCCCATATTAACCCTTTATACACTAAACACTCATTGACGAGTAGTTATCCCGTATGAAATGTTCAGATGATAAGTTCAACAATGGCTGCGGTGTAGGTGTGACAATTTATTATGGTGGAGTTTGGTGTCAATTGGTTGTCATAATTAATACGCCATAGCAAGCCATGTCGCCCTCTGCAAATTCGCACAATGAGTCTACCAAGCTCTACCAGCGACGGTCGATCTCTCAAGGATGTATCTACCTGAATGTCTTGTCGATGTTGATCTTTACTCAACACGCAGTGTTATATTTTGCATGCTAACACACAAGTCCACTTGATAACTTAATGAATAACCCATCTCAACAGCCATGATTGTTCTTACTAATGAAATTAATATAAGAAGATAAACATGCATGCATTGGGATCATATAAAACGAGAGGCCGATCACGATCGGCAGTTGTTTAACCCATACCTTGGCGATAGCGATTAGCTATTTTTATAAATTTTATAAATCCTTACACCAACCTTTTCATGAGTGCAAAAGTTTCAACAATTCACACTTAATATAGTGATCGTGTGAAAAATATTTAGTTATCACTTTGTGTCAACAGGATTGGTGTAGGATGTTAATATGTTTAAGCAAATAAACCAAATGACCCTCACTATGCAGGTTAGGGGTGTGTTCCCGTCAACTATGCCAAGAACTACATGTATAAACATAATCAATGGAAATATTTGAGTTATCAAATCGGATAGAATGGAGTTAATCTTACCCAAACTAATGAACTGATAAACACAAAATAGTCTATAAAAAGCATGTCATTGAATTTAGAAACCCATACAATAAGTCAGTCTCAAGAATACCAGCACCATTAATATTACACTGGAACCCAAATGTAATTGAGGGAATTTCAAAATAAGACATTTCCTCTAATGATGTATATTCAATTGGTGATTTATTGAAACCCTTACTGAACCTGGATCAAAGTGAAAGGGATAATATTATATCTGTTTATCGCATAATATGTGTCTATGGAATGGTTTAATTTTAATCCCAAATCCATGCAAATCAAAAGTGGATCACCATCAACCTGGACATAATATAGGAAAATGATCAAATGAGAAGCATCAAAACCATATGATGTGTGGAGAGGGTTAATCATTTTCAATGACATCATATCATGGAACTAAGGAATGTGTGGATTAATTTTTGTCTAAGATAAGATAACAGTGTCTGTAAACAACAATGTCTGTAAAACATCCCTACAAAGTAACAATGGACTGTTCCAATTTAATATTTTAGAATAGGTGTCCTATAGTGTGTACATTAACTAATGTAATGAACCTGTTTTAACAAAGGGGTTAACTTAATGTTGCACAGAAAACAGAACTCCACCAGATAGCCATCAATCAATTTGACATTATTATAAACAAATGTGCAGCCAGTGGTACCACTATCAGGCTTTATAGCATGCCATATATAATGTCAATAGTGATAATTAACTCATTTCAATAACACATATGGTCTGTGAGATATCATCTCTTCATATTCCCAGCAGTAATTACTTGAATTATAAAGGGTCATAACTCTGTTAAAATATATCGGATCAAACCCATATTCGAACTTAATCTGTATTTAATGAGTTCCCTCAATATAAATTCATATACCAAATTTGGTGTTGATCAGATGAAAAATGTTTTGAGTCATAGCAGCTTGGGTGAATTCTAAGTAAACATAAGAGTGAAATGGTTAATTAAACAATACCAAAAACCATACAGATGAAGAACGTGCTAAGAAATACCTAGATAAGAAATATGAGGCAGATCAGAAGAAATATGTTCAACTTATTGCATTGGATAGCATGTGTGTAAAGGGTTAATTATTTTCGAAACCGATCAACCAATCAATACCAAAAAACTATACAGATGAGGGGTGTGTCATCATAAACCAAAATATCAAATATGAACACAATCGGACAAAAAATACTTTGGTTATAGCATCGGATTGTTTTTAAATTTTTTTTAATTTTACTTTTGAAAAAAGGGTCATAACTCCTTTAAAATAAATCGGATCAAACCCATATTCCAACTCTATCTGCATTTTGGGCTCTGAAACTCGCATACCAAATTTGGCTCCGATCAGATAAAAATTGTTTGAGTTATGACAGCATATGCGTGAATTCGAAGTCGAAAAAGGGCCATAACTCCGTAAAAAAATCAAACCCGGATCAAACCCATATTCGAACTCGATCTGTATATCGGTCTGAGAAACTTGTATACAAAATTTAGTTCCGATCGGATAGAAAATATTTGAGTTATCGCACCATGCGTAAAGTGTCTACGGACAGACAGACAGACAGACGGACGGACGGACGGACGCACGACGAGTGGTCAATCCGGACGTCGACATTATGTTTACCATACTATGGTATGGGTAAACATAAAAACGTACCACAATAATGATATGTGAGTCAATGAGGGATTTCCACCAGGCCACGTACGGTCAAACACGATTCTGGACGATCTATCGTGCAATTATATATATCGTAGTGAATACAATTTAGCAAAACGTAATGAGTAGAGATCAACCTTGATGAAAAGCAATGGTTAATTGGTCCAGTCGACTCATTGTGCGGAAAATCAGCGGGCGACATGGCTAGCTATGGCACAGATTTATGACGGACCAATTGTCACCAAACTCCACCATAATAAATTGTCACACCTACTATGCCATCGCTACTGTGGTACGTGTGTCTGCAACAAATACGACCATCGTTTTGTTGAAAGTATTATCTAAACATTTCCCTCAATATATATGACTCTTTCTGCACTTTTATTATATGTCGTCTGCTTATATTACATGTACATCCCTCAAAAGCAATAATATACCATTTCTATGTACATTTTTTAACTTAGTGAATGGGAGAATCCATTTAGTATAGAAATTGTTAATTTATCTGTCATATATGGACATTAACGTATATAGGCATAGGCCTACACATACAGTGTACAGATACATGCTAATCCATTTGAAACTATATTGATGTACTTGTTTACCTTGTATTGACGTTTTCATTGTCAGTGTGTTAGTGTTTCTGTTAAACTTTTCGAAGACAACGACATCCCCATGGAGTTTGTCTATCTTGTTGTCTCGGGTGACTAAAACGTAGGATCCGCAAATAATGATGTCAGTCATCTCGACGCCTGTAAATTCCTCCTTATGAATAATAGTCATGTCCTCCACGTCACTGATGTCGATAATGTGAAGGAACTTGTCACCTGTGGGCAAAAACAACAGAATCAGTAAGTTTTAGTCAAATAGTCAATAGAGAGATTTTGCTATGGCTAATCGTGTGCACCAAACTCTGCCAGGAATATGTTTGTGAAATTTGGTACAGGCAATTATTGTGTCACAATATTTAAGAACCATCGACCCATTGGATATTATAATCTTATTTACATTACTTTGTGGCATGAAAAATATTTAAAATTTCACTGTTTACCTTCTGTAAACAATATTGTTTTCAAAAGTGCAGTTCATATATGTCCATGATATCATATCTCAATTATACTTGCGTAAATCGACGTTTATTTTCGAACAAAATTGTGCCGCATGCATGGTATTGTGGCTACCTTACTCGTATTTAAATTCGCGCAGTACTGTTTTTCGCGCACCTATCGGTGCGCGAATTTAAAACTGAGCGAAAAATAATACGACTTTAAAATAATTAACACAGCGAAATAAGACCGCGGGTTATGCTGATGAGTTGCACACATTATACGAAAGCTTGGACACTGAATAGGCAATTACGCCTATGCGTGTAGACCTACATGTATATCGACATTCGGTCAACCACTATTACGAATTCGAAACCATTATACTCAATGCCAAGCGACGTACACATCATGGTAACATCGACGATGTTGAAATGCTTGTAAGAAATACCTCGATCTATTCTATATCGCATGTACATGAAAGCACGTTCACTTATATTCACCGCTCTGGAGTGACAACGTGACCATATTCAGTCTGAATTAGTAATGTCACCAACCCGTAGCCAAGTGTTCATTTTTTTTCTGAATTCAGTTTCCTTCTCGGTGGTGGTTTTCTGTTTCCGAATTCAATTCATTGATGTCCATGCAGTCCATAAATATTTCAATATCAGAATAAGTATTTGGATCATATATGAACACCCATCATCGCAACTATGCAGTTGTGGTCAACATAATGAAAATCCGCCTTACTCGTATTTAAATTCGCGCAGTACTATTTTTTGCGCACCCATCGGTGCGCGAATTTAAAACTGAGCGAAAAATAATACGACTTTTGAGTTTAAAATAATTAACCACAGCGAAATAAGACCGCGGATTATGTTGATGAGTTGCACACATTATACGAAAGCTTGGACACTGAATAGACAATTACGCCTATTATTATTGTTTATTTCAGGCAAGGTATGCCCATATATGGAAATCAAACATACAATTACATATATAGAATTTGGTTCCAATGATCGAATAAATCAGACTTGTAAATAATATATGATTGACATATAGCATTTAACAACTCGTTACTAGATGTAAAAACTCTCTCTCGAAATGCGTACACACCCTTTCGTATCAACATTGCTAAGGAAAACATTCTATCTCTTACAAACATCCCACTCGCACTACATGACCTTTCACACCCAATCAACTTTCTGTAAGCATTGTTGAAACAAACAGTGAGTTTTTAAAAACATTTGCTGGTATAGTTAAGCCAAAGATGAGCACAATATAATGGTGATACATACATTTGGAATAAATATTTCTTAACATCAAGTGAACATCTATAAAACTTTCTTATGAGTATATTTGAACGTGTGCAGATAGAACGATACTGGCGCATAATGTCATCATTATCAGAACAATCAACATTGAGTATGTGACCAAGATACTTATAAGAGGACACGAACTTGAGTTCAGTGTCGTTTAATATGAGTTTTGGAAATGTCCGAAACGTGCAGGGATTTTGGAATGAAAGCCATCCCAACCGTCTTTTGGTTGTTATATACCAAATCAATAGCATTAGCCTCTTGTTCACATATTCTCAATAATCGACGTAGTCCTTCCAGAGATGGAGCCATAATACACATGTCATCTGCATAAGACAAATGATTAATTTTCACATTACCAATCGTACAACCCGCATTACTGGTGTTGAGCCTATGGCTTATCTCGTTCGTGTAAATGTTGAATAGGTGAGGACTCTATATTTCTCCCTGACGAACACCACTAGTAGGCCTGAAAAAAGTTGAGTACGATTGTCCCCATCTTACATTGTATCTCTGATTCATGAACCAGTTTCTGAGAATGCGAATAATTGCCGGTGGAATCGATCGTTTCTCCAGAAGATGTAATAGTTTTTCTTGATTTACTCGATCGAAAGCTTTACGTGCATCCAAAAAGCACACGAATACTGGAGTGTTCTTTGAAGTATAGTGCCTTATTACTTCTTTCAGTGTGAATATACAGCCGTCTGTCGAGTGTTGTCTCTTGAATCCAAACTGGTTGTCTGTTGTATACAGCTGCTCTGAAATTCTACTCAAAAAGATATTTTCTAAAACTTTCGACATAACGCACGATAACGCCATCTATAATTATCTTTGTCTGCAACATTCCCTATTTTATTTTTTAGAATCGGCACGATCGTCACTTTCAGCAAGTCAGGTGGAAGATGTCCATGCTTAATTATAGCACCCATAACAGCGATGAGACACTTAAGAATAAATTTATCGCAGTATTTAAGATGTTCCGCCGTTATACCATCTGGACCAGAGGATTTACCATCCTTGAGTTTGTTCAATGCCTCTATCATCTCGGTTTCAGTGATCTGCACTACTGAATCATCCTGCGAAGAATCAAAGCTGCTACCAATCGAGTGTCCTTGAAGGATGCTCGATGGTTCTTCGTTGCTAGAAAAGATTTGTCTGAAATGATCTCCCCACATTTCTGAAACTTCTACTTCGCCATTAGACCCACCAATCGAAGTTGCGTTACTGCATCTTGTTCCGTTTGAGACACATTTCCAAAAAGAATTCATATCCTTGGTATCCAGGTGTTTAGCTAATTCGTTGGCTTTAAGCTGCTCAACATTAGATTTGCATTTCCTTAGAGATGATTTAAACAATGATCGACATCGACACATTCTTTCATAAATGTATCCATGTCTAGGTCGCCCCTGGTTTACCTGTGATGAAGGTTTCCCTTGCCTTTTCGTGTAATCGCTTCACATAGGCATTCCATCCGGGTACGAAACGAAACCTGGCTGTACCATTTCTATCTACTAAGACGGACTTGGTAGCTGATTCCTTTAAAGCACTAACAATTTGTTGATAAACTTCATTAATCCGAATCGAAATTCTTTCTTTCATGTCGGGAATTTTTTCGTCATCAGAATCTTCCGTTAGCACTCCGAGGTGAATTTTCTTCAATAACTGCCCAGAAAGATTAATGTATTTTTCCATTTGCTCTGCATTGGCTCGTTTCCAATTTATCTTATGTTCTGTTGTCGCATAAGGCGTATGTGGATTATACCTTGGGAAAAGTTGTGACTTCAACGAAACGACCAATGGGAAGTGGTCAGATGTCATGTAATCGTAATCTACCTCCATTGAACAGACAGCTGAGTCCATTGACTTGGTAGTTATACAATGATCCAGCCTATGCGTGTAGACCTACATGTATATCGACATTCGGTCAACCACTACCTTACTCGTATTTAAATTCATTTTTTTCCGCAACTAAACAAAATAATTCTGCTTGTTTTTTTTAGTGTTTTGGCAATGAGTTGGGCTTCAAAACCACTTTGAATGAGAGAAATAATGTAATTCTAACTGGTAAACTGACTGCAGGCAGTTATCGTGTTGTATTTTGTTGCAAATTTTGAAATCCAAGATGGCCGCTGGCAGCCATGTTTTTTTGGCCGAATGACCTCAAAATGACTCATTCCTATTTACATGTCCATGTTAACATCCATGATAAATAGTATGCACAGAAATTCATATACAGCTGTGTACAGTGAATTTCCCCCCGCAAATCTCTGTTTTAGTGTTAAAGGGGGGGGGGGCGGTGTCAAAAAATGGTCGGAAAAAACTGCCGTAAACGGAAAAATAATTGGCGGTGGGGGCGGGTGGGTACAAAAAATGATCGAAAGGGAAAAAATGCCATACGTGCCTGAAATTTTTTTCCGACCGCCCCCCCCCCCCCTGGTGCATCTGGTATAAAGGATATAATTATGTTGTTTGTTTTTACATTACGAAGAGGTTGGGTTATTTTCTATAGAATGATGGTGTGCGCTGATAATTTAGAAGAAAGGTCAGTCAATGTCATGCTACTCGTGACGTTCTATGAGTACAGTCCAAGCCAGAATATAGCGTTGACGAATTCACTTTTGGTGGGATGCGATCGATGAGTGGAAAAGAAGCATCATAATTGTTCCCATATGAACAAATACAATTGTTCTATGTTCAGTATTTTTTAAAAGAATTTTTGCACAGATTTGGGCCATAGCTATGGTCATATAGCAATAATGTGGTGTCACTGTATGAGGGTTTGCTCACTTCATATGGTGTACTTATTGACTTAAATCGGGTGAAAAACCCTAAATATTGTCATATTATCAGCATCCCTGTCCCAAAAATATGTGTTTCATTCCGGGAGCTTTGGTGTCTCACTCCTCGAGCTCTGGTAGTTTTATTAAATCAGCGTCTCTTGCACAGATCTATAGTATGTCCATGTCATAAACTGTAGCGCGAATATGGTGTCACTGAGGACCTGCTTCCCTCATATGGTGCACATGTATACCGGTATATACTCGAAAATCAAAGTTGCACCAACTAATACAGAAGTCAATGCTATCACGAATTGCCTGAACTAAAACAGAAGGTAATGCTATCGCGAGTCTATACCATATCAATAAAGAACTTAGACTTGCTCCCTACCCATCCAAACTAATGAAAACAAGAGGTGATATGTCAGTAAGAACTAAGGTTGAGTTATGGATAAACCTATTTATTCACCAGGGGTGTTTTATATAATAGTTACATATAACCATGAAATGCGCTTAAGTTAGCCAATTGATTGCGCACAGCAAGATTGATTACGCTTAAGCACAAATAATTATGTTTTCAAGAACAAATTACTACGCTTAAGCGCAATCGACTGCACTTAAGATCAATGATTGCGCTTAAGAACAATGATAAGTTCAAGTAATTCTGCTTAAGTGTAATTATTTGTGCTCAAGTGCAATTAATTGCGCTCAAGTGCAATTAATTGGGCTTAAGCGCACTTCATTACTAAATGGCAATTTGGCCTCCCAGAGGCTAATAATGCCCGTAGAAATCATATTGTACCAGTGAAAAACCTGGGAACTTTTTGAGGTTTTGATAGGGAACCTTATAAAGCTGAAAAAATAACACGGGAATATATTTCTTTGTTAATACCTGTCGCTCAATCATGGAATTTCCCCCATACTTTGAAGTTGATTATCGAGGAACAATTATAAACAAAGAAATATGTTCCCTGCCTTGTTGGTTCAATGTTATAAAGTTCCCTATAAAAACATAAAAAAGTTCCCAAGTTTTGTAATGATGGAATAAGATCTCTACAGGCGCTTTGGGTGCATTTACATTGCTATAGAACTGTACACAGATCTACACGCAGACTAGTGTAAACGGGTTGATATAGAAATGCACACAGAAAGAAAACGGTATTAGTTCGTGTGAGCAAAACTCATGTCCGCTATACGTCACGTTCAACGCCGAAGCATTGTGACAGGCAAATCTGTTTTGATTAATTGTTGCTCGGGCATGGCGACTGTGTTTTAGCGTTCGTTGTCATTTCAACCCGTGTATTTCGAATATTGAACACGGACAGGGACGTGGCAATTTGGTCAAAAGTTTCAATAGTTGGAAATTTCATACTTGACACAACATTAGTTGTAATTTCCAAACCAACAATAGGTTGAAAATGATCTTGTAGTTTGATTTTCAAACATTATATTGGGGGGGGGGGGGGTATTGTTTTCGGACCAATATTTGCATAATTTCCTACTTTTTTATCAAATTTTTGGGCTGGAATGGCCATCAGCTGGAAGTTTTCCAACCTTATGGGGGCGGGTGTCAGGTTGGAAATTTCCAACACTTGGAAAGATTGTGTCCTGGTCCCTCCCCGTGGCCAGTCAAAAACTGCTAGTTAATTTAAGAAAAAAATATTGTCCTACATTGCCATTGGAATTGTCATCAGTTGGAATTTTTACTACATTTGTTCAAATAAAGGGTGTTGTAGGGTGGATACCCATTTCACACATATCCAAAATGGCCACCGCCCAGATTGTGTCAAACAGGAGACCTATAGATATATAGATGATCACCTGAAATCCTAAATATTGGTGGAATCGCCATCTAAATCTATATAGGTGCTTTCTATTTGTGCACACGGTTGTTTGTTGTGTATTCCTATGCCATTTTCATTCTTTCTTCGAACCATTATCAAGTGGTATAAGGATATACTTTAAATACATGCGGCACATACCAAATCGCTGTTTTCTGCTGATAGTTGATCCATTTTTATGTCTGGCCAAAACTGAAACGACTCGTAGTGAATTGTCAATTATCAGAGTACTGATCAGCGCGCGTTCACTATTGGTAATCATATTGTGATCACAGTAATGCGCGACACGTGACTTCATACAGATCTGTATACAGTTCTATATCAGTGTAAATGCACCCTAAGCAGAATAAAGATTCATGGCATGATCTAGGGGAGGGGGTTTCTTCAATTTCAACTAGATAGCTCCAGGCTGTTGACCCAACATTCAACAATAATTTAAACAAGGACTAAATCATGCCAGAAGCTGGGGTTTGTCCCACAAATATATTCATGATTGCCAATTACTCAATTAATAATTTCAATTGCAAGTCTATCACAACTAGTGACAGTCAATTGTGATATTCAGTTATTAACAGACTTTTTAATTATATTAAATTTAATTCATTAGTGAAAATTCATACATGTGTTAAGTACCTTATTAATAAATCATTTAAAATAAGTCTTCTTAAATATATCTCTTCATGATATTGATGATGTCCCTCCCTCCCATGGCGGACCCCAGACTCCTATTCTGAATACTAATAACAAATAGGTGATTTTTCTGTGTACCAGCAGGTACCAGATAAGAAAATATGGATAGTGACAATGGAGTGAAATCTCCTGGAACTGTATGATATATCTCACTGAGAATAATTGTCATTGAGCATCAAATTGATTATTTTTTTGTCAAAATGACATATTTTGATATAATTCAGTCTCATACTTTTTGATGAGCTGGAGTTATGGACAATACTTCAGCAGCAAAAATGTAATTATTTATAATAGTGTGAAATAACCATGGCTTCTATCCTATATTTTTTGTATCCGGTACTCATGATTCACCTCTGTTATTCATGATTTATGGCAGGTGCTAGTACATGTATACCATCAGTAGTCAGAGTAATCAAAACTACAGTAATGCCCTAATTAGTCGACTCCATAACCACAGCAGAATTATGGGTAACTTTTCAGGATTTAGTCGGAAATATGGCTTGTTGCCATTCATCGGAAATCTCTCCCATATAATAATGAAGTGGCAGTGTCTCAGAAACAGAACATTAATTTGATTTGGCCTTACTAAACTCAGCAGAACCACCACCATCATAGTACAGTAATGCCCTAAATAATTGACTCCTTAACCACAGCAGAATTATGGGTAACTTTTCAGCATTTAGTCGAAAATATGGCTTTCCGATGAATGGCAACAAGCCATATTTCCAACTAAATCCTGAAAAGATACCCATAATTCTGCTGTGGTTAAGCAGTCGATTAATTAGGGCATTACTGTATGTGGTTCATTTATGAGACAAAATACCAAACCTGGAGGGTCGGAACTAAAACTAATTACAACAAAAAATGTCTATTTGGAATAAAATCAATTAACCCTTTCATTATGGGAGCAGCATTCACCCTTCCATGATTGGAGCATTGGAAATATTGCCAAAAAACCATGTGCTAATGCATTCTCTTATATATGGTAGTTTCCAGTAGGGATCCTAGAGTATGTAAGAGGATACATTACATTGGCCTAACAATATTTACCTTGACCTTGTAAGCCAGTGCATTCTCTTATATATGTGAGGCTACCTAGTATGGTATCTGCAAATATAAGGGAATGCACTGGCACATGATTCATTGCTCCACCAGCGCAGTTCCAATCAAGAAATGGTTATATTATATATTCGAGTCTCCCAAGTCCTTCCAACTGCATGTTTTGTAGATTTTATTTTCCTGCTTTTACAGAAGAAATTTAATCATTTATAAATTTCCGGATTCACTGAAGATGGATTATCTCTTCCTCTAACGTGTGTTGTATAGTTTACTGGTTATAAAATAATACAATTAAGCCGGAGATACCATTACAATACTGGAAATTGATTGTATACTATTATAATACTAATTGATAGAAGTGTTTCCAGGCAAGGGTCTTCGATTCATATTTATTATGTTATACACAGGAAACTATAAAATAATTGTTACAGAAAGAGATAATTATTCATCCATCTGTAAGAGTAAGGATTTTTCAAGTTGTGTGTTTTCAAGAATGGGAGTGTATCACACTGAGCCAAATTCAATATATGATGGTCAGATATTTCAAAAACTAGAAAAAACATTAACAGCCTTTTCATTGTTTTTAGTAATTTTCTGACTACAATGTAGATTGTGTACAAAACATGATTTCTTTATTAGTCTATGATGAAGACAAAACTATTTTTGAACAAATTGTGTGTTAGACTTACAAACTGAAGGGATTTCCAAACACCTTGCGATGCTATCTTTTTACAATTTAAAGTGTTCTAAGAGGAAAGTTCAAATAATTTTGCACATTTCATGACTGGAGCTTCCTGAAATTTTGCAAAAACACTATACCAATGCATTCTCTTATATATGCCAGTCTCCCATAGGCAGACTCACATATTTAAGAGAATTCATGGACCTAACAACATTTATCTTGACTATGCAGGCCAGTGCATTCTTTTATATATACAAGGTGCCATATGGGAGACCATTAGTTATGATTAATCCTTCCATAACTGGAGCTTCATGAATTTTTTGAAAACCTGTGCCAATGCATTCTCTTATATATGCGAGTCTCCCATATGATGCCTTGCATATATAAGAGAATGCATTAAGCTAACAATACTTGTATTGAACTTCTAAGCCAGTGCACTCTCTACTGATTGTTTTTTCTATTTATGCCCCAACATTTGTTAAACAGACAAAAATACCAAAAAATGTCATTTTTGGAAAAGTATCATGACTGAAGGATTAATCTCAGTCATAAGTTAATTTTATTCACCAAAACACCAAAAATAATGCAATGAGAAAAGCAGGGTATATGGATTTAAATTATTTCAATTTGCTCTGGAGGGGGGGGGGGGGGTGTTAATATATATTCAGACACGTATGTTACTTTTTTACCTTTGACCATTTCTGCAATTCACCCAGCCCCGCAACCAATTTCTTTCCCTCTTTACAACTGTTTTCCCCAAGCATTTTTCAACACCCCTCCCCATCTGTCTGTCTGAATATATATGTGGAGCTTCTATGAGGAAAAAAACTATTTTTTTCCTCACAGAAACCCCACTGTGAAAATATTTCAGTGAATTTTGTGTTAACTAAAGCTATTGTTCTTGTTTAATATTACAGTTTTCACCACTTTTACATGAAATATTAAAGGGACCAATGCACTCGCAGTGCGGCAGTGGGTAAAATGTGCAAATATATTCGATAAAACATCACATATTAGAAGAACATGGAGAAATAGATCAACTTTGCTCGATTGGCTTAAAGATGGATCATCTCTTCCTAAATTGTTTTCTATAATTTCTAGGGTATAAAATAATAATGATAAGTCAAGTTGTCAAAGACACCAGTCCAGAAACGCTTCTATCATTTAATATTACAACTGATTGATAATCAGTTGGGACAATCTTTTTTTTACTATTTTCCTGCTTGCTATGCTCCGAACATTTCCTCAAGCAGTAAAATGTCACAAATTATTTGTAGGTATACTAGTATATATACCAGAAAATTCAAAATAGAATGAACAGTAATTGATAGAAGCATTTCCGGACATTATGTTATACCCAGGAAAATATATAAAACTTGTAATAAGAATATATAGACCATCTTTAAACTGTAATCAAAATATGAAACAGAGATTATTCCTTAAGAAATAATTTCAAGAGAGGGCACTGATTTTCTAACCTTTCAACTCAATCAACCTATATAATTAGTATGAAATTTTCTCCAGTCTTCATATACGCTATTACCATACGCTTGTGTATATATGCATTTTGTTATGAGAGGCCAAAAGTAACAATTATCGGTGAATCACTCATCCATAGAGAAACCAGGTTCATTTTAACTTCAGACTGTCAGGGAGGTGGCGACGATGTCACAGTGGGGTTGTCTCCCCCCCATAAATGTTTCCTTCCAAGTGGCCAGTTTCATACCGGTATAATCTGGATGAATCGTATCATTTAGTATAAGCACAGGAGCTTGGAATTTTGTCAAAACCCCTCTTTTATTGGCAGAACCACCACCCGGGACCATAGGTCACGGAAGGAACGAAACACGAATTTGTTGCCACCCATTTTGAACTCAACTGTATTCCTACAAAAAATATATTTTCACTAAAAACTTTTGGTACCTCTTACACCTTAGATGCCAATCTACAACATTCCATAGGTATATTTTTCCAGTTCTTCGAAAACCTCACTTTATTTCGGTAATGTATTGTAAATTCACCAACGAACACAAATCTGCGACACCTCCATCACCCGTTCTAGAATCTGAATGACAAATGGCAAAAAAACATTTTTCAGGAATAACAAAGTCGGAACGAAATAAAATCGAAACCTAAATTTAAAGCCCGCGAAATTCAAAAATATTTGAAAGTGCGTGCGGTTTTCGAACTTAGGCGCCAGAAAACGTAAATCAGTTTATGTTTGCGTCATACTATGCTCGTTTTTGAAGATCTAATCCTGATGTTTTGTGCATTTTCCTGAAAATTTCTGTATTTTTCTGTGTCTGCTGTTATCATCTCATGAAAATGACGACTACCCAAGAAGATATTCTTCATTTGACTGAATGGTAATTTGTACAAATATTTCATATATAATTTATTTCTATTTATGGCACGACCACGTGGTATTGTTTTTTTCTTCTTGTTTTATGTTCGTTATGTACCGGTAGGCCTATATGTACTACTTGACTTTGTAATGCTACTGGTTGCAATTATTGGTCATAAGGGGACCAAAACTCTTTCTCTCTCTCTCTCTCTCCCCCTCTCTCTCTCTCTCTGAATAACTAGTTTATAAATTTGTGTTAGTGATAAACTCGCTAACATAAATTTTATGTAATAAGCAACTATAAGTATTGTTAACTGCACCGGTACCAGGATCTATAAATAGTATACGCCACTCGTGACTCGCGTGTCGTAACGAATCAGCACCAAAACTCTTAAAGAATGGCTTTATGCATATGATTATATAGCCTGTGCTCATGAATTGGAAATTCAATTTTTAAATTCAAGACAGCTAGCCACCATCGGCATTGTTTTTCTCAAAATCAAAAATACCAAAAAAATATTAAAAACATTACTTAAAGGCACGTGAGGCCTTAATTGTCGAAAATATTCATATTTGTTCCAAACACCGTAAACAGAAAAACATTAAAACGCATACAGTTTCGTTCATATATACCATGACCATCGCGTAAACAGCATGTTATCATAAATACCTACTATCTTTTACCTAAGCAAGAGCATGATTGTGTTACAGATGACAGCACAATGCTACTGGCTAATCACACACAAATGGCATAAAAGCTCTTTATTAGTTCCATATCAGGAATTCACCAACAAAGAACGCTCTTTATGTTTACCATCATAATATAAACAAACACCAGAAAAGTAACTTTTTATGCTTTTGTTTACATAACAATGGTTAAACATATGAGAATAACATACTGTTTATGCGATATTTCTTATTTATATACGGACAAAGTCTGTCTACATTTTGATGTTCTTTCTGTTTGTGGCGGTTTTTGACGGGTGGAAATATTTTCACAGGATACCCACCGCCAAGGCCAACCGTACCTTTAATGTAACTTTCGCTGATGGGGTCATTGTCACAAGGCTCCGCGATCCGATCACATTCGTAGCCAGGTTTTTTAATCGATCACAAATGTAGCCAGCTTTTCTATGGCTATCACATTCGTAGCCAGCTTTTCTATGGCGATCACATTCGTAGCCAGCTTTTCATATTCAGGCGAGCCCCAATGAATAGTGCTGGGCGATATGACGATATATCGGGTATAGCCGGTTTTAATTTTGATATCGTCAATAATATCGTCTGAAATAAAAATATCGTAATACCGTCCCAAGTTATAATATTCTCCATGTAGGTTGAAACCCATCATATGGTCCCAACAAACAGGGAAGTTAGAGCAAGTATAAATGTATAATAGTCCCAAACTTCCCGGAAATACGCAGTCGAAAAAGTTAAAAAACATCGGAGCACGTGCTTGTCAAGTTGGATATGCTTCGTCGGAAACATCAAAGCGCTAGCATTAGTTGGCGACGTTGTGAGATGATTGGTATGTCGCGCGTATGCGACTGGCACAATGACCTCCTTTCAAGTTGGTGCAGCTTGCTCTATCAACCGTAACCGGTTGCTTGGAGGCGGATTACGATGTCAGATTTTTATTGACCAAACTAGCTGATCGTGTCAATGTGTGCAAATTGCGAGTAAAATTATTTTGTGGACATGTGCCGTACGGATCATGGCATCACTATCACTTCAACGAACGTCAAATTCACAAACAAATTGAACATGTCTATATTTATTTTCCTCGGCTAAAAAAATGCTTACGCAAATTCATTTCGCGTCGGCTTTTGCCTCGGCACTGCCCATTGTCGATGCTAATTCCCAGGGCTGCCGTATACTATGTGCATTGAAGTCTCACGGTGCTACCAACTACCAATTACCACTAATAAATAGTCTCACAAATGACCAATTCCTCATGAATAAATAAAATGGAAATTTGAAACCGAATGTGGTCCTTAATGTGTGGTGTTGAGCGCTATGGTCGAAGGGATATAACTCTAAAAAATTATGCGAACATGCACGTGGGCCTTGTTATATGATTATATCCCTTTATTTCAAAGTTATTGTTTTCTCTGTCGGCAAACTGTCAGCGGCCATGTTTTTATGCAAATGAGCCCAAAATGATTCGTTCCCATCTAGACGCCAATGTTATCATCCATCAAAAAGTTCATGATGATCAGTGCATCGGTACGGTCATGTAATAAACATGTAATCAGCAGCTATGTTCGAAATTATAAACGGTACTTTCATGCTATCCGTCTCCGGATCATAGTTTTAAAGTTTCCGCATATTTCGGTACCATTTCCGCTACTCAGATTCTAGAACGGGTGATGGAGGTGTCGCAGATTTGTGTTCGTTGGTGAATTTACAATACATTACCGAAATAAAGTGAGGTTTTCGAAGAACTGGAAAAATATACCTATGGAATGTTGTAGATTGGCATCTAAGGTGTAAGAGGTACCAAATATTTTTAGTGAAAATATATTTTTTGTAGGAATACAGTTGAGTTCAAAATGGGTGGCAACAAATTCGTGTTTCGTTCCTTCCGTGACCTATGGTCCCGGGTGGTGGTTCTGCCAATAAAAGAGGGGTTTTGACCAAATTCCAAGCTCCTGTGGTATAAGGTATATTGCAGTCTGATAGATATCCAGACCCGTAAGAAAGAAATGAAACATGGTCTAATTTTATTTAGACTGGGTCTATTGATATGTTTTTTTTTAAATAACGTGAACTTTGTTGTCACAATTTGGAATAAAACAAAAATGTGTCCAATTGGCGCGTTGTCATCAGATAACTTAATACAGTAATGCCCAAAGTAATTGACCACTTAACCACAGCAGAATTATGGGTAATTTTTCAGGATTTAGTTGGAAATATGGCTTGTTGCCATTCATCGGAAAGCTCTCGACGAGAGCTTTCCAACGAATAGCAACAAGCCATATTTCCAACTAAATCCTGAATTATTTTCCATAATCCTGGTGTGGTTAAGGGGTCAATTACTTTGGGTATTACTGTATGTTCTTTTTCAAAGTATTTTTTCAAAAGCAACGCATGACAGTTGTGGGAAATGACAAAACATGTGGTGAGAAATGGCCAAATATATGGTGCGAAACAACCAAACACGTGGAGCAAAGTGTACGAAACAACAATAGCACACATATGGGAGGCAAAATTCACATTTAATTGCTAATCACGCTTAAGTGTAATTCATTATGCTTAACCATAAATTTAAGCTTAATGCGCAATGCCTAAGTGTAATTTAGATTTACATTATACCATACTTAAGCGTATTACATTATGCTTATGCGTAATTTATTTACGATCACACATATTCATTTACGCTAAAGTAAAGCGTAATAGAATTGGAAAAACTCCCCTGAAGCTGAAATTGATGCAGTCAATTACGATGCTAGTAATCTTACCATCCGCCCAGAACATTAAACCTTACTAAGTTAGATACATGTAGGCCTACCTGGCTACCATTACATATAACGTTGCAAGGCAATACAAACCAATTATGCTTAAGCGTAATGGAGTTACGCTTAAAGGGGTACTGTACGCCATTTTCATTAAATTTCCGGTGACAACAACGATCTAATATCGATAATATATAGAAACATAAGTAATTTGAGTCGAAGATGTATTCTGTAAACGCTCAGGTTAATAGGCTATCTGAAAATTTAATAATTTAAAAGTTAATAATTTGATATAAATTGAATTTATGACTGGAGCCATAAAATGGCGTCAATTAAATTACGAATTTCCGTACTCAAATAAAGTAATTGAGGGATACTGGCTTGCTAAACCGATCGCACACACGATCGCTTAAAATATTATGATGATACGGGGAGAACACACAAGCCACTCACTGACTAGCGATGATACAATAACTTAAATGATTATATGGGACTAGTATGCATATAATATAACTTTTATTTGATTCATTTGGTTGAAAACTGTACAAAAATTACTCGACAACGACAATTTGTATTTTTGCATTCCGGTGAATTTGTCATCCGTAACACTACTTCGTACTCAACAGACTTTCAAATAATGAAAAAATTGTTACCTTATTCTCCTACTCGGAGACTATAAAAACCAACAACAACATTTGGCGTACAGTACCCCTTTAAGCGTAATCAGCCATTAAATGTTAGATTAATCTCCCATATAGTACTTAATATATGCAATGATAATGTTGTTGTTTGAGCCATCCAAAATTATTTTGGAGTATAAATATAAGCAGCAAGCGAAATAATTGAAAAATAATTTATTATATATGATAAACAAGCATAATTTTTAAATATTTAAGCAATAGCTCCTTGTTAGCATTGTTGAAAACACTCCATACTGTTGTTCCCCTCGCAGAGCAGATAGAAAACCGTCAATATCACCGACATCAACAACCGACTGTTCCAGGTAGTTCAATTCCACAGTTGTTTTAACAAAGAAGGAGTGTTCGTATTGTGAGCTGCTGGTACGCAGAAGTTGGAACGATTCTGTGTTGTTACACACCTCCTTCTCCACCGGATTTTGACTGACACAGTCCTAAAATTTTGTTGGCTGTATTTCTCTTGTGTCTTTCTTCTCGTGTTCTAGATAATCAGGCTTTAGGCAGGGCTGAAACCAACCCCTTGACTATTTTGTGGTATTGAACCAGTCACTGTTCTTTCCTTCATTCTTCGAGGGGTGGTAGCTTTACCTCAAACAGCATGCCTGTGACTGATCCATCATCTCGTCTGTATTTGTTCTTTTCTGTATTTGTTCTTTAAGTCAAAATGACCGCTTTCGCAGATTGCTGCTTCCAGCAAGGAAGGATACGCACTACGTTCATGACTGAACTAGAGTTGCACATACTTCCGAGTGTGACTTGATGTGGTATTGAAAACAACAGGTATTTATCTGGCAGGTCCGATTGGAACTTGTATAGATGTTGGTGTATTTATTTTTGAATTTTATATTCAATATTGATATTTCAAATCTGACAAATTAATATGTAGGTCAAGTGATGTAATTCCAGAAAAAAATTATCAAAAATATATTTATTGCAAAATTTATTATTTACAAAGCGGACCCACCAGATAAATACCTGCTGTTTCTTATAGTACCACATCAAGTCACACTCAGAAGACTGAGAAGTATGCAGGTATGTGCAACTCCGTAACTTTCAGAATTTTGCTCCGCAGATTTGCATGGAAATCCACTGTGACATTCACTTCCCAAAATCCATGGCGGAAGACACCACATTCGCTGCTCTTTCCAATTTTTCGGCATCTTCGCGCTGACGAAAACGTCTTATTTGATCGCATTTTGCCAATTTAAGCTCAATGACAATATATATCGTCTTTTTCTAACGATATCCTGAAACCATGCTTGCTGTCACTGACAAAACACAGGCAATGAGGTATACCCCCAATCTATTTATAGCAATCAGGGGAGATAAACCATGCATGCAGTTTACAGAAGCGTTAGGAACAGGCAGTGAACAGCTGATTTCAACAACAACAACATGGTGGCGATTATTTTTGAGTCACTTTAATGCGCTATTGGCAGCGACTGGGTAACTCGCATTTATGCGAGATTGCCTGACAGTGAACGAGATAATATATAGAGGATCTCACATGAGTTTCTATTTTATACGGAATTTATCAACCGAGTTCACTAAATTCGATTTGAGCCGAGGTTTACCGAGGCTCAAATAGAATTTAGAGGACGAGGTTGATAAATTACGTATAAAATAGGACGAGTGTGAGATACCTTTTATCACATGATCAAATAAACCCGAAGCAACGCGAAATATTCATCGAAAACAACAATCATAAACTACAGCGATCGCAAGTTATTTGAAGAACGCCGTGACGTCATCGCACGCGCTGATATTAAACGTGTCTATTACCGATAATTATGAAACTGCTTTTATGGCCAAATTATGTGATAAATATATTTATCACATTATTTGCCCATAAAAGCAGTTTCATAATTATCGATAAGAGACACGTTTAATATCAGCGCGTGCGATGACGTCACATCGTTCTTCAAATGACTTGCGATCGCTGCGGTTTTTATCGTTGTTTTCGATGGATATTTCGCATTGCTTCGCGTTTATTTGATCATGTGATAAAAAGTATCTCACACTCGTCCTATTTTATACGTAATTTATCAACCTCGTCCACTAAATTCTATTTGAGCCTCGGTAAACCTCGGCTCAAATTGAATTTAGTGAACTCGGTTGATAAATTCCGTATAAAATAGAAACTCATGTGAGATCCTCTATTTATCACATAATTTGCCCATAAAAGCAGTTTCATAATTATCGATAAGAGACACGTTTAATATCAGCGCATGCGATGACGTCACATCGTTCTTCAAATGACTTGCGATCGCTGCGGTTTTTATCGTTGTTTTCGATGGATATTTCGCATTGCTTCGCGTTTATTTGATCATGTGATAAAAAGTATCTCACACTCGTCCTATTTTATACGTAATTTGTCAACCTCGTCCACTAAATTCTATTTGAGCCTCGGTAAACCTCGGCTCAAATCTCTTCCAAAATTATATCGATCTCACTCGTAGCAGTGACAGAAAGGGGGGTGGTGTTATCCTATATTTTCGAGATACTTTCAAACAATATCTTCTTTCACACAAATCAATCAAGGACAGTATTCTGCTAGTAACTTTTGATGGAAAATGCCTTGATATTTCTTCGCCTATAACAATTGGTTCAGTATATATTCCTCCTGCCAATTCATCCTTTACGCAAAAATCTCCCCACGATACATGCACATTTGGGGACCTTGAATCAGAGCTACTTCGATTTTCAGAACATGATATTGTGATAATCGGAGGTGATTTTAATGCACGAACAGCATGTAAGGTTGATTACCTAACCAATGACAATGGCAGCCATCTGCCATTGCCGATACAGTATGTAAAAGATAACGCTATAAAGAGATTTAGTTTGGATAAAGTAACAAATACGTATGGCCGCAAATTATTGCAAGTATGCAAAACAGCACAGATGCGTATACTCAATGGTAGGACTAGGGGCGATAGTTTGGGGTCATTCACTTGTTATAAATATAACGGAGCAAGTACTGTAGATTATGTACTGGTTCCCGAATATTGTATATCCAAAGTAGATTACTTCTGTATAAAAAATCCCAATGATCTCTCAGACCATTGCCAACTGAGTGCCCATTTCATATTCAAAACAACTGGGATCAGCTGCCCCACGAAAGGTTCAAAATACAGTTACTTTAAACCAAAATTAAAGCTTGTGTGGAAGGCAGATAGTGAATACAAAGCTTTAGATATACTTAAAAAAACAAACTATACAACAGAAACTCACAGCCTTCCGGGCATGTAAGTTTAAAACCGACGATAAAGGCACAGAAAAGGCCGTGGATAATATACATGACATTTTAAATGAAATTAATCGTGGTGCCGCAAAATATATATCACTACGCAATGGTAGTAAGCGCCGTAAACGCTTGTGGTATGATCAAAATTGTAAAATTCTAAAAGAAGCAATGCAAGTTCGGGCACAAAAACTACGGAAATTTCAATTTGACAAAAACATTTTACATGACTTCTTTGTAGCGAAAAAGAAATATAAAAAATTTATCAATTATAAGCGCCGTATATACTATAGTGATCTAACTAACAAGCTACAAGAAATTAAATCCATTAACCCAAAAGAGTACTGGTCAACACTGAAATCGTTTAATTACAAACAAACGCACAACGAAAACAACACATTAGACCCTGATACTGCTGTGGATTTCTTTAATAACCTCTATGGGGACAACATATCTACAGGTGAACAAATATCCCCTACCCGAAAAGTGAATCCCCAATTAAAAGTCAATCAACCTTTCAATAACGTTAGCATAACTGCAGAGGAGGTTCGTACTGCCTTACGCGTGCTGAAAAGAAATAAATCAGTCGGCGAAGACAACATATCGAACGAATTACTTAAATTAATAATTCCACATATGATGGACGAAATCCTCAAACTGTTCAACCATATACTTAATTCGAAGGAATATCCAGTCAACTGGAGCAAATCCATATTAACGCTCATCCACAAGAAGGGAGATCGCAGCGATCCCAACAATTATCGTGCGATAGCTGTGAGTAACAACATCGGAAAATTATTTAATAAAATAATAAATTCGCGCATTGACGAATACCTGGAAGCCAACAAACTTATAAGTGACCACCAATTCGGTTTCCGAAAAAACCATAGTACAATAGACTGCATTCACATGCTACGGACTGTAATTGAAGACTTTAGGAATAGAAACAAACCATTATACTTAGTCTTCGTAGATTTTAAAAAGGCATTCGACTCGGTCGACAGAGATAAGCTTTTCCAAAAAATACAAGAAAAGGGAATTAGCGGGAATCCGCTAAATTTGTTAAAATCGATGTATACACGTAGTGACTATCTTATAAAAACAAAAGAAGGCATTAGCCCACCTAAAACTTCAGTAACTGGGGTAAGGCAAGGGTATGTAATATCGCCCACATTGTTCAAGATATTTATCGATGATATAGGCAGCTATTTCACACCAGAGTGTGA
Organism: Siphonodentalium dalli; assembly: GCA_032622095.1. NCBI lineage: Eukaryota > Metazoa > Mollusca > Scaphopoda > Gadilida > Siphonodentaliidae > Siphonodentalium > Siphonodentalium dalli. The sequence continues at coordinate 188,261,671 of CP136062.1, read as the reverse complement.
CCCGGCTATCATTAATAACACTGAAATAAATCATCTCTTATTCGCAGACGATCTAATGTTATGCGCCCGCTCACCTAAAGGTTTGCAGGCATGTCTCGATAAATTACATGTTTTTTCTTCGCGCAACAAATTGGCAGTAAATAAACAAAAAACAAAAATAATGATAATACGTAAACGCAAAGCACCAACCACCCCGCTTTTCCATATGGGGTCAGAACTTTTGAACATATGCGACGAATATTGCTACCTTGGCCTAACAATACACCGTAATGGTACTTGGCGTCTTGCACAGGAGGAACTAAAAAACAAAGCTCTCAAATCCCTCCATTGTATTCGAGCACAAATACATACTAAACACCCGCTTCCGATAAATATATATCTGCATCTCTTCCATGCGATCATCAAACCCATACTCCTCTGTGGGTGTGAGATATGGGCGCCTGACCTAAATATCACTGACACGACCCCATGTGAACAAGTTCATCTAAAATTCTGCAAAATGATATTATCTGTCGGAAAGAAAAGTTCAAATCATGCTGTTAGGGCTGAGTTGGGTGAATATCCCGCATATATTGAAGCATATACTCGTTGTCTCAAGTACCATTTACGACTCCAAGCCAAAGATATCAACCCACTATTGAAAGCATCTTCAACATTCTCGCGGGACCATGGCTCAACGTTCAAGTCACCACACAGCCTAACTATAAAACTTGTTGGAAATATGGTTACACCAAATCAAAGTAGCGTGTCCGCCACCGAAAATACACTTAAGGCATTACACAGAGACAAGTTTTTGCGTGATATATTTGATGACTCGACATCAACAAATGGCAACAAATTACGTACATATCGCACAGTGAAATCCTCGTTTATTCTAGAATCATATCTCACAGAAATTAGTCGACCCCAACAACGAGAAGTATTAACACGTCTAAGAATAAGTAACCATTCATTACAAATAGAAAAGGGCCGACATCAAAGGCCAATAGTTGCACTCGAAGACAGACGTTGTACACAATGCAACTTAAACCAAATCGAAAGTGAATTTCATTTCCTCACTGAATGTCAACTTTACGCACTAGAAAGAACGCAATTATACAATAAAATAGCATGCACTAATCACAATTTTATAGCAATGACTAATCAGGAAAAATTCTCACTCCTACTAAAAGCGGATAAATCCGATATCGCAAATATCTTAAGTAAGGCAATTTTATCATTCTTTGAAATGAGGAGACTGGCACTCGTATAAAGGCTAGTATTATATATATATGTAACAAAACAATATCACATGCCCATAACTAAACTACGATGTTATAGAACACTATTACTGACCCCTAATTATACAATTGTGATACTACAGTGTACATATATTGTTTTTTATGCCATAGTTACATATATATACGCCGAACTTTTGAATATTATTACTTGATACTGTTATTTCTGTTTCGCATACCACTATGTTCTTTGTGTTTGTGACATCTACCTATCACTATGGTGTTTTATGTCAATAAATATATCTTATCTTAAAAAAAATTTAAAAAAAAAACAAAATCGAATTTTGTGAACTCGGTTGATAAATTCCGTATAAAATAGAAACTCATGTGAGATCCTCTATTTTATTTGCATTGTTATCTGGTTTTATTTTGGTAATAAATCGTTCATAAATGAACAATATTGAAAAATTTCAAAAATTTCAAAAAGTTCAAAAAGTTCAAAAATTTCAAAAATTTCAAAAAATTCAAAAATTTCAAAAATTTCACAAATTTCAAAAACTTCACAAATTTCAAAAAACTTAGTAATTTTTATAGGCGCCAAATTACCATCCAAGACGTATACCCTTATAAACTGCGGGTCAGTCCTAGTAACGCTCACGTCAACGCGTTTGAAGTTTTTGAAGCTTTCAATGCGAATGTCACTTTAACATTATCCCACAGTGAGTGCCTAGTGTCACTTTAACATTCATCCATAGTGAGTGCCTTGTGTCACTTTAACAATCATCCCCCGTGAGAGCCTATTGTCCCTTTAATATTCAAATACTGAGTGCATTTTGTCCCTTTAATATTCAGGGCGGAAGCTGCCCATCGTTCATCGAGGTCATCACGTGATATACATGTAGATAATACATCGTTCACATGGAGAGACTTCGTTCAGCGAGCGCAGTGTGTCACTTTAACATTCAAGACTGAAGCTATCCCCATCAAGGTCCTCACGTAATATACATGTAGATAATACACCATGCATCGGAGTGGCCTAAATCTGATAGTTGGTTAACAGGTAAAAAACACTACCAATATGTCTCACCTGTAATTAGATCGGATAGAGTTATCGTTCTTAATATGCAGCCAACTGGGGTCCATATCATCATAACAGGGATATTATGTCCGTACACACAACTATTTCAGCGATGGATGAACAGAGATTTGATATCTAGATTTTTGTTATCGATCTCTCAAACGAGGGGCCAGCACCCGTGGTTCAAACTGTTGTTGGCAAGACACCACACAACATGCCAAATGTGTAATGGGCGCAAGTATAGGCAGCTCCAGTGAGTGCATTCTAGTTTGTTTTGTTTTTGGGCGTAATGTGTCAACATGAAATTTATGATGTATTGAAATTCATTGGGGGCCATCGGCAAGTAACGAAAGTATATAATAAATACAAAATCTATACTTTTTGAGTGTTTTAAATATGGGACTATATTTTTGGGCGTAATGTGTCAGCTTGAAAATTCTGATGTATTGACATTCATTGGGGGCCATAGGCAAGTAACTAAAGTATATAATAAACAGAATATCCACACTTTTTCAGTAGATATGGGTTAAATCTCATTCGTGATGACAAAACATTTGAATTTCCACTCGTGGCTAAAGCCACTCGTGGAAATTCAATGTTTTGTCATCACACATGAGATATAACCCATATCCACTGAAAAAGTGTAGATGTGGTTTCGTTATCAGCCAAGGAATATTATTTTTTCAGAATAACGTTCGTTTATCTGAATTTTTCTTCTGTATAAATGTAATTCTCCTTGTATATTATACAAAGGCGTTTTAAGTCGGTTAATGAACTCGCGACTGGACATTGAAGTTCGTCAACTAAATTGTCTCGATCATCTAGATTAACCATAGATTTGTCTCGATCATCTAGATTAACCATAGATTTGTCTCGATCATCTAGATTAACCATAAATTTGTCGAAGGCAAACAACCCCGCAAATCAGGTCGTTCGAAAGATGGGTGTTTCACCGAATACGATAAGAAAACTCGGCCACTTTCAAGAAACTGCCGATGGGAAAGACCGCTTCAAAATGGAGAATCTTCGCGTAGCCAGTTTATTAACGCCACCGGTGTATACTGTTGGGCAAATTTTAAAAATATGTGGACCTATGGGGATTTTATAAATAGATAATTGTTTTTTCCGGTTATTTTGGGACGCGTTAAAGTTGTACTGCAACCCCGAGTCCGGTGAAATCTGTAGTTGGAATGTCCAAGTTCGTGAACGATCTATTGACTATGCCGATGATTTGAGAAGCTTTATTGTTTTAGGATATTGTAGAAAGGCTAATCTGGCCGTATCAAATTGAGCTATAGCGATGGGATATATCGCAGAACAACACATATCCGGGTTTCGTGGGGTGTGTATTCGATGGATGTCCTATAGTTGCAGTATGTAACTATTATGACCGCGGAATATTGCGTTCGATGTTTAGGTATGAACTTGGGCATGCACACTTGAAGATTTTATGGCGGGAACCCAATTTTTTATCCGCATTTAGAAGCTTTCTGGTTTGGTGAATGATAAACCTGCAGTAATAAGCCGTAGTTTTTTGTAATAATTTGAAGGATTAGTTGTTTTAACGGAATTCTGAGGCGGTGCATTCCTGTAACCAATATATTTGATATTACAATTTATATTTATGGCTAATAATATGATCTTGGTGGCGTTACCATTTCTGACTATGGTTTTCTTGTTGACAATGAGTTACTGTCGGTGAAAAACCGCATTCTACCAGTGACAAGCGTGACGGTGGTGTTTACATCAAACACATCTATGGCGATAACCTTTGCTTGGTCCGCCATTCGGGGCATGGACCCGTTCGAGTAAAGTCAATTGACCAAATATGGAGGTGATCCAAAATCATATCCCTAAATTCCCACATAATGCCAAGTGGTCAATATCAAGAATATCCCAATCAGTAATAAGGCCGGGGGCACATAAGAAACACATATCACACAGTTATCCTATATATCAACACGCAATTCTATTGGGTGTCAAAATTGAAAGAGTGATTTTTTAAAATGGTAATTTTTCAAATCAAGCGACATTCAGAAGAAGTTTAGAAAATCAATGGGATAATTGACTCCCACAATGTACTGCAATTACCATGTTCCCAATTCGTTCAAATTTTCAACGCGATCGGGCGTATAACATAGGATCTACATGGTATTATATGAGGGTGGCTTACTTTTTTTGTGTTGATATCCAATTAATGTGAATTTTATGTTGGGCTTTTGCGACTTCGGACATTTTGAATAATTTGGTGTCATATCAGATGATACATTTTAAAAATAGTGAATCTCCCTGGGCCACAATTATAATTTTTTTTTATAAAACGTAGCTGATTTCAATACTACAGTTTTTTGTTAATAAAATACAGATAAAACTGTCATTTGGTTTATTATTTGTCTATATAAAGGCATAATAAAGTTGTGTATTAGGGTGCTAACAAGGTTTAGAGTTCTTCCTCTTGTACGCCCCGTTTCCATTTTAATAAAAGGCCGTCCGGCCACAGTGTCTCCCGAAAAAGTGGCTTCATTGGGGGCATCAGCTTTTCTGAAAAAAATAACAAGGACCCTAAATCCGATACTAAAGTTCAGAACAAAATGGGTGGATCGTCCCCATATTCGAACTTGATCTGTATTTCGAGCTGATAAACTCATATACCAAATTTGATTCAGATATGATCACATAAACTGAAGTTATCATCCGGAAACCATAAAATTACAAGATTCTAAGTAAAAACAGGGCCATAACTCTCGCAAAATTTGGCAGAGCAAACCCATATTCGAACTTGACCTGTAGTTTGGTCTGATAAACTCACCTATGAAATTTGCTTTTGATCTAATAACCGAAACTAATGTTATCATCCGGAAACCATTTCCGGACGCACGGGCGGACGTGTGTCCGCACTGGCCAAAGTATACTTGTGGGGTGACCGCACATACCAATGAATACTTGTGGGATGCGATCTTTTGTTTGAGTAACTTGTGGGGTGCAACCCACAACTGACGATTTTTTAAAGAGCTAATAACCGAAACTAATGTTATCATCCGGAAACCATTTCCGGACGCACGGGCGTGTGAACTGGCCAAAGTATACTTGTGGGGTGACAGCACATACCTATGAATACTTGTGGGATGCGATCTTTTGTTTGAGTAACTTGTGGGGTGCAACCCACAAATGACGATTTTTTAAAGAGCGTATTTTTAAATAAATAAATAAATTCGATAATAATTGCAGTTTTTCACAACGGAGTCTTCGATTCATGTCTATTATTTTATTCCCTGGAAACTTTATATTTATTATATTTTCATCAACTGTTTAGGTCTAACCATGTCACGGGGGGAGAACTGCGACGTGAGCAGGGGCGTAGCAAGCAATTTTTATTGGGGGGGGGGGTATAACCATTCATCGCGAAGTGATGACCCGACGCCGAAGGCGTCGGTGGGGGAGAGCACGAGAGGGGGTCGCCCCCTCTCAATGGGGGGGGGGGGGGTTCGGGGGTCCTCCCCCGGGAAAATTTTCTGACATTGGAAGCTTAAAGTGGCTCTCTGGTGGCTTCTGACCCATCTGACATTGTTTTCCCACCCACTACATAATCATAGATTAGATCAACATTCTTATCATTTATCAATTGTAATTTCGTAAAATGATAGGCCGATTGAAAGTGTAATGAACAAATAGGTATATGGGAATTCATGTTGTGTTATTATCTAGTCATTAATGATGTGAAATTACTCCCATAACTGGGATCAGATATTCAGAAAGTAAATATGTCACAAACAACCACGAGAAAGTAGACTACATGGATCCACACATCACCATGGGTATGTATCGAGGGGTATTTATCGTGTGGGTATGAATAGTGTGGGTATGTATCGTGAGTATGTATAGTGGGTATGTATGGGTATGTATCGTGGGGGTATGTATCGTGGGGGTATGTATCCTGGGTATGTATACCGTGGTTATGTATAGTGGTGGTATGTATTGTGTGAGTATGTATAGTGTGGGTATGTATAGTGTGGGTATGTATAATGTGGGTATGTATAGTGTGGGTATGTATAGCGTGGGTATGTATAGTGGTGGTATATATTGTGTGGGTATGTATCGTGTGGGTATGTATAGTGTGGGTATGTATAGTGTGGGTATGTATAGTGTGGGTATGTATAACGTGGGTATGCATAGTGTTGGTATGTATAGTATGGGTATGTATCGTTTGGGTATGTATAGTGTGGGTATGTATCATGGAGGTATGTATGGTGTGGGTATGTATCGTGGGGGTGTGCATTGCCGCGATCGTCGGCGATACTTCATTAGTTTGCCAAATATTTTTACTATTGGAATATATTGGGGGGGGGGGGGTAAATACCCCCTTGCCCCCCGGTTCCTACGCCCCTGGACGTGAGGATCGGTGGCATTCCGATAAAGAGACGGTGGAATTCCGATAAAGAGATGGTGGATATCCGATAAACGAGACGGTTCGCTTTCGGCGACAAGCGAGATTTTCTTCGTGTTTGGGCATTCAAACGGAATTGCCGTGACAAATCAGGTTTCATATCATCATATCGTTATTTAAGTTACTTATATCTATCAAAATCTAGACGATACAGTGACTAAAACCAATAGCCATTTAAAAGTCACGCGACGGTTCGATTTCCGATAAAAGACACGCGACGGTTCGTTTTTATCGGAAAACGAACCGTCGCGTGACTTTTAAATGGCGATTCTATTGGTTTTACTCACTGTAGCGTCTAGATTTTGATGGATATTAGTAACTAAAATAACGATATGATGATATGAAACCTGATTTGTCACGGCAATTCCGTTTGAATGCCCAAACACGAAGAAAATCTCGTTTGTCGCCGAAAGCGAACCGTCTCGTTTATCGGATTTCCACCGTCTCTTTATCGGAATGCCACCGATCCTCACGTCGCAGTTCTCCCCCTGTGCATGTGCTTCATAGTCGTCTGGGTCGTAACAAACTGGCATGGAAAATATAATAAACACAATAGTTAACTGCAACTTCTGCTGAGTCGAGTACGATGTCTCTCCTCTGGTGAGATGCGACGATTATTTTCACTCGGCTATATATAGCGCCTCGTAAAAATGATTTTCAGCTTCTTACTCTTGAACATATCTTGACATTGTAACGTTCAATATAGATCATGTCACCAATTTCTGTAAAGGATAATGTTCGAAGCAGAGGGAATTCGGTAAAAGAATAGACGAGGGCTTGCCCGAGTCTATTTGTTTACCGAATTCCCGACGCTGAGAATATTATCTGACTTAAAACCCACTCATTGAATTGTTGTTGGAGCCACAATTACTATCAATTGTGTCTGGCCCACAGCGCTGCCTTGATTACATGAGTACACGCCCACAGTTCAGCACAGACAGTTTGTGATGTCCGTGTTGTCCATGATGAAAAGCAACACATTTCAATTATTATTTAATTCGAATTAGGACTCGCCAGTTGAGGGACGTTTCTTCCGAAGTTTTTCGTTGCGCTATGGATTCGGACAGTGTAGGTGAGCAATATATTACTATATTTCTTTCTTGATTTAAAGATGCCCCATGCGACATCAAATACATTAACATTCCATAATAATTTATCAGGCAATAAAACATGAAAAATAATGGTAATGATGTAAAAACGCTCTTTATAAAATGTGATTTTTCGAATATTCTGGCGCCATACAACATAATACCTGGTAAAACTGTCTTATTATTAATAAGTCGAAAGCACACAAGAATCTTGCATAAATGGGTTCACTGATTATTTCTCATTGTTGTCTTGTGTAGAATACGCATGAATAGAAGTATTATAGTGTTCAATCGTATGGGGTATTTTGACTTTTCAATTATTATCAGAAGGAAACCTACATGATGTACTTGCTTGAATTTTAAGTATCATCCTATGATTTATACACATGGGCGTGGCTAGACCTGACTCAGAACAACATGACAATTTAGTTTCGCACACCCACCCCCTTCATGATGTTTCAAAAGGTATCATAACATTTCCAGTTATTGGACAAATTCTTACATGACATGGGCCACCCCCGTTGTTAGCAATTTCCCATCGTATATGCATGATTTCCAAATATTCACTCACCACGATGACCTTACATGTATACCTTTAAGTGTCACCCACAGAAGTTAACAAATGGTTAGTGCGCAAATGTATAACATGTATTATCTTTTCTTCGAAACGGCATACAATCGCGTAAATAGTGACTATATATATCGTTCCAATATATAATTGATTAGTCATCAGCGACGTGGCTAGAGGGCTCCTGTGATTTCCCGGCAGCATCCCGCCCCTTTTAACAAGACCGAGCTCGCAATGTCGTGTAATTTCATTTGCTTCCCACCCCGTGGTTTGGAATTTCCTAACTGTACCAATTGTGGGGAGGAATCATGAAACAATTTGAAATATGAGCCTGAAACCTGTAAAATCCTAGCATCTATAAAAAAAAGTCTAACTCCATGAAAACTTATGCCTCGATTTTTTTTTTTTAAATTCAGTTAATAATGGAATGTGGTATGCTAGCATTAACCATGGGGTTTTCGCAGTGAGTAAATGTGCACACAATTTTTTTTTCAAACACCAAAACCTCGTTTTAACTGGATCGCTGATGTTCAACAACGACACTTTCAATGCATTTTGCATACAAGCCTTGACATAATTATTGTCACAGTGCCTGTCAAAATGACAGACACCAAATGGATGGTGGCTGTCATTTTCTGGGCGGTGTCTGTCAAAATTATGTGCTGTCAATTGTTCTCATTTTTTATTTTTATGTGATAAATAATGCTTCAATACCATGTAAAATAATCTTCTGTGACCTTAAAAAGTGACCCTCAGTGCTACTGCTAACATCATGCTTTGTTTTCAATAGAAATGTGTCCATCCATCAACACAAGACCTATTAAAGTCCTTTTGAATTTTGATTTCCTTGACTTCGGAGATGCAGTATTTGCATTTTAAAGTGTATAAACAACCCCCTTCTTGTCTGCCTCGAATTGCAACCAACGAATAAGGTTGTGCTCTGGACAGCAATTCGGAACTCCATTTGTGAACTGTGGTTACTTTTACTGTTCGACCAGTGGTCCCCTTCATTATTCATTTCATTAAATACTGCTTTAAACTGCCGTACATCTATCGACCTTGATTTAAAACGGAAGTGTTAAAAGGTAAACTGTAATCACAGGTCCCCAGAACAAACATTGACCCCACCCCCAATAATACTTAATCTCTATAGGATTAAGTATTATTGGGGGTGGGGTCAATTTTTGTTCTGGGGACCTGTGACTGTAATCCAATAATTACGAACCGCACTTAAAACAAAACGAAACTTCTGAGTTACTGACGCGATTAAAGAACAACATGATATAGCCATAAGAAACTACACAATACATTCACGTATCTAATGGTTTTGTTCGATCCAGATTTGCAAAGAAGCAAAAATAACTTGACAGATGATGTCTTATCCAGTTATATTTTATCTGATGGAGTAGATATTGCTTCGGACAAAATGTCCGACCAGACGCAAATCGTGTTGGTCAAAGCTGTTTTGGTGACTGTCATTGACCGTGACCGACCACTTATTTCAAGCCTTGTTTGCATACTTATGTGAACAGTACTGTAACATTGACAGTCATTTTATTGCCAAATATTGTTTGAATCTCGGTTCTGTTGACCATTTACCCCTTGAGATTGTATCGATTGTAAAACGACTCGTGCTTCAAGAAAAGTAAAAAAAAAAAACGCATGATCGCGTTATCCATGTCTTATCGTCAATCAACACAAGAACAAAACCAATCCATTGTTCAACAATTTCTCTTGGTGATAATGATTTTACAGACCAATGCGAACGCCTTACGTACCTATAATGTTCTCCCTAAAATGTTCAAGTTCGGCACATGTGTTAGATCATGCCATGAATCTTTACTCTGGCTATATACCCCCGTCTATATCATTTTCCATATGTTCAAACCCTGGGAACCTTTTCTATTATCTTCTGATGGGGTTGAAGATTGAACAAACCATGCAGGGAATATATTTGTGTGTTAATACTTGTTCCTTGAATATAAATTCCCAGCTCGAGGTTGCAAGATTTGTGTAGCTTTGTGAGCCAACATCAATGAAATTCCAAGCGACGCATAGTACAATCGATTAATTCAAGTCCCCCGAACCATGCAAACTCGAGTTAGGACCTTTACCTGCTATAAAATACAATGTTATCAGCCCTGGGAATTAAGGAAAATTTGCCTAGGCAATATTTTTGCCTAGGTGAAAGAAATCGGCCTAGGGAAAAACAGATTTTACCTAGGCAATTTTGCAACAATATTGCCATCTCAAATCAATATGATTCAATAATAACCTGAAATGCTTAGTTATTTTGGAGAACATTTCCAGGCCACTACTCATCATATATATACATTCCACAAATCATCTGCAAAACTAGTGCCCTTATGGGTAGCTAGTTAATGGCCCAGTGCCATGGAAACAATTTTAGGACAATATATGTAAAGAGTGATTTAAGGAAGTCATATTGGCTAAAGAGGTTCTATTTCTGATAGACACAAATCAATTTTAGTAACCCAATGAACTTGTTTGACCTAGGCAATATAATTGCCTAGGCAAACTGATTTTGCCTCTGCTTTTACCTAGGCATTGCCTATTGCCTAGGCTAATTCCCAGGGCTGGGTTATTAAGGAACAGTTATAACCGAGCATTATATGTTAACTGCATTTGTTTTTCAATGTTATAAAACTTCCCTGTCAGAGCAACAGAAAGTTACCATGTTTTGAACTAGTGGAGTATGATATCTTGGCGAAGCCAGAGTAGATATGCATGACATGTCTATACACATGGATATGCGCTGTTCTGTTTCAATTTGATACTGGAAATGTTATATTTTTTCTATGCTTCACCATTGTATTAAAAATAACCATGTGAGCAATTTCTCGTTCAATAAGTAACGTATAGTTAAAATATGTGTTAAACGGTTTTGTGTTTATTTGACCGACTTAGGGACGTATTTAGATGTTATCTATATGTGTTTTAGCCTGTCTGCGGACTTTTCTAAATAGTTAGTCCAAATAGCTGTTGGTGTTTTTGTATCAAAGTTTAAAGAAATTTTATTTTATTTTTTGGCTTGGCAATATAAAATCAAAATCGCTAAATATTTGTGAGTTTTAATTAGCTCAGCAAATTAAAGGTACTCAATCCGATTAAGCACCCCTAAATTACTATTTCTGTGACTTCAAGGGATAAAAAAAATAATTTATTCGAGTCGAGGAACCCACCCATCAAAGCTCAGAGTTATTAGATATTAATTTTTGAAGTTGGCAATTATGCGTACTAATAATTGCCCCTAAGTTTGTAATTTTCTCGAGATGTATAATTTTCACAGAAACACTTATTCAAACAGGCGAAGCTGGATAACTCTAAAATCAGGTGTATTAATAACGCAATTTTGACTGAGACCATCATTTTGACGGCGTGTTTCTGGGCCAGAAACAATAGAAATAACAAAACTTCAAAAAACAATCTGATCATTATGAGCGTTGATAGGTAGGTTACTCGTCTCGAATCAATTATTGTTTATCCCCGAAGCCAAATAAATAGTAATTTATGAGGGCCTGATCGGATTGAGTACCTTTAAGTGTTCCGATATTTAATGCAGCTTGCCGACATGCTAAATTGACTCAACTTACATGATTGGGGGAGGAGCCACTCTATGACGTCACACAGTCGATTTAATCCCTCGTGTATTCGTAAAAAAATAATGCCCACGGGCATTCTTAAAAAATAATGCCCACGGCATTCTTAAAAAAGAATGACTGTTGGCGTTAAAATAATGTTCATGCGATCAAAACGCTTGAGCGTTCTGCCAGATAAGAGCCCTGTCCGGACAAAGGGATAACACGCCGGTGGGTTTTAAACTCTGGCTAACGCCCGTAGAGATCATATTCCACCAGCACAAAACCTTGGAACTTTTTAAAGTTTTGACAGGGAATTTTAATTTGAAAAAATAACGCGGGGAATATATTTCTTCGTTATTATCTGTTCCTTAATATAATACTTCACTGACGGTGAAGATCCCCCCAACTCGAAAGTGCAGGCTTTCTGTGGCTTTTCTGGGCCGAGATTGTAATAAACATTAAATTAATTACCCATGCACGAGAAATTCCATAATTGTAAGCGATGCAAAGCAAAATCGCTCACAATGTCACTTTAATCGCTCACAATGTCACTTTAATCGCTCACAATGTCACTTTAATCGTAAATGATCTAGTTAGCACCTTCACCCACAGTGAAGAACATTATTAAGGAACAGATAATAACAAAGAAATACATTCGCCGCGTTATTTTTTCAACTTCATAGGGCTCCCTGCCAAAACTTCATAAAGTTCCAAGGTTTTGTACTGATGGATTATGAATTCTAAAACGTTAGCTAGAGTAGAGTTTGATGGCATGGTCTACTTCTCACTCGAGGAGAAAACCGTACGCTACTCATAAAAGTTAACTATTGTCTATATAACTTGCTCTATAGTATTATATATGAGGAAGAGACATATTTAAAGGTACTCAATCCGATTCGATGGTCCCCATGTAATCAGATCCCAACAACAACAAAAACATTTTTAGAAATGCCGCTTCAGTTATCAGATTCGATTAATTGTCCAAAAAGTAATGCTAACACCACTGTCAAATATAGTATAAAATTGCCCGAAACGTGTTATTTTTCAACATGTTTTTCGAAAAAAATTGGCCTTATTATCAACACAAAGCCTCTTGATTCATCCGCAATTTGGTCGAGACCGTCGGCTCGTCGACTTTTTATTGGGCCACTAATAATGGTGAAAAATAATATATTTCAAAAATCGATATCTAATAACTCTGAGCTTTGATTGGTGGGTTCCTCGACTCGAATAAAATATGTATTACCCCCAAATCCAAATAAATAGTATTGAGGGGCACTTAATCGGATTATGCATCTTTAACGTATTCCTATATCATAATAATGTGGACGTTTGTTTTGGGGTCACAGCCACTTAAAGCAATACAAAACTAATTCGGTGTCAAATCAGATGAGACATTCTTAATATATTTGAATGGGTGCATGGATCATCTTAGAAGTACTGCACTCTAAAGATTTTACTCAACAAGTACCCAACAGCTGCATAGTTATGGCCCATAGCAACGTTGAGTAAATTTGTTACTTGTGAATTCGCTCAACCGATTGATTTTACTCAACAGTTGACTGAAAATGTAGACTTCTCAGTTAAGAAAAGGAGTTGGCTAGGAATATGTGTTGTTAGGATTCTCGAAACTGAACTGGATCATATATATATCGAGGATGAGCGACCGAATCAGATTTGGAAATATCGGGAAATTTATGAAATTCCCGATATATTATCCGAAAATAGAAGATATTAAATTATTCTGTGATATATTTGATTCATACAGTTCATATATCTGGATTGTTTGTGGTGTCAATGAAATTAGAACCCGGCCTCAAAATGTTTACTCTTTAATGAGGCGGTGAACTTCCATCTTGATGTTGCATTTATTGATCCAAATATAATGTTGAGACGTAGATTAAACATCTCGAAATGACTAGTGTTTAAATAGAGTCATTGTTCCTAGAACTTTTAATAAACGTGTTGATTAAATCCGCGAATCAGATGTCATGGTTTGTCATTGTTGAGTATATATACAAACCGCTCAACAAATTATCACTCAACGTGTTGAGTAGAGATTTTACTCAACAAGATTTTCAGTGTATAGTTCAGAGTGATATGTTCATTCCTTCATATATCATTTTACGATATAAAAAAAATCCGAGTCATCTGGTTTTATATACGACATGCCGTGAATCTATTTCACTGCTTAACAATTTGTATAGATATCGATTTTTGTGATGTCACCCTATTTGAAATAGTTGTCACTATACAAAGAGGCGATCTAATTAATAAATAGCATATTATAAAAACTGTGTTGTCTTGATAATAGACCTGATATCAGCTCTCGGTAACATAAAAATCAGGCTTCGACCTTCGGTCTCAGGCTGACATGAGGTCATCTCGGGCTGATATCGTGCCTAATATTAAACCAACCAAGTAATAGCCTCTATATATACTTGCCAATAGCGTAGACCAGCTCATTTTGTGTGTCCACGGCTATCTGTTCCAATGCTCCGGAGTCCAGCCCATACTTTCCATTACCGGATGCGTCATAATCACCCGGAATGAACAAGCTCGATATGAAATCCAGCTTGATCCCGCCATCAGCGTTCACAAATGCCACCAACAGCCAAAAGATGATAGCTCGAATCGGAGACATGTTTCTAGAGACAGATCGCATGTTGGGGCGTTTCCCTGGCGAATGAGAGGTTGTGCATGTTTGCTTCTATTTTATACACTTTGTCTGGCGACATTGTAGCTACACTTAGGTCAGAACCTCGATGAAATTTGGCATATTTATAATGTTTGCTCTTCAAATTATTGTTAAATATTAACACAACCACGTCGAAAACGACAACGATTGAGTCATTGGTGACAAGAATGATGTCCTCTAGATTCCAGTAGGGCATTGCACCGTATATTTAACTAATAGACAAGTATATGTTATGTATAGCCAAAGGGTTGTGTGTCTGACATTCAAATGTGATACACAATGTTCTTTACAAACCTACATGTTCTATGTGTCATAAAACAAGATCAGGTTATATATATATATTTTTTGTGACTGGACACTGTTGAAGATTCTAATGCATACTATTAATCCACTGTTAATCGCGTGGTTGTTTCTAATTGAGTGTGTTTGGGGTGGGGTATCCGGGGTGTCTACAGGGGAGGGGTACAGGTCGTCTCGTTAAAACGAATAAAAATAAAAATAAAATATATATAATATAAAAAGAGCATGCCACTTTAGAGGGAGGCTGTACACCAGTTTCCAGAAATTCCCGGTAATAACACCGATCTAAAATCGGTAATATATAGAGAACAAATTAATTTGAGCCGAAGATGTCTTCATGTTAACAGGTTATATATCTTAAAATCAAATTCAATAATTTAATATTAATTATGGCTACAACCATAAACTAAGTTACGAATTTCCATGTACAAGACGTAATCAAATTAATTGACGGATATCTCATATATATTTTGAAGACCTCTGTCTGTCTGTCTGTCTGTCTGTCTGTCTGTTTGTCTGTCTGTCATTAATACAAATCTACGATTCTCGACCGATCGGGACGAAACTTGGTACGTGTGTGTAGTTTGACCAGGCGGTCGTCGTTGTCGTATTGGCGAGCCCGTGCGGTACCCGCTTCGCGCATGCATGCGCAGACGAGATCTCGGAAACGGGTGGAGCTATCGACTTGAAATTTGCTATGTGAATGTATCTTGCCCCGGATACGAATTTTATCGGGTCGCCGAGCCCGTGCGACGCCAGCTTCGCGCATGCGCAGACCGGATCTCGGAAACGGGTGGAGCTATCGACTTGAAATTTGCTATGTGAATGTATCTTGCCCCGGATACGAATTTTATCGGGTCGCCGAGCCCGTGCGACGCCAGCTTCGTGCATGCGCAGACCGGATCTCGGAAACGGGTGGAGCTATCGACTTGAAATTTGCTATGTGAATGTATCTTGCCCCGGATACGAATTTTATCGGGTCGCCGAGCCCGTGCGACACCAGCTTCGCGCATGCGCAGACCAGTTCTCGGAAACGGGTGGAGCTATCGACTTGAAATTTGGTATTTGAATAGCCCGTACAACGTCGGGCTCATCGGCTAGTCTCATATATATTTTGAAGACCTCTGTTTGTCTGTCTGTATGTTTGTCTGTATGTCATTTATACAAATCTACGATTCTCGACCGATCGGGACGAAACTTGGTACGTGTGTGTAGTTTGACCAGGCGGTCGTCGTTGTCGTATTGGCGAGCCCGTGCGGCACCCGCTTCGCGCATGCGTAGACCAGATCTCGGAAACGGGTGGAGCTATCGACTTGAAATTTGGTATGTGAATGTATCTTGCCCCGGATACGAATTTTATCGGGTTGCCGAGCCCGTGCGACACCAGCTTCGCGCATGCGCAGACCAGTTCTCGGAAACGGGTGGAGCTATCGACTTGAAATTTGGTTTTTGAATAGCACGTAAAACGTCGGGCTCATCGGCTAGTCTCATATATATTTTGAAGACCTCTGTCTGTCTGTCTGTCTGTTTGTCTGTCTGTCATTAATACAAATCTACGATTCTCGACCGATCGGGACGAAACTTGGTACGTGTGTGTAGTTTGACCAGGCGGTCGTCGTTGTCGTATTGGCGAGCCCGTGCGGTACCCGCTTCGCGCATGCATGCGCAGACGAGATCTCGGAAACGGGTGGAGCTATCGACTTGAAATTTGCTATGTGAATGTATCTTGCCCCGGATACGAATTTTATCGGGTCGCCGAGCCCGTGCGACGCCAGCTTCGCGCATGCGCAGACCGGATCTCGGAAACGGGTGGAGCTATCGACTTGAAATTTGGTATGTGAATGTATCTTGCCCCGGATACGAATTTTATCGCGTCGCCGAGCCCGTGCGACGCCAGCTTCGCGCATGCGTAGACCAGATCTCGGAAACGGGTGGAGCTATCGACTTGAAATGTGGTTTTTGAATACACGGACAACGTCGGGCTCATCGGCTAGTCTCATATATATTTTGAAGACCTCTGTCTGTTTGTCATTTATACAAATCTACTATTCTCGACCGATCGGGACGAAACCTGGTACGTGTGTGTAGTTTGACAAGGCGGTGGACGTTGTCGTATTGGCGAGCCCGTGCGACGCCCGCTTCGCGCATGCGCAGACGAGATCTCGGAAACGGGTGGAGCTATCGACTTGGAATTTGGTATGTGAATGTATCTTGCCCCGGGTACGAATTTTATCGGGTCGCCGAGCCCGTGCGATGCCAGCTTCGCGCATGCGCAGACGAGATCTCGGAAACGGGTGGAGCTATCGACTTGAAATTTGCTATGTGAATGTATCTTGCCCCGGATACGAATTTTATCGGGTCGCCGAGCCCGTGCGACACCAGCTTCGCGAATGCGCAGACCAGTTCTCGGAAACGGGTGGAGCTATCGACTTGAAATTTGGTATTTGAATAGCCCGGACAACGTCGGGCTCATCGGCTAGTCTCATATATATTTTGAAGACCTCTGTTTGTCTGTCTGTATGTTTGTCTGTATGTCATTTATACAAATCTACGATTCTCGACCGATCGGGACGAAACTTGGTACGTGTGTGTAGTTTGACCAGGCGGTCGTCGTTGTCGTATTGGCGAGCCCGTGCGGCACCCGCTTCGCGCATGCGCAGACGAGATCTCGGAAACGGGTGGAGCTATCGACTTGAAATTTGGTATGTGAATGTATCTTGCCCCGGATACGAATTTTATCGCGTCGCCGAGCCCGTGCGACGCCAGCTTCGCACATGCGCAGACCAGATCTCGGAAACGGGTGGAGCTATCGACTTGAAATTTGGTTTTTGAATAGCACGGACAACGACGGGCTCATCGGCTAGTCTCATATATATTTTGAAGACCTCTGTCTGTTTGTCTGTCTGTTTGTCATTTATACAAATCTACGATTCTCCACCGATCGGGACGAACCCTGGTAAGTGTGTGTAGTTTAACCAGGCGGTGGACGTTGTCGTATTGGCGAGCCCGTGCGACGCCCGCTTCGCGCATGCGCAGACGAGATCTCGGAACGGGTGGAGCTATCGACTTGAAATTTGGTATGTGAATGTATCTTGCCCCGGATACGAATTTTATCGGGTCGCCGAGCCCGTGCGACGCCAGCTTCGCGCATGCGCAGACGAAATCTCGGAAACGGGTGGAGCTATCGACTTGAAATTTGCTATGTGAATGTATCTTGCCCCGGATACGAATTTTATCGGGTCGTCGAGCCCGTGCGACGCCAGCTTCGCGCATGCGCAGACGAGATCTCGGAAACGGGTGGAGCTATCGACTTGAAATTTGCTATGTGAATGTATCTTGCCCCGGATACGAATTTTATCGGGTCACCGAGCCCGTGCGACGCCAGCTTCGCGCATGCGCAGACCAGATCTCGGAAACGGGTGGAGCTATCGACTTGAAATTTGGTTTTTGAATATCCCGGACAACGTCGGGCTCATCGGCTAGTCTCATATATATTTTGAAGACCTCTGTTTGTCTGTCTGTATGTTTGTCTGTATGTCATTTATACAAATCTACGATTCTCGACCGATCGGGACGAAACTTGGTACGTGTGTGTAGTTTGACCAGGCGGTCGTCGTTGTCGTATTGGCGAGCCCGTGCGACGCCCGTGCAGCGCATGCGCATACGAGATCTCGGAAACGGGTGGAGCTATCGACTTGAAATTTGCTATGTGAATGTATCTTGCCCCGGATACGAATTTTATCGGGTCGCAGAGCCCGTGCGACACCAGCTTCGCGCATGCGCAGACCAGATCTCGGAAACGGGTGGAGCTATCGACTTGAAATTTGGTTTTTGAATAGCACGGACATCGGCTAGTTATATATATAATTTATTATCAGAGCATGGGACTATTTTATACAAGAAAACCTCAGACAGAAATGGTAACGCCCTCAAGATCTACTATATATTTTGAGACTTCTGTCTGTTTGTTGTTTGTCTGTTAGCTATGGCCGGGAAAACTGCCGGACGGATTGAGCCCAAACTTCCTATCTAAGGGTAAAATCGCAGATGGATTGTCATCGCACCGCCTCTGAGAACGTCAGAGCACTCATTCTCCAATCCCGCGCCACCGCAATGGGAATTCGTGGGTTAATCGCGTGATAGTTAAAGAGCGTTCGTATCCGCAGTGTCGTTGATAAAGAGCGTGTATGTGTCCAGACATGAGCGTGTTGTGTCTGTGTACAGACATGAGCGTGTTGTGTGATTCTGTGTTCGTACTTAGGGGTTCCTGGGAATGGGGGAGATTTTCATCGGGTCAGTTTTTTCCACCCGAGGTGACATTCACCTTGAAACGGGTACCCACAAATGTGGGACTTCTGTCTGTTTGTTTGTCTTTTAGCTATGGCCGGGAAAATTGCTGGACGGATTTCGACGCAATTTGATACCTACGGATAATTTTGTCCGGGGAGTATTTTGGACGGGTCAAATAGTGACTCCGACCCGACCTTGACCTTCAAAATTGTCAATTCAAGGTCAAAGCCCGGACGAAGGCGGGTCACCTGCTAGTCATTTATATTTGGCATATATAACATATATTCGAGCTTTAATGTAATGATTGTGAAGCATGGGTATATGGCTATAGTTGATTATATGTAATTTGTTTGTATGTGTGTGTATATAGTGTGTGCTTGGTGAGAAGCATGTAAAACATTTTTAGCATCGGACGTGCCAAACTAAAGTTATGATGTACACACCATACGTCACGTATGGTATGTGTTCACAAAGAGCGCATACGTTCCAATTGGTTGAACTGTTCCTCGCGAAACATGCAATGGTCATTGCATTGATACACCAATAACCACACACCCATTGCCAAAAAAGTAACGATTTTGCTTATAATTTGCTTATATGGTGCGGCCGTTGAAGCAGAATTTGGGGATCAACCCGGAAGAAATTGGATACAAGCTGATTTTGCTGTCATTCGACGTGGAAAAGCCTCAGGAACAACATACGCAAAATCCGCAAAAAATCTGCTTTGGGGAAACTGTGTTATCCAAGATGGCATCCAACATGGTTGTCTGTACTAAATTAGTTCTCGAAATAAGTCATTATTTCAGCCAAACCCAGTGGTTTCTGGGATGATATGTGTGTCGACTGAGAACATGTGTGTCGACTGAGAACACATGGAGGATTTGTGTAAATGTTAGCCCAAACTACATTTCGAAGTAACGAGGGCTTTGTTGTTTATTTCGAGGAATAATACCGCATCAGATGAATTCAGCCCAAATATATTGACATGTGTCGAGGGTCTAACTCTATACTGAGCAATAAAAAAGTTATATAATAAATACCGAGTATATTTAATTTAATGCCAATGGGTCGTTTCTGTGCGTTTTAAAGCGTATTTATGCCTAAAGCAAAGTGAAATAACGATCTTAAAATGAATTGGCCGGTATATTTTATTAGTTATCAGGGTTACCAGTGTCGTAGTTGCATAAATTACAATATATCTTATTTTTATGCTAAGATAATTGCGTGGTAATTTGTTATAGCTTGATCGGTATTGAGTTTAACACAAATCCCATATATGGAAATTCCAAATATGGAAAGTGACTTGCGCATGCGCAAAACAGATACAATGGTCTTACTAAAAACGAAGCAATAAATGATTGATAACAACAAACACCGACCCAGTTAAATAACGACATTAAATGGCGGTGTATTGCGTCTTTAAGAGTGTGTTGATGTCTCTATCATGTGATTAAGTAATTAAAAATTATTTCGCCTACATATTTCGATAATTATCAGGTCCGCAGTTCGAGTATGAAACGTTAAGATTATTGCTTGGTATGTGTTTCAAATCAGATAGCTGCATCTCGGTAATCTTGATCAGATATATTTATAGCGTCGAAGCGAAGAAATGTTGTCAATGTCAAATTCCACGTCTGAATACGCGTCTTATTCTCACTTATACCGTGTTTATATCAGTTTTATTCTATGTGTTGTTGTGTATTGTATTATTTTGATCAAGGTTGCGCTTTTGTTATTCTCACAAAAGGTAAATTTGATGCGTGTTTGATGCGTGTTTACATTTCAAAATTGCGTCTGCCATGTACAGTCTGCGACGGAATTCCACATGTCCGAGCGCCATTGATTCCTTAATTACGAGACTAATTTATCGAATGAGCTCAAATTTTCGCATATAACAAGACTCGTATGTTATTCTGCACCATTCTGACGAGTGCCGACTTTCATTTCGCATTATTTTCGTTTTTATCGAAAAATAATCGTTCTCTATGGAGATTCCCATGTAAATTTTTTCAACCAAAAAAAAATTCATTGTTTTGCCAATTTCAAGCTAGTTTATAGCATGGTTATGGCATAATTTGGCCTAGCGAGTGTCGGTAGACGTTCCTTGAGTGTGCACAACAAAGTTTGGTCCCAACGAAGCAGGCTAAAATCCTGAAATTTGTCAATTTTACTTTGCGTGTGAAGAAAATATTCATTTAAACTTCCAAAATTGGTTGAAATATGCTCAACAACATTCAGTTGAATGGTGACATTATTTATAGTCACCGACTAACTTCCACGATGAATCAAATTTGTTTTTATTGGTGACAATTATGTCGCGAGAGATAAAAATGCAAATTTGTTTAAGAAAATGTTAAATTTTAGCTCATTTTAAGACTTTAATTGCTTGGTAATTATTGAGATTGCAGTTTCCTTATATGGCAACTCCTTATTTGGAAGTTTCTTGCGCATGCGCAGAAATGATAGAATTCCATGAAGACGTCGCCATTTTTTTTATTAGTCCAGGCAGAGAAATTTTTGTTTCATTTATTTAATTTATGATGGCGATGTTATTTGATCAATAATAGTCAATTTTGTGTTGATAACACGATGGTAAGATCAGTTCTGCAAATATCCACCGCACCTGCGAAGTTGATTTGTATAATCGCAGATTTCAATGATCCTTTGTTCTTGTACTAATAATAATACTATCTACTGGTTATCCGTAACTTTTTGATTATCTCCCCTGATCTCGTTAGGTGATCACGTGACCCAATACAAATGGCATCTACCATGAAAATTAGAAGATTCATCGTTTTCGATACAAAACATAACTAAAATGGCAATTTTATTGGAGGAAAAATATAATTTATTTTGCGAATGCAATGTAAACCTCACCGCGAGGATATGCAATATATAAAAGTGTTTATGGGTGGCTAAATCAAGCAGATATCGCCATTATTGTTGCCTGCATTGTCTCTGTTTAGTTTTTTGCCTTCTGGAAGTTCTGCCAATTTCTGCAACTCAGTGTACTTTAAAACCTGATATGTTTGCTCTGCTTCTTTCCATGGTGGCTAATAGAGAAGCAGGATACCAACATGAGATTATCAATATTAATGAGATAATAGCAGCCGAAAGACTGTCAATTACCTTAAGGTATTTGGCTACTGCCGCTACTGGTACGTACTTCTCGTAGATCGGTGTTAATTATCTTCGTCAATGATGTCATGTCACGCTTGTTAATAATTCATTTGTTCGGAAATACTTATTGGGGGTCGAAATGTATAAAATTGAACTACCACCACTTCCAAAAACAACACCGATAAACAATAACGCTCTTTTCTGTTCCATGCAATGGAAATGGCTATTTATTGTCCTGATATCAGTGATATAAATGAATGCCTAAAATTAGTATTATCCTGAAATAAATTTATGCCACTTTGGCGAACATGGGAACCACGGTACAATTTATGCCATTTAGGCACACTTCAGAGTGAAATCAGGGCTTATATTTCGGCGAGAATCCAAATCTAGATTCTCGTAAATATTCTCGCAAATTACCCTGGATTCTCGTGAAAAAGTATATATGGATTCTCGCAAAATCAGATGAAATATATGCCCTGGAAATATAGCAAATCGTTTAATGCTTTAGAATTTTTGTTTTCGGAGATTTATATATATGCTTAAAGACATATTATGGACTTGTTATGGACTTTTTCGGGTGCGAGAAATTGATAAGTTAGTGCTCAGGCACTTTGCCAACCTGCGGAATGTTATCATTCTACTAACATCACTGAAAATTTCCAAAAATAATCTACCACACCACTTCATAGAGAACATCGTCTGAACTACTCCAAATTGTAAATATTTACATCTCGATTCGGGGCGCAACTATCGGCTATAATTAAACAAAAATGATTTCGCCATCGAGAGTCATTGCATTTAACTAATATATAAGAATGACGTTGTGTATCATCCATTTGGATTAATATTCGTAACAAATAACTACTTTGAGAAAGATTATTCTTAATTTCTATTTGATCACTCTGCCCGGTGTCTGCCGGAGTGTTTCACATCACTTTAATCAAGGAAGACTGTTCAGAAAAACTGCATTTCAAGAAATCGTTCAATGCTTTAGAATTTTTGTTTTCGGAGATTTATATATATGCTTAAAGACATATTATGGACTTGTTATGGACTTTTTCGGGTGCGAGAAATTGATAAGTTAGTGCTCAGGCACTTTGCCAACCTGGGGAATGTTATCATTCTACTAACATCACTGAACATTTCCAAAAAAATCTACCACACCACTTCATAGAGAACATCGTCTGAACTACTCCAAATTGTAAATATTTACATCTTGATTCGGGGCGCAACTATCGGCTATAATTAAACAAAAATGATTTCGCCATCGAGAGTCATTACATTTAACTAATATATAAGAATGACGTTGTGTATCATCCTTTTGGATTAATATTCGTAACAAATAACTACTTTGAGAAAGATTATTCTTAATTTCTATTTGATCACTCTGCCCGGTGTCTGCCGGAGTGTTTCACATCACTTTAATCAAGGAAGACTGTTCAGAAAAACTGCATTTCAAGAAATCGTTTAATGCTTCAGAATTTTTGTTTTCGGAGATTTATATATATGCTTAAAGACATATTATGGACTTGTTATGGACTTTTTCGGGTGCGAGAAATTGATAAGTTAGTGCTCAGGACTTTGCCAACCTGGGGAATGTTATCATTCTACTAACATCACTGAACATTTCCAAAAAAATCTACCACACCACTTCATAGAGAACATCGTCTGGACTACTCCAAATTGTAAATATTTACATCTCGATTCGGGGCGCAACTATCGGCTATAATTAAACAAAAATGATTTCGCCATCGAGAGTCATTGCATTTAACTAATATATAAGAATGACGTTGTGTATCATCCATTTGGATTAATATTCGTAACAAATAACTACTTTGAGAAAGATTATTCTTAATTTCTATTTGATCACTCTGCCCGGTGTCTGCCGGAGTGTTTCACATCACTTTAATCAAGGAAGACTGTTCAGAAAAACTGCATTTCAAGAAATCGTTTAATGCTTTAGAATTTTTGTTTTCGGAGATTTATATATATGCGTAAAGACATATTATGGACTTGTTATGGACTTTTTCGGGTGCGAGAAATTGATAAGTTAGTGCTCAGGCACTTTGCCAACCTGGGGAATGTTATCATTCTACTAACATCACTGAAAATTTCCAAAAAAATCTACCACACCACTTCATAGAGAACATCGTCTGAACTACTCCAAATTGTAAATATTTACATCTCGATTCGGGGCGCAACTATCGGCTATAATTAAACAAAAATGATTTCGCCATCGAGAGTCATTGCATTTAACTAATATATAAGAATGACGTTGTGTTTCATCCATTTGGATTAATATTCGTAACAAATAACTACTTTGAGAAAGATTATTCTTAATTTCTATTTGATCACTCTGCCCGGTGTCTGCCGGAGTGTTTCACATCACTTTAATCAAGGAAGACTGTTCAGAAAAACTGCATTTCAAGAAATCGTTTAATGCTTTAGAATTTTTGTTTTCGGAGATTTATATATATGCTTAAAGACATATTATGGACTTGTTATGGACTTTTTCGGGTGCGAGAAATTGATAAGTTAGTGCTCAGGCACTTTGCCAACCTGGGGAATGTTATCATTCTACTAACATCACTGAAAATTTCCAAAAAAATCTACCACACCACTTCATAGAGAACATCGTCTGAACTACTCCAAATTGTAAATATTTACATCTCGATTCGGGGCGCAACTATATCGGCTATAATTAAACAAAAATGATTTCGCCATCGAGAGTCATTGTATTTAACTAATATATAAGAATGACGTTGTGTATCATCCATTTAGATTAATATTCGTAACAAATAACTACTTTGAGAAAGATTATTCTTAATTTCTATTTGATCACTCTGCCCGGTGTCTGCCGGAGTGTTTCACATCACTTTAATCAAGGAAGACTGTTCAGAAAAACTGCATTTCAAGATCACCAAACAACTTTCCTTTTTAGGGCCACCACATCTTTCCAAAGATGTACTTCTTCCATTTTGCTATCAAAGACCGAAAAATGTCGTTAAACTAGAGATCCAAATAGCCACTAAGGGCCCCTATATCTTGAAATATTAAAGACCGAGAATGTCGTTAAACTATAAAGACCGAAAAATGTCGTTAAACTAGAGATCCAAATACCCCCTATATCTTGAGATATTATAAAGACCGAAAAATGTCATTAAACTATTAAAGACCGAAAAATGTCGTTAAACTACAAAGACCGAAAAATGTCGTTAAACTAGAGATCCAAACATCCCCATCCCCTATTTTGTTTAGACAATAAAGAAAGAAATATGTCGTTACACGATTAATACATAATTTGTGTTTATGAAAGCTTTTACGTTCTCGCTCCATTAAAAAAGAAGTCCGCGTGATAGGCTAATTATCTTACGCCATGTTAAAAATAGCTTTACCAGGCTTCAGTTAAATAATGATATCAGCCCATCAGTCTGTCGGCGGTATATCAAAGGTTGTATCGCCGCGGTCTGCCGTGTGGCATGTTGGTCAGTTACGTAATCATGTGACACATCGAAACATAAGCTGATACTGTTATCGCATTTTTTTATTTCATTAAACTTCAGCTTTTGACAAAAACGAAATGTACCAAGTGTATAATTGGAATCCGCGGTTGTGGTTTCAGACTTCAATGGCTCGAATCCGTTGATAAATAAGGAAATTACCCATGTGCCTGTATAAATAAAAATATAATCTACACCCGAAATTAGAAAGAACTGAATTAATTCAATTAGCGATAAAAACATGTTCATGCGCACGATCATTTGCGCATTGTTTATAGAAAATGCATGGTTTTGGGTTCCGTTTGCATTGAATGAACTAAAGTGTTAAATTGTCGTTTTGGAAACTAATTAAATTACTTTGCTGATTGTCTAAACAATATAATTCGTTTGTTAACTCTGTTTTGCTGCGTCAAAATAGTTTTTATCGTTTTATTGGCTTCATTTTGTTGCTGATGTGGGTTATGATATAAAACTATACATTGACTTAAAATCGATGTCGCGAAATGATTGATTTTCGGACTCCTTTATGAATTGAACAAGGGCGCCGATTGTTTTAATTTCGTTTATACTGGTATTTCCTAAATACACATATGTGTCGTATGATATGATTATTACCACGGAACGGTTACTATTGACATTATAGCTAGAAATTACTTACTGAGGTCCAGAATTCTAGATACCCGAGTTGCGAGCATGATTGTGTATATATGAGAAGTGCGTATATAATTTTAGCGTCAGTACTTAAAAATGATCTATTTTCGTGCTCGCTTTTCCAATAAATAAATTGAACAAGGGCACCGAATGTTTGAATAAATGAATACCAAGCCACAGTGTATGTGGAACAAGCAAAGCATGTATACACGATACATAAAAGACGTGAGAAAGAGTCGGTGCATGTGAGTACACATATATACAAGATTAATTAAGGTGTATACATTCAAATATAGATTTGGCAGTAATTGGAACCAAACAGAAATGCTAGTTATACTATACTGTATAACCGCGATGGTTCATTTTCGTTTAGATTGATATTTCCAAAATATATCACATGATATGAATATTACCACGTGGTTAGTATTGAAATTATAACTTGAGGTTACTGATGCCAGAACTTGAAATTAATCGATCTTCCGGCTCGATTTTCGGGGGAAAAAATCATTAAACACGAGTATCACGATACACCAAATAATATTCGCTTTTGAATTTTTCCCGGTATTGATATATATGTCGATAAATAGTTGAACTACATTTCTAAGGGCATTATGTCACATGAAGACGAATTAAAGTAATAAAATATACAACCATAAACACGCTGTTTGTGTTCCAAGCAAACAACACCCATGTGCACGGCAATCCACGGGATTCCGTGTTAATCTATTCCTATTCAATAAAGAGCGTTCAATTTATTTAAATTAGGTGCGAAAATTGAAACAGTTGGACAATGGCTGTGACCATGCAAGACAAGTATTGTTCAAGTATATATCAATATTTCGCGTATTTGTGAACCTATATCTTATAAATCCTTCCAATTTACTTAGAAAAAACGGAAGCTTGAACGAGCCATTTCCGTTTAAATATATACATATTTTACTAGGACTAGAAAAACCTAACTATACTACATGTACTACTTTCAAGTTCGTAATATACCGATTAGGCTTTTTCTCAACCATCTACTTAATAATACGAAGCTAAGCTGAGAATTAAAAAAAAAGGACCGCTGCTTTTATGTGTTGTATGTTAACGGAGAGGGGGCCGGCATTGGGTATATATATAGTGACCAATCGGGGACAAGATTTCTGATGGAACATGTTTCCCCAGAGATGCGTTGGGTATATGTTCATATAAATTAATGGTGGGTGAGATACAATCGTTGAACTCAATTAAATGTGTTTTTCAGTAATGCTATTTATGTCATTTACGAAAATAAAAACAAAATGGATGCCATTATTGAGATCTATGCAGCGCTAATATACAGAGAACGACAAATATGTCGAAAGCAACACATCCGCGTAATTATATGGCCTTCGTTGATTGTCAGTTATCTATTAACTAGTATATTCCAAGTACACTACCGATACACACGCCAGATTACTCAACGACAGTCTGGTGTACTGCATGGCATACTAATACACTAGACTGTTGATTACTCTCGTCTGTGTATCGGTAGTGTACTGTCAATGACATCGGCACCTGACCACCTGTATACAGTCGAATTAGTGACTTGCGTCATTGTAATATGCCCTACGACATAACTATATGTATGTCATTTACATATTTTGAAAACATTATTCTAGTCGATTGGTGGCAAGATGGCGGGGAATTATACAGTATGTTAATTAGTCCGGGAATTATTTTCCGGGAACAGTACCTTTTTGTCGATTACATCGATCATCTTGTGTCAATTTTAAATATTTCGATGCGTCGTTATACTTATAATTAATTACCTACGCTTTCCTATAGTATTCAATAGATTCAAGAAAGCGAATTTCATATTCATAAAAGTATTGTTAATAAAAGTCATGCTCCGTATATTTTTGACATGTTGAAATTTTTGAAAAAATAAGTTATTGCATACCAACTCTGTGCATTTTTTGTGTCATCACCCAGCCTTCCCGCCCCAACATACACATTTTGTAGTTTGTTATTGTCGGCGCTGTAAATGTTTATCTATTTAAGTAAAACATTATGTTGTACATTCTTGCTCAGATAATCCCGGCCGATACATTCAACTAAATCCCTTAGTTATTCGAAACTTTCTAGAACTAGCCCCCTCCCCAATCATGGATTATAGTCCAAAATGTGATAATTCAAGCCTGTACAGGCAAAAATTGTGACAGTTAGGAACTTGTTCATCCTTTGGCCTGAGAAACATATACTGTTCTGTGCATTCTGGGTTAAAAATGGGGGGGGGGGGGTGACTATTTTTTCTTTCAACGCTGTACCTGCATTAATTATTTTGGCTCTGTAATGGATATATGCATGGAAATCCCAATTAATGAGCTCGCCGTCAAATTAACCGAGCAATCTCAACAAACTGGTATTGTCTGTCTTAATTTTCCAATGCCTGTTATTTAAGGCATGAGAGCACCATATCGGATTGTTAAATTTGAGCTCAGGCCATGCATATAATCGAGAAACAAATATCCTTATCCTTACGAATCGGCGTTGTCCGATTAGGCTAAATCACTTAACATGGAAGTCACCATGTATGAGTTATATAGTTGATTGCCATGTGTATTAATATAGCACTTCCAAAATGTGGAGCCAGAGAGCCGTTCGGGTTTTGCTGGACGAGATCAAATTGGGAATCAGTGTGTGGTGGTGGTGAGCAGTTGAAAATTGTCAGAATTGGGTGGACGGATGCATGGGGTTCCTGGCCATTTGGTAACGTTAACGCAGGGGCTACGACCGGTTATAGCGTCCGGTCTGACTATTGCATATCTCCCCGAGGGGGGTCCACCCTGTAGTTGTATCTGGTGCTGACAAACATATTATAGATAGGTCGACAAACGCGTCAAATAGTTGATATACCGACATTAATATATACCACCAAAAGCCTTATTCAAGTTACAGCCATAGAATGATATCGGGTCCTGTTTTTTCTCAAGCATGAAGCAATAAAGGGCACTTATTACTAGTTTACTCCTGTTATCATATCACCCCGCCTTCCCGCCCCAACATACATATTCACACCGGTAGTGTGTTATTGCCGGCGCTGTAAATGTTTATTGTGCCTGATATATGGTATAGTATATATATAATGCTTCTTGCGTACTGCCGGCGACCCGTGTTATTATGTAATATAGCTACTTACTCAGTGCCGGTTAACGTTTTATTTAATTTTGATCGAATTGTTTGTAAAATTAACATCTTATAACTTAATGTTCAGAAGAAATCATATCATTTTCATGGCGGTTTGCGCTCCAAAATACACCCAATAATGTTCGCTTTTGAATATTTAGCGGTGTCGAAATATGTCGATAAATACTTGAACTACCTTTCTGTGGGCATAAAAAGTCTCAGAAATACGAAAGTAAGTCATAAAAAAATACAACTTTGAACACGATGTATGTGTCCCAAACAAACAACAGCGTTCCGTGTTAAGTCTATCCCTGGTATGGTAGCAATAAAGAGCGTTTGCTTAAATTCTGGGCGAAAAAAATTAAGCAACTGGAAAAATCCTGTGACCATGACAAGTAATTTTGATGGCATATGAAGCCAGTATAGGATTATTTCGACATACCTTATACCACCTTCCAAATTACAGAGACACAATTTGGAAGCTCGAATAAGCCATGCATGTCCGTGTTCAGGTGTGCATATTTTATAAAAACTAGAACGTAAATATATTACTAATTTGAAGTACATAATATATGCCGATGAGGAAGTTTCACAATCCTTCTACGATGGACTTCTGGTGATCGACTTATAATAATATATTATATTATAATAATATTATTATTATATAAACTGTCTGGTCCTCGAATTATAATAATATGAGGCTAAGCTGAGAATTAAAAACAAAATGGGCCGCTGCTTCAAGATATACACAAAACACTCTTGTCGTCTTCCCATTCATTCCCAGGTTGTGGAGCGCGAGGAAAAACAATCTAGGAAAATATCTGATTGTAAATGAACAATATATTTTGTGTCGATTACATCGATTAACTTGCCAAAAATATCCATATTTCGTTACATCTGGTTAATACGCGACGTTGGCATGCGCATGGCGTATAATTAATTAAATACATTATAATTCCTATATATTATTTTGTCTATAGATCCAAGAATGCCAATTATATATTAATAAAAGTACCGAAACGCTTGCGTAGATTGCATGATTGCATGTATTATACTGTCACACTCTGACTTGTTCCGTATATTTTTTACATGTTGAAATTTTGATCAAAATAAAATATTGTACCAACACTTTGAACATTTTCCATCATGCCCTCACGCAACCGGTATCCATACATTTGTGTGGACGTTGGGTCAAGTCCTATATGCCGCATAAAGGGACCCAAGAGACCCGCTGTGCGTATATATGTATAGAAACAAAATTAAGTCTGTAAAACAACACATCATGCACAAATAATATCGAACATGGAAAATAGATAAATACGCTGTTCTTATATATCAATTATTGATAGTTGCCCAATAAACAACATTTCGCTTTTTAAACAAATTTAAAATTATGCGCATGGCGTATAATTAATTAAATACATTATAATTCCTATATATTATTTTGTCTATAGATCCAAGAATGCCAATTATATTTTAATAAAAGTACCGAAACGCTTGCGTAGATTGCATGATTGCATGTATTATACTGGCACACTCTGACTTGTTCCGTATATTTTTTACATGTTGAAATATTGATCAAAATAAAATATTGTACCAACACTTTGAACATTTGCCATCATGCCCTCACGCAACCGGTATCCATACTGACATTTGTGTGGACGTTGGGTCAAGTCCTATAATGCCGCATAAAGGGACCCAAGGGACCCGCTGTGCGTATATATGTATAGAAACAAAATTAAGTCTGTAAAACAACACATCATGCACAAATAATATCGAACATGGAAAATAGATAAATACGCTGTTCTTATATATCAATTATTGATAGTTGCCCAATAAACAACATTTCGCTTTTTAAACAAATTATTTTTGATGCACACATGTTATTTTCGCTATTTTCTCCGATATATGAAGAGACAATCAAACGAATATATATTAACGATCAATGAATATATAAGATCAGTATAACTCTTGTTCGATTTATCGAAAGACAATAATAATAAATTGTAACAACCAGTTCGTGTACAATCAAAATTAAAAAAAGCCATATGCATGGCAGTCTAAAACCATGCATAAATGCTTGATTTAATTACACGTCGGTCCGATTTCTGGTGCTAACAAAACTAGATATGTCGACAAATGCGTCAAATAGTTTTATATACCGACATTAATGTACAACCGAAGGCATTATTCAAGTTCTAATCATAGACTGAAATCGGTTCCCGTTTGTTTTTCCAACAGGAAACAATAAAGTTCGCTTATTACAGTTTACTCCTGTTACGATATGAATAAAGAGCGTTTATTAAGAAAAGGATGATACTATTATTACGACTGTACGGGTATATTAAGTTTATTGATGTGCCAGTATCGGAGTTTTGTGTAACCGCTATGCATATATTGTCATATACATATATTATCACTCTAAACTCCATACTCGCTATCAAATTACGAATACATAATATTAGTTACTCCGTTCTGTCAAATTAGAATACATAATTTTAGTTAGGTCCGAATGAGCCAATTTCGTTTATTCTTTAATATATCAGAACACGTTTTATTTAGGTCTACGTAAGCAACGAGACTCAGAAATATTAAATAAAGACAAACATAACAGACGTAATTATAGTCCGATTTTAAAAATTGAAACGCCAATATGCATGCTATTAACACCAGAATGACATGTCCGAACGCGCTACGTAAATTCAAGAAAAACATTTTAACGAAGTATAAAACGAGTAGCCTGGTATGTTGTTCTTCACTGGCCGGGGACCAGCCAAAGACGCCGGGGAGATCAAAGAACGGTGCCGACGGATTTTTGTTTGGGCTGACTTCAGTCTCCAATGCAAGGGAAGAGAAATATGTTGCAAAATGCAACATTATGCTAATTTATTAACACGAAAACGTTCACAAATGTTATACTTGGTAACATATAGCCTAAAGTGTGAGTTCACACCACAATGGTACGTGGAATAAACGAGATTTACCAACATTACAGGAACTATTTTTCATAACAAATCACAGCCACCGCGGAATCTGGAAAATCATGTTACTATATTTAGGACCCCATATCTGGGGTCAGTCTTTGATGTAGCGATGTAGAGTTTCCCTAATGCGGTCTGGCACCCATTAGCAGTTTGTTTTCAGTACATTTTAATATTCATTGGAACGTAAACAATTATTCGCTGACAGAAATCATGTTAATATCGCCTTTCGTTACTGGTTTCGTCAACTCAAATATTTCTCACTGCTCAATACTTATAATTAAAAAAAATGTTCTGTGTTTTGTGTCACTTCTTAATAGCATTATGTATTCTGCTATTGAAAAGAAAAAAAGTTGCAGTATACCTTAAAGGTACGGAAGGCCTTGGTGGGTATCCTGTGAACATATTTCCACCTGTCAAAAACCGCTACAAACGAAAATAATATTCAAATATAGACATACTTTGTTAATATACAAATGAGAAATATCTCATAAACAGTATGTTATTGTCGTAAATTTGACGATTGTTATGTAAACAAAGCATAAAAAGTTACTTTCTGAGAGACATAAAGCTCGAGCTCGGAGACCAACCACCCACCCATAACAAACCGATTGTATACAAACACCGCTAATAATGTAAACATCCGGGCGGGCATGCGCAACGGCGCAAGATCGTAATTTCAGAATAACAGTATACAGTAATGACCAGAATAGCTAACAAAGACATCTATCTCTCAGATAACATGACTAAAGTTTTATAAATCTGGGTTTCCTTACAGTTATATACCTATAATGGGTCACAATAATATATCATTATTTTCCAGACATCTCATAAGGTGTTTAGTTATTTATATAAAAAAATAAGCTGTAAATAGTTGACAAATGACAGAATAAATTCCATAATGGCAATGCTCCTCAAATACTAAACTATAGACACTGTTGTTGTTGTTTGTGGATAGATATGCATCTAAATACAAATAGTTTGCACAAAGTTTGGGCTCCTTAGTGGGTTTTAATGGTATGGAGACAGCCCAACACCCACAGCACCCATGACAATTCAAGTTAAATTGGTATATTTAACTTGAATTGGGCCATATGACCCATTATATGTATCTACTTCCAACACTTTTGTTGTTTGTGGATAGGTATGCATCTATGCAAATGGTTTGCACAACGTTTGGGCTCCTCAGTGGGTTTTAAGGGTATTGAGACAGCCCAACACCTACAGCACCCTTGATAGAACCATACAGCACCCGTGCCTATGAAAACATATTTCTGAGTCAGCCATCTCTCAG
The DNA here is from genome assembly GCA_032622095.1 of Siphonodentalium dalli. Lineage (NCBI taxonomy): Eukaryota > Metazoa > Mollusca > Scaphopoda > Gadilida > Siphonodentaliidae > Siphonodentalium > Siphonodentalium dalli. Next base: position 188,227,687 of record CP136062.1, on the reverse strand, counting down.
ACTATACCCATTCTGTAAATGATTCCACATTTCACTCTAGAATATATAGAGGCAATGGGAAAAAAATATTTGGGCACCTGAATGGGATTTTTGGCTCTATTCAGGGGGGATATTTGTTTTTTTAATGGTTAAATTGGTATATTTAACTGGAATTGGGTCCTGTAAAGGTATATACTTCTAGGTCTCCTAGTGATTTTGGAAATATCTGCATCAGTATAAGAAGATTTGCAAAAGTTTGGGCTCCTTAGTGGGTTTTAAGGGTATGGAGACAGCCCAACACCCACAGCACCCATGACAATTCAAGTTAAATTGGTATATTTAACTTGAATTGGGCCATATGACCCATTATATGTATCTACTTCCAACACTTTTGTTTGTGGATAGGTATGCATCTATGCAAATGGTTTGCACAAAGTTTGGGCTCCTCAGTGGGTTTTAAGGGTATTGAGACAGCTCAACACACACAGCACCCATGATAAAACCATACAGCACCCGTGCCTATGAAAACATATTTCTGAGTCAGCCATCTCTCAGACTATACCCATTCTGTAAATGATTCCACATTTCACTCTAGAATATATAGAGGCAATGGGAAAAAAATATTTGGGCACCTGAATGGGATTTTTGGCTCTATTCAGGGGGGATATTTGTTTTTTTAATGGTTAAATTGGTATATTTAACTGGAATTGGGTCCTGTAAAGGTATATACTTCTAGGTCTCCTAGTGATTTTGGAAATATCTGCATCAGTATAAGAAGATTTGCAAAAGTTTGGGCTCCTTAGTGGGGTTTAAGGGTATGGAGACAGCCCAACACCCACAGCACCCATGACAATTCAAGTTAAATTGGTATATTTAACTTGAATTGGGCCATATGACTCATTATATGTATCTACTTCCAACACTTTTGTTGTTTGTGGATAGGTATGCATCTATGCAAATGGTTTGCATAAAGTTTGGGCTCCTCAGTGGGTTTTAAGGGTATTGAGACAGCCCAACACCCACAAGACCCATGATAAAACCATACAGCACCCGTGCCTATGAAAACATATTTCTGAGTCAGCCATCTCTCAGACTATACCCATTCTGTAAATGATTCCACATTTCACTCTAGAATATATAGAGGCAATGGGAAAAAAATATTTGGGCACCTGAATGGGATTTTGGGCTCTAGTCATGGGGGATATTTGTTTTTTTTTAATGGTTAAATTGGTATATTTAACTGGAATTGGGTCCTGTATAGGTATATACTTCTAGGTCTCCTAGTGTTTTTGGAAATATCTGCATCAGTATAAGAAGATTTGCAAAAGTTTGGGCTCCTTAGTGTGTTTTAAGGGTATGCAGACAGCCCAACACCCACAGCACCCATGACAATTCAAGTTAAATTGGTATATTTATATTGAATTGGGCCATATGACCCATTATATGTATCTACTTCCAACACTTTTGTTGTTTGTGGATAGGTATGCATCTATGCAAATGGTTTGCACAAAGTTTGGGCTCCTCAGTGGGTTTTAAGGGTATTGAGACAGCCCAACACCCACAGCACCCTTGATAAAACCATACAGCACCCGTGCCTATGAAAACATATTTCTGAGTCAGCCATCTCTCAGACTATACCCATTCTGTAAATGATTCCACATTTCACTCTAGAATATATAGAGGCAATGGGAAAAAAATATTTGGGCACCTGAATGGGATTTTGGGCTCTAGTCAGGGGGGATATTTGTTTTTTTTAATGGTTAAATTGGTATATTTAACTGGAATTGGGTCCTGTATATGTATATACTTCTAGGTCTCCTAGTGTTTTTGGAAATATCTGCATCAGTATAAGATTTGCAAAAGTTTGGGCTCCTTAGTGGGTTTTAAGGGTATGGAGACAGCCCAACACCCACAGCACCCATGACAATTCAAGTTAAATTGGTATATTTAACTTGAATTGGGCCATATGACCCATTATATATATCTACTTCCAACACTTTTGTTGTTTGTGGATAGGTATGCATCTATGCAAATGGTTTGCACAAAGTTTGGGCTCCTCAGTGGGTTTTAAGGGTATTGAGACAGCCCAACACCTACAGCGCCCATGATAAAACCATACAGCACCCGTGCCTATGAAAACATATTTCTGAGTCAGCCATCTCTCAGACTATACCCATTCTGTAAATGATTCCACAATTCACTCTAGAATATATAGAGGCAATGGGAAGAAAAATATTTGGGCACCTGAATGGGATTTTGGGCTCTAGTCAGGGGGGATATTTGTTTTTTTTAATGGTTAAATTGGTACATTTAACTAGAATTGGGTCCTGTATATGTATATACTTCTAGGTCTCCTAGTGTTTTTGGAAATATCTGCATCAGTATAAGAAGATTTGCAAAAGTTTGGGCTCCTTAGTGGGGTTTTAAGGGTATGGAGACAGCCCAACACCCACAGCACCCATGACAATTCAAGTTAAATTGGTATATTTAACTTGAATTGGGCCATATGACCCATTATATGTATCTACTTCCAACACTTTTGTTTGTGGATAGGTATGCATCTATGCAAATGGTTTGCACAAAGTTTGGGCTCCTCAGTGGGTTTTAAGGGTATTGAGACAGCCCAACACCCACAGCACCCATGATAAAACCATACAGCACCCGTGCCTATGAAAACATATTTCTGAGTCAGCCATCTCTCAGACTATACCCATTCTGTAAATGATTCCACATTTCACTCTAGAATATATAGAGGCAATGGGAAAAAAATATTTGGGCACCTGAATGGGATTTTTGGCTCTATTCAGGGGGGATATTTGTTTTTTTTAATGGTTAAATTGGTATATTTAACTGGAATTGGGTCCTGTAAAGGTATATACTTCTAGGTCTCCTAGTGATTTTGGAAATATCTGCATCAGTATAAGAAGATTTGCAAAAGTTTGGGCTCCTTAGTGGGGGTTTAAGGGTATGGAGACAGCCCAACACCCACAGCACCCATGACAATTCAAGTTAAATTGGTATATTTAACTTGAATTGGGCCATATGACTCATTATATGTATCTACTTCCAACACTTTTGTTGTTTGTGGATAGGTATGCATCTATGCAAAATGGTTTGCATAAAGTTGGGCTCCTCAGTGGGTTTTAAGGGTATTGAGACAGCCCAACACCCACAAGGACCCATGATAAAACCATACAGCACCCGTGCCTATGAAAACATATTTTCTGAGTCAGCCATCTCTCAGACTATACCCATTCTGTAAATGATTCCACATTTCACTCTAGAATATATAGAGGCAATGGGAAAAAAAATATTTGGGCACCTGAATGGGATTTTGGGCTCTAGTCATTGGGGATATTTGTTTTTTTTAATGGTTAAAATTGGTATATTTAACTGGAATTGGGTCCTGTATAGGTATATACTTCTAGGTCTCCTAGTGTTTTTGGAAATATCTGCATCAGTATAAGAAGATTTGCAAAAAGTTTGGGCTCCTTAGTGTGTTTTTAAGGGGTATGCAGACAGCCCAACACCCACAGCACCCATGACACTTCAAGTTAAATGGTATATTTATATTGAATTGGGCCATATGACCCATTATACTTATCTACTTCCAACACTTTTTGTTGTTTGTGGATAGGTATGCATCTATGCAAATGGTTTGCACAAAGTTTGGCTCCTCAGTGGTGTTTTTAAGGGTATTGAGACAGCCCAACACCTACAGCACCCTTGATAAAACCATACAGCACCCGTGCCTATGAAACATATTTCTGAGTCAGCCATCTCTCAGACTATACCCATTCTGTAAATGATTCCACATTTCACTCTAGAATATATAGAGGCAATGGGAAAAAAATATTTGGGCACCTGAATGGGATTTTGGGCTCTAGTCAGGGGGGATATTTGTTTTTTTTAATGGTTAAATTGGTATATTTAACTGGAATTGGGTCCTGTATATGTATATACTTCTAGGTCTCCTAGTGTTTTTGGAAATATCTGCATCAGTATAAGATTTGCAAAAGTTTGGGCTCCTTAGTGGGTTTTAAGGGTATGGAGACAGCCCAACACCCACAGCACCCATGACAATTCAAGTTAAATTGGTATATTTAACTTGAATTGGGCCATATGACCCATTATATATATCTACTTCCAACACTTTTGTTGTTTGTGGATAGGTATGCATCTATGCAAATGGTTTGCACAAAGTTTGGGCTCCTCAGTGGGTTTTAAGGGTATTGAGACAGCCCAACACCTACAGCACCCATGATAAAACCATACAGCACCCGTGCCTATGAAAACATATTTCTGAGTCAGCCATCTCTCAGACTATACCCATTCTGTAAATGATTCCACATTTCACTCTAGAATATATAGAGGCAATGGGAAAAAAATATTTGGGCACCTGAATGGGATTTTGGGCTCTATTCAGGGGGGATATTTGTTTTTTTTTAATGGTTAAATTGGTATATTTAACTGGAATTGGGTCCTGTATAGGTATATACTTCTAGGTCTCCTAGTGTTTTTGGAAATATCTGCATCAGTATAAGAAGATTTGCAAAAGTTTGGGCTCCTTAGTGTGTTTTAAGGGTATGCAGGACCGCCCAACACCCACAGCACCCATGACAATTCAAGTTAAATTGGTATATTTATATTGAATTGGGCCATATGACCCATTATATGTATCTACTTCCAACACTTTTGTTGTTTGTGGATAGGTATGCATCTATGCAAATGGTTTGCACAAAGTTTGGGCTCCTCAGTGGGTTTTAAGGGTATTGAGACAGCCCAACACCTACAGCACCCTTGATAAAACCATACAGCACCCGTGCCTATGAAAACATATTTCTGAGTCAGCCATCTCTCAGACTATACCCATTCTGTAAATGATTCCACATTTCACTCTAGAATATATAGAGGCAATGGGAAAAACATATTTGGGCACCTGAATGGGATTTTGGGCTCTAGTCAGGGGGGATATTTGTTTTTTTTAATGGTTAAATTGGTATATTTAACTGGAATTGGGTCCTGTATATGTATATACTTCTAGGTCTCCTAGTGTTTTTGGAAATATCTGCATCAGTATAAGATTTGCAAAAGTTTGGGCTCCTTAGTGGGTTTTAAGGGTATGGAGACAGCCCAACACCCACAGCACCCATGACAATTCAAGTTAAATTGGTATATTTAACTTGAATTGGGCCATATGACCCATTATATGTATCTACTTCCAACACTTTTGTTGTTTGTGGATAGGTATGCATCTATGCAAATGGTTTGCACAAAGTTTGGGCTCCTCAGTGGGTTTTAAGGGTATTGAGACAGCCCAACACCTACAGCACCCATGATAAAACCATACAGCACCCGTGCCTATGAAAACATATTTCTGAGTCAGCCATCTCTCAGACTATACCCATTCTGTAAATGATTCCACATTTCACTCTAGAATATATAGAGGCAATGGGAAAAAAATATTTGGGCACCTGAATGGGATTTTGGGCTCTAGTCAGGGGGGATATTTGTTTTTTTTAATGGTTAAATTGGTACATTTAACTAGAATTGGGTCCTGTATATGTATATACTTCTAGGTCTCCTAGTGTTTTTGGAAATATCTGCATCAGTATAAGAAGATTTGCAAAAGTTTGGGCTCCTTAGTGGGTTTTAAGGGTATGGAGACAGCCCAACACCCACAGCACCCATGACAATTCAAGTTAAATTGGTATATTTAACTTGAATTGGGCCATATGACCCATTATATGTATCTACTTCCAACACTTTTGTTTGTGGATAGGTATGCATCTTTGCAAATGGTTTGCACAAAGTTTGGGCTCCTCAGTGGGTTTTAAGGGTATTGAGACAGCCCAACACCCACAGCACCCATGATAAAACCATACAGCACCCGTGCCTATGAAAACATATTTCTGAGTCAGCCATCTCTCAGACTATACCCATTCTGTAAATGATTCCACATTTCACTCTAGAATATATAGAGGCAATGGGAAAAAAATATTTGGGCACCTGAATGGGATTTTTGGCTCTATTCAGGGGGGATATTTGTTTTTTTAATGGTTAAATTGGTATATTTAACTGGAATTGGGTCCTGTAAAGGTATATACTTCTAGGTCTCCTAGTGATTTTGGAAATATCTGCATCAGTATAAGAAGATTTGCAAAAGTTTGGGCTCCTTAGTGGGGTTTAAGGGTATGGAGACAGCCCAACACCCACAGCACCCATGACAATTCAAGTTAAATTGGTATATTTAACTTGAATTGGGCCATATGACTCATTATATGTATCTACTTCCAACACCTTTGTTGTTTGTGGATAGGTATGCATCTATGCAAATGGTTTGCATAAAGTTTGGGCTCCTCAGTGGGTTTTAAGGGTATTGAGACAGCCCAACACCCACAAGACCCATGATAAAACCATACAGCACCCGTGCCTATGAAAACATATTTCTGAGTCAGCCATCTCTCAGACTATACCCATTCTGTAAATGATTCCACATTTCACTCTAGAATATATAGAGGCAATGGGAAAAAAATATTTGGGCACCTGAATGGGATTTTGGGCTCTAGTCATGGGGGATATTTGTTTTTTTTAATGGTTAAATTGGTATATTTAACTGGAATTGGGTCCTGTATAGGTATATACTTCTAGGTCTCCTAGTGTTTTTGGAAATATCTGCATCAGTATAAGAAGATTTGCAAAAGTTTGGGCTCCTTAGTGTGTTTTAAGGGTATGCAGACAGCCCAACACCCACAGCACCCATGACAATTCAAGTTAAATTGGTATATTTATATTGAATTGGGCCATATGACCCATTATATGTATCTACTTCCAACACTTTTGTTGTTTGTGGATAGGTATGCATCTATGCAAATGGTTTGCACAAAGTTTGGGCTCCTCAGTGGGTTTTAAGGGTATTGAGACAGCCCAACACCTACAGCACCCTTGATAAAACCATACAGCACCCGTGCCTATGAAAACATATTTCTGAGTCAGCCATCTCTCAGACTATACCCATTCTGTAAATGATTCCACATTTCACTCTAGAATATATAGAGGCAATGGGAAAAAAATATTTGGGCACCTGAATGGGATTTTGGGCTCTAGTCAGGGGGGATATTTGTTTTTTTTAATGGTTAAATTGGTATATTTAACTGGAATTGGGTCCTGTATATGTATATACTTCTAGGTCTCCTAGTGTTTTTGGAAATATCTGCATCAGTATAAGATTTGCAAAAGTTTGGGCTCCTTAGTGGGTTTTAATGGTATGGAGACAGCCCAACACCCACAGCACCCATGACAATTCAAGTTAAATTGGTATATTTAACTTGAATTGGGCCATATGACCCATTATATATATCTACTTCCAACACTTTTGTTGTTTGTGGATAGGTATGCATCTATGCAAATGGTTTGCACAAAGTTTGGGCTCCTCAGTGGGTTTTAAGGGTATTGAGACAGCCCAACACCTACAGCACCCATGATAAAACCATACAGCACCCGTGCCTATGAAAACATATTTCTGAGTCAGCCATCTCTCAGACTATACCCATTCTGTAAATGATTCCACATTTCACTCTAGAATATATAGAGGCAATGGGAAAAAAATATTTGGGCACCTGAATGGGATTTTGGGCTCTATTCAGGGGGGATATTTGTTTTTTTTAATGGTTAAATTGGTATATTTAACTGGAATTGGGTCCTGTATAGGTATATACTTCTAGGTCTCCTAGTGTTTTTGGAAATATCTGCATCAGTATAAGAAGATTTGCAAAAGTTTGGGCTCCTTAGTGTGTTTTAAGGGTATGCAGACAGCCCAACACCCACATCACCCATGACAATTCAAGTTAAATTGGTATATTTATATTGAATTGGGCCATATGACCCATTATATGTATCTACTTCCAACACTTTTGTTGTTTGTGGATAGGTATGCATCTATGCAAATGGTTTGCACAAAGTTTGGGCTCCTCAGTGGGTTTTAAGGGTATTGAGACAGCCCAACACCTACAGCACCCTTGATAAAACCATACAGCACCCGTGCCTATGAAAACATATTTCTGAGTCAGCCATCTCTCAGACTATACCCATTCTGTAAATGATTCCACATTTCACTCTAGAATATATAGAGGCAATGGGAAAAAAATATTTGGGCACCTGAATGGGATTTTGGGCTCTAGTCAGGGGGGATATTTGTTTTTTAATGGTTAAATTGGTATATTTAACTGGAATTGGGTCCTGTATATGTATATACTTCTAGGTCTCCTAGTGTTTTTGGAAATATCTGCATCAGTATAAGATTTGCAAAAGTTTGGGCTCCTTAGTGGGTTTTAAGGGTATGGAGACAGCCCAACACCCACAGCACCCATGACAATTCAAGTTAAATTGGTATATTTAACTTGAATTGGGCCATATGACCCATTATATGTATCTACTTCCAACACTTTTGTTGTTTGTGGATAGGTATGCATCTATGCAAATGGTTTGCACAAAGTTTGGGCTCCTCAGTGGGTTTTAAGGGTATTGAGACAGCCCAACACCTACAGCACCCATGATAAAACCATACAGCACCCGTGCCTATGAAAACATATTTCTGAGTCAGCCATCTCTCAGACTATACCCATTCTGTAAATGATTCCACATTTCACTCTAGAATATATAGAGGCAATGGGAAAAAAATATTTGGGCACCTGAATGGGATTTTGGGCTCTATTCAGGGGGGATATTTGGTTTTTTTAATGGTTAAATTGGTATATTTAACTGGAATTGGGTCCTGTAAAGGTATATACTTCTAGGTCTCCTAGTGTTTTTGGAAATATCTGCATCAGTATAAGATTTGCAAAAGTTTGGGCTCCTTAGTGGGTTTTAAGGGTATGGAGACAGCCCAACACCCACAGCACCCATGACAATTCAAGTTAAATTGGTATATTTAACTTGAATTGGGCCATATGACCCATTATATGTATCTACTTCCAACACTTTTGTTGTTTGTGGATAGGTATGCATCTATGCAAATGGTTTGCACAAAGTTTGGGCTCCTCAGTGGGTTTTAAGGGTATTGAGACAGCCCAACACCCACAGCACCCATGATAAAACCATACAGCACCCGTGCCTATGAAAACATATTTCTGAGTCGGCCATCTCTCAGACTATACCCATTCTGTAAATGATTCCACATTTCACTCTAGAATATATAGAGGCAATGGGGAAAACAATATTTGGGCACCTGAATGGGATTTTGGGCTCTATTCAGGGGGGATATTTGGTTTTTTTAATGGTTAAATTGGTATATTTAACTGGAATTGGGTCCTGTAAAGGTATATACTTCTAGGTCTCCTAGTGTTTTTGGAAATATCTGCATCAGTATAAGAAGATTTGCAAAAGTTTGGGCTCCTTAGTGGGTTTTAAGTGTATGGAGACAGCCCAACACCCACAGCACCCATGACAATTCAAGTTAAATTGGTATATTTAACTTGAATTGGGCCATATGACCCATTATATGTATCTACTTCCAACACTTTTGTTGTTTGTGGATAGGTATGCATCTATGCAAATGGTTTGCAGAAAGTTTGGGCTCCTCAGTGGGTTTTAAGGGTATGGAGACAGCCCAACACCCACAGCACACATGATAAAACCATACAGCACCCGTGCCTATGAAAACATATTTCTGAGTCAGCCATCTCTCAGACTATACTCATTCTGTAAATGATTCCACATTTCACTCTAGAATATATAGAGGCAATGGGAAAAAAATATTTGGGCACCTGAATGGGATTTTGGGCTCTAGTCAGGGGGGATATTTGTTTTTTTTAATGGTTAAATTGGTATATTTAACTGGAATTGGGTCCTGAAAAGGTATATACTTCTAGGTCTCCTAGTGTTTTTGGAAATATCTGCATCAGTATAAGAAGATTTGCAAAAGTTTGGGCTCCTTAGTGGGTTTTAAGGATATGGAGACAGCCCAACACCCACAGCACCCATGACAATTCAAGTTAAATTGGTATATTTAACTTGAATTGGGCCATATGACCCATTATATGTATCTACTTCCAACACTTTTGTTGTTTGTGGATAGGTATGCATCTATGCAAATGGTTTGCACAAAGTATGGGCTCCTCAGTGGGTTTTAAGGGTATTGAGACAGCCCAACACCCACAGCACCCATGATAAAACCATACAGCACCCGTGCCTATGAAAACATATTTCTGAGTCGGCCATCTCTCAGACTATACCCATTCTGTAAATGATTCCACATTTCACTCTAGAATATATAGAGGCAATGGGAAAACAATATTTGGGCACCTGAATGGGATTTTGGGCTCTATTCAGGGGGGATATTTGGTTTTTTTAATGGTTAAATTGGTATATTTAACTGGAATTGGGTCCTGTAAAGGTATATACTTCTAGGTCTCCTAGTGTTTTTGGAAATATCTGCATCAGTATAAGAAGATTTGCAAAAGTTTGGGCTCCTTAGTGGGTTTTAAGTGTATGGAGACAGCCCAACACCCACAGCACCCATGACAATTCAAGTTAAATTGGTATATTTAACTTGAATTGGGCCATATGACCCATTATATGTATCTACTTCCAACACTTTTGTTGTTTGTGGATAGGTATGCATCTATGCAAATGGTTTGCACAAAGTTTGGGCTCTTCAGTGGGTTTTAAGGGTATGGAGACAGCCCAACACCCACAGCACACATGATAAAACCATACAGCACCCGTGCCTATGAAAACATATTTCTGAGTCAGCCATCTCTCAGACTATACTCATTCTGTAAATGATTCCACATTTCACTCTAGAATATATAGAGGCAATGGGAAAAAAATATTTGGGCACCTGAATGGGATTTTGGGCTCTAGTCAGGGGGGATATTTGTTTTTTTTAATGGTTAAATTGGTATATTTAACTGGAATTGGGTCCTGAAAAGGTATATACTTCTAGGTCTCCTAGTGTTTTTGGAAATATCTGCATCAGTATAAGAAGATTTGCAAAAGTTTGGGCTCCTTAGTGGGTTTTAAGGATATGGAGACAGCCCAACACCCACAGCACCCATGACAATTCAAGTTAAATTGGTATATTTAACTTGAATTGGGCCATATGACCCATTATATGTATCTACTTCCAACACTTTTGTTGTTTGTGGATAGGTATGCATCTATGCAAATGGTTTGCACAAAGTATGGGCTCCTCAGTGGGTTTTAAGGGTATGGAGACAGCCCAACACCCACAGCACACATGATAAAACCATACAGCACCCGTGCCTATGAAAACATATTTCTGAGTCAGCCAACTCTCAGACTATACTCATTCTGTAAATGATTCCACATTTCACTCTAGAATATATAGAGGCAATGGGAAAAAAATATTTGGGCACCTGAATGGGATTTTGGGCTCTAGTCAGGGGGGATATTTGTTTTTTTTAATGGTTAAATTGGTATATTTAACTGGAATTGGGTCCTGAAAAGGTATATACTTCTAGGTCTCCTAGTGTTTTTGGAAATATCTGCATCAGTATAAGAAGATTTGCAAAAGTTTGGGCTCCTTAGTGGGTTTTAAGGATATGGAGACAGCCCAACACCCACAGCACCCATGACAATTCAAGTTAAATTGGTATATTTAACTTGAATTGGGCCATATGACCCATTATATGTATCTACTTCCAACACTTTTGTTGTTTGTGGATAGGTATGCATCTATGCAAATGGTTTGCACAAAGTATGGGCTCCTCAGTGGGTTTTAAGGGTATTGAGACAGCCCAACACCCACAGCACCCATGATAAAACCATACAGCACCCGTGCCTATGAAAACATATTTCTGAGTCGGCCATCTCTCAGACTATACCCATTCTGTAAATGATTCCACATTTCACTCTAGAATATATAGAGGCAATGGGAAAACAATATTTGGGCACCTGAATGGGATTTTGGGCTCTATTCAGGGGGGATATTTGGTTTTTTTAATGGTTAAATTGGTATATTTAACTGGAATTGGGTCCTGTAAAGGTATATACTTCTAGGTCTCCTAGTGTTTTTGGAAATATCTGCATCAGTATAAGAAGATTTGCAAAAGTTTGGGCTCCTTAGTGGGTTTTAAGTGTATGGAGACAGCCCAACACCCACAGCACCCATGACAATTCAAGTTAAATTGGTATATTTAACTTGAATTGGGCCATATGACCCATTATATGTATCTACTTCCAACACTTTTGTTGTTTGTGGATAGGTATGCATCTATGCAAATGGTTTGCACAAAGTTTGGGCTCCTCAGTGGGTTTTAAGGGTATGGAGACAGCCCAACACCCACAGCACACATGATAAAACCATACAGCACCCGTGCCTATGAAAACATATTTCTGAGTCAGCCATCTCTCAGACTATACTCATTCTGTAAATGATTCCACATTTCACTCTAGAATATATAGAGGCAATGGGAAAAAAATATTTGGGCACCTGAATGGGATTTTGGGCTCTAGTCAGGGGGGATATTTGTTTTTTTTAATGGTTAAATTGGTATATTTAACTGGAATTGGGTCCTGAAAAGGTATATACTTCTAGGTCTCCTAGTGTTTTTGGAAATATCTGCATCAGTATAAGAAGATTTGCAAAAGTTTGGGCTCCTTAGTGGGTTTTAAGGATATGGAGACAGCCCAACACCCACAGCACCCATGACAATTCAAGTTAAATTGGTATATTTAACTTGAATTGGGCCATATGACCCATTATATGTATCTACTTCCAACACTTTTGTTGTTTGTGGATAGGTATGCATCTATGCAAATGGTTTGCACAAAGTATGGGCTCCTCAGTGGGTTTTAAGGGTATTGAGACAGCCCAACACCCACAGCACCCATGATAAAACCATACAGCACCCGTGCCTATGAAAACATATTTCTGAGTCAGCCATCTCTCAGACTATACCCATTCTGTAAATGATTCCACATTTCACTCTAGAATATATAGAGGCAATGGGAAAAAAATATTTGGGCACCTGAATGGGATTTTGGGCTCTATTCAGGGGGGATATTTGGTTTTTTTAATGGTTAAATTGGTATATTTAACTGGAATTGGGTCCTGTAAAGGTATATACTTCTAGGTCTCCTAGTGTTTTTGGAAATATCTGCATCAGTATAAGAAGATTTGCAAAAGTTTGGGCTCCTTAGTGGGTTTTAAGTGTATGGAGACAGCCCAACACCCACAGCACCCATGTCAATTCAAGTTAAATTGGTATATTTAACTTGAATTGGGCCATATGACCCATTATATGTTTCTACTTCCAACACTTTTGTTGTTTGTGGATAGGTATGCATCTATGCAAATGGTTTGCACAAAGTTTGGGCTCCTCAGTGGGTTTTAAGGGTATGGAGACAGCCCAACACCCACAGCACCCATGATAAAACCATACATCACCCGTGCCTATGAAAACATATTTCTGAGTCAGCCATCTCTCAGACTATACTCATTCTGTAAATGATTCCACATTTCACTCTAGAATATATAGAGGTAATGGGAAAAAATATTTGGGCACCTGAATGGGATTTTGGGCTCTAGTCAGGGGGGATATTTGTTTTTTTTAATGGTTAAATTGGTATATTTAACTGGAATTGGGTCCTGAAAAGGTATATACTTCTAGGTCTCCTAGTGTTTTTGGAAATATCTGCATCAGTATAAGAAGATTTGCAAAAGTTTGGGCTCCTTAGTGGGTTTTAAGAATATGGAGACAGCCCAACACCCACAGCACCCATGACAATTCAAGTTAAATTGGTATATTTAACTTGAATTGGGCCATATGACCCATTATATGTATCTACTTCCAACACTTTTGGTGTTTGTGGATAGGTATGCATCTATGCAAATGGTTTGCACAAAGTATGGGCTCCTCAGTGGGTTTTAAGGGTATTGAGACAGCCCAACACCCACAGCACCCATGATAAAACCATACAGCACCCGTGCCTATGAAAACATATTTCTGAGTCAGCCATCTCTCAGACTATACCCATTCTGTAAATGATTCCACATTTCACTCTAGAATATATAGAGGCAATGGGGAAAAAATATTTGGGCACCTGAATGGGATTTTGGGCTCTATTCAGGGGGGATATTTGGCTTTTTTAATGGTTAAATTGGTATATTTAACTGGAATTGGGTCCTGTAAAGGTATATACTTCTAGGTCTCCTAGTGTTTTTGGAAATATCTGCATCAGTATAAGAAGATTTGCAAAAGTTTGGGCTCCTTAGTGGGTTTTAAGTGTATGGAGACAGCCCAACACCCACAGCACCCATGACAATTCAAGTGAAATTGGTATATTTAACTTGAATTGGCCCATATGACCCATTATATGTATCTACTTCCAACACTTTTGTTGTTTGTGGATAGGTATGCATCTATGCAAATGGTTTGCACAAAGTTTGGGCTCCTCAGTGGGTTTTAAGGGTATGGAGACAGCCCAACACCCACAGCACCCATGATAAAACCATACAGCACCCGTGCCTATGAAAACATATTTCTGAGTCAGCCATCTCTCAGACTATACTCATTCTGTAAACGATTCCACATTTCACTCTAGAATATATAGAGGCAATGGGGAAAAAATATTTGGGCACCTGAATGGGATTTTGGGCTCTAGTCAGGGGGGATATTTGTTTTTTTTAATGGTTAAATTGGTATATTTAACTGGAATTGGGTCCTGAAAAGGTATATACTTCTAGGTCTCCTAGTGTTTTTGGAAATATCTGCATCAGTATAAGAAGATTTGCAAAAGTTTGGGCTCCTTAGTGGGTTTTAAGTGTATGGAGACAGCCCAACACCCACAGCACCCATGACAATTCAAGTTGAATTGGTATATTTAACTTGAATTGGGCCATATGACCCATTATATGTATCTACTTCCAACACTTTTGTTGTTTGTGGATAGGTATGCATCTATGCAAATGGTTTGCACAAAGTTTGGGCTCCTCAGTGGGTTTTAAGGGTATGGAGACAGCCCAACACCCACAGCACCCATGATAAAACCATACAGCACCCGTGCCTATGAAAACATATTTCTGAGTCAGCCATCTCTCAGACTATACTCATTCTGTAAATGATTCCACATTTCACTCTAGAATATATAGAGACAATGGGAAAAAAATATTTGGGCACCTGAATGGGATTTTGGGCTCTAGTCAGGGGGGATATTTGTTTTTTTTAATGGTTAAATTGGTATATTTAACTGGAATTGGGTCCTGAAAAGGTATATACTTATAGGTCTCCTAGTGTTTTTGGAAATATCTGCATCAGTATAAGAAGATTTGCAAAAGTTTGGGCTCCTTAGTGGGTTTTAAGGATATGGAGACAGCCCAACACCCACAGCACCCATGACAATTCAAGTTAAATTGGTATATTTAACTTGAATTGGGCCATATGACCCATTATATGTATCTACTTCCAACACTTTTGTTGTTTGTGGATAGGTATGCATCTATGCAAATGGTTTGCACAAAGTATGGGCTCCTCAGTGGGTTTTAAGGGTATTGAGACAGCCCAACACCCACAGCACCCATGATAAAACCATACAGCACCCGTGCCTATGAAAACATATTTCTGAGTCAGCCATCTCTCAGACTATACCCATTCTGTAAATGATTCCACATTTCACTCTAGAATATATAGAGGCAATGGGAAAAAAATATTTGGGCACCTGAATGGGAT
Source organism: Siphonodentalium dalli (assembly GCA_032622095.1). Taxonomy (NCBI): domain Eukaryota; kingdom Metazoa; phylum Mollusca; class Scaphopoda; order Gadilida; family Siphonodentaliidae; genus Siphonodentalium; species Siphonodentalium dalli. Next base: position 188,212,016 of record CP136062.1, on the reverse strand, counting down.
TTTGGGCTCTATTCAGGGGGGATATTTGGTTTTTTTAATGGTTAAATTGGTATATTTAACTGGAATTGGGTCCTGTAAAGGTATATACTTCTAGGTCTCCTAGTGTTTTTGGAAATATCTGCATCAGTATAAGAAGATTTGCAAAAGTTTGGGCTCCTTAGTGGGTTTTAAGTGTATGGAGACAGCCCAACACCCACAGCACCCATGACAATTCAAGTTAAATTGGTATATTTAACTTGAATTGGGCCATATGACCCATTATATGTATCTACTTCCAACACTTTTGTTGTTTGTGGATAGGTATGCATCTATGCAAATGGTTTGCACAAAGTTTGGGCTCCTCAGTGGGTTTTAAGGGTATGGAGACAGCCCAACACCCACAGCACCCATGATAAAACCATACATCACCCGTGCCTATGAAAACATATTTCTGAGTCAGCCATCTCTCAGACTATACTCATTCTGTAAATGATTCCACATTTCACTCTAGAATATATAGAGGCAATGGGAAAAAATATTTGGGCACCTGAATGGGATTTTGGGCTCTAGTCAGGGGGGATATTTGTTTTTTTTTAATGGTTAAATTGGTATATTTAACTGGAATTGGGTCCTGAAAAGGTATATACTTCTAGGTCTCCTAGTGTTTTTGGAAATATCTGCATCAGTATAAGAAGATTTGCAAAAGTTTGGGCTCCTTTGTGGGTTTTAAGAATATGGAGACAGCCCAACACCCACAGCACCCATGACAATTCAAGTTAAATTGGTATATTTAACTTGAATTGGGCCATATGACCCATTATATGTATCTACTTCCAACACTTTTGGTGTTTGTGGATAGGTATGCATCTATGCAAATGGTTTGCACAAAGTATGGGCTCCTCAGTGGGTTTTAAGGGTATTGAGACAGCCCAACACCCACAGCACCCATGATAAAACCATACAGCACCCGTGCCTATGAAAACATATTTCTGAGTCAGCCATCTCTCAGACTATACCCATTCTGTAAATGATTCCACATTTCACTCTAGAATATATAGAGGCAATGGGAAAAAAATATTTGGGCACCTGAATGGGATTTTGGGCTCTATTCAGGGGGGATATTTGGTTTTTTTAATGGTTAAATTGGTATATTTAACTGGAATTGGGTCCTGTAAAGGTATATACTTCTAGGTCTCCTAGTGTTTTTGGAAATATCTGCATCAGTATAAGAAGATTTGCAAAAGTTTGGGCTCCTTAGTGGGTTTTAAGTGTATGGAGACAGCCCAACACCCACAGCACCCATGACAATTCAAGTTAAATTGGTATATTTAACTTGAATTGGGCCATATGACCCATTATATGTATCTACTTCCAACACTTTTGTTGTTTGTGGATAGGTATGCATCTATGCAAATGGTTTGCACAAAGTTTGGGCTCCTCAGTGGGTTTTAAGGGTATGGAGACAGCCCAACACCCACAGCACCCATGATAAAACCATACATCACCCGTGCCTATGAAAACATATTTCTGAGTCAGCCATCTCTCAGACTATACTCATTCTGTAAATGATTCCACATTTCACTCTAGAATATATAGAGGCAATGGGAAAAAATATTTGGGCACCTGAATGGGATTTTGGGCTCTAGTCAGGGGGGATATTTGTTTTTTTTTAATGGTTAAATTGGTATATTTAACTGGAATTGGGTCCTGAAAAGGTATATACTTCTAGGTCTCCTAGTGTTTTTGGAAATATCTGCATCAGTATAAGAAGATTTGCAAAAGTTTGGGCTCCTTAGTGGGTTTTAAGAATATGGAGACAGCCCAACACCCACAGCACCCATGACAATTCAAGTTAAATTGGTATATTTAACTTGAATTGGGCCATATGACCCATTATATGTATCTACTTCCAACACTTTTGGTGTTTGTGGATAGGTATGCATCTATGCAAATGGTTTGCACAAAGTATGGGCTCCTCAGTGGGTTTTAAGGGTATTGAGACAGCCCAACACCCACAGCACCCATGATAAAACCATACAGCACCCGTGCCTATGAAAACATATTTCTGAGTCAGCCATCTCTCAGACTATACCCATTCTGTAAATGATTCCACATTTCACTCTAGAATATATAGAGGCAATGGGGAAAAAATATTTGGGCACCTGAATGGGATTTTGGGCTCTATTCAGGGGGGATATTTGGCTTTTTTAATGGTTAAATTGGTATATTTAACTGGAATTGGGTCCTGTAAAGGTATATACTTCTAGGTCTCCTAGTGTTTTTGGAAATATCTGCATCAGTATAAGAAGATTTGCAAAAGTTTGGGCTCCTTAGTGGGTTTTAAGTGTATGGAGACAGCCCAACACCCACAGCACCCATGACAATTCAAGTGAAATTGGTATATTTAACTTGAATTGGCCCATATGACCCATTATATGTATCTACTTCCAACACTTTTGTTGTTTGTGGATAGGTATGCATCTATGCAAATGGTTTGCACAAAGTTTGGGCTCCTCAGTGGGTTTTAAGGGTATGGAGACTGCCCAACACCCACAGCACCCATGATAAAACCATACAGCACCCGTGCCTATGAAAACATATTTCTGAGTCAGCCATCTCTCAGACTATACTCATTCTGTAAACGATACCACATTTCACTCTAGAATATATAGAGGCAATGGGGAAAAAATATTTGGGCACCTGAATGGGATTTTGGGCTCTAGTCAGGGGGGATATTTGTTTTTTTTAATGGTTAAATTGGTATATTTAACTGGAATTGGGTCCTGAAAAGGTATATACTTCTAGGTCTCCTAGTGTTTTTGGAAATATCTGCATCAGTATAAGAAGATTTGCAAAAGTTTGGGCTCCTTAGTGGGTTTTAAGTGTATGGAGACAGCCCAACACCCACAGCACCCATGACAATTCAAGTTGAATTGGTATATTTAACTTGAATTGGGCCATATGACCCATTATATGTATCTACTTCCAACACTTTTGTTGTTTGTGGATAGGTATGCATCTATGCAAATGGTTTGCACAAAGTTTGGGCTCCTCAGTGGGTTTTAAGGGTATGGAGACAGCCCAACACCCACAGCACCCATGATAAAACCATACAGCACCCGTGCCTATGAAAACATATTTCTGAGTCAGCCATCTCTCAGACTATACTCATTCTGTAAATGATTCCACATTTCACTCTAGAATATATAGAGGCAATGGGAAAAAAATATTTGGGCACCTGAATGGGATTTTGGGCTCTAGTCAGGGGGGATATTTGTTTTTTTTAATGGTTAAATTGGTATATTTAACTGGAATTGGGTCCTGAAAAGGTATATACTTATAGGTCTCCTAGTGTTTTTGGAAATATCTGCATCAGTATAAGAAGATTTGCAAAAGTTTGGGCTCCTTAGTGGGTTTTAAGGATATGGAGACAGCCCAACACCCACAGCACCCATGACAATTCAAGTTAAATTGGTATATTTAACTTGAATTGGGCCATATGACCCATTATATGTATCTACTTCCAACACTTTTGTTGTTTGTGGATAGGTATGCATCTATGCAAATGGTTTGCACAAAGTATGGGCTCCTCAGTGGGTTTTAAGGGTATTGAGACAGCCCAACACCCACAGCACCCATGATAAAACCATACAGCACCCGTGCCTATGAAAACATATTTCTGAGTCAGCCATCTCTCAGACTATACCCATTCTGTAAATGATTCCACATTTCACTCTAGAATATATAGAGGCAATGGGAAAAAAATATTTGGGCACCTGAATGGGATTTTGGGCTCTATTCAGGGGGGATATTTGGTTTTTTTAATGGTTAAATTGGTATATTTAACTGGAATTGGGTCCTGTAAAGGTATATACTTCTAGGTCTCCTAGTGTTTTTGGAAATATCTGCATCAGTATAAGAAGATTTGCAAAAGTTTGGGCTCCTTAGTGGGTTTTAAGTGTATGGAGACAGCCCAACACCCACAGCACGCATGACAATTCAAGTTAAATTGGTATATTTAACTTGAATTGGGCCATATGACCCATTATATGTATCTACTTCCAACACTTTTGTTGTTTGTGGATAGGTATGCATCTATGCAAATGGTTTGCACAAAGTTTGGGCTCCTCAGTGGGTTTTAAGGGTATGGAGACAGCCCAACACCCACAGCACCCATGATAAAACCATACATCACCCGTGCCTATGAAAACATATTTCTGAGCCAGCCATCTCTCAGACTATACTCATTCTGTAAATGATTCCACATTTCACTCTAGAATATATAGAGGCAATGGGAAAAAATATTTGGGCACCTGAATGGGATTTTGGGCTCTAGTCAGGGGGATATTTGTTTTTTTTTAATGGTTAAATTGGTATATTTAACTGGAATTGGGTCCTGAAAAGGTATATACTTCTAGGTCTCCTAGTGTTTTTGGAAATATCTGCATCAGTATAAGAAGATTTGCAAAAGTTTGGGCTCCTTAGTGGGTTTTAAGAATATGGAGACAGCCCAACACCCACAGCACCCATGACAATTCAAGTTAAATTGGTATATTTAACTTGAATTGGGCCATATGACCCATTATATGTATCTACTTCCAACACTTTTGGTGTTTGTGGATAGGTATGCATCTATGCAAATGGTTTGCACAAAGTATGGGCTCCTCGGTGGGTTTTAAGGGTATTGAGACAGCCCAACACCCACAGCACCCATGATAAAACCATACAGCACCCGTGCCTATGAAAACATATTTCTGAGTCAGCCATCTCTCAGACTATACCCATTCTGTAAATGATTCCACATTTCACTCTAGAATATATAGAGGCAATGGGGAAAAAATATTTGGGCACCTGAATGGGATTTTGGGCTCTATTCAGGGGGGATATTTGGCTTTTTTAATGGTTAAATTGGTATATTTAACTGGAATTGGGTCCTGTAAAGGTATATACTTCTAGGTCTCCTAGTGTTTTTGGAAATATCTGCATCAGTATAAGATTTGCAAAAGTTTGGGCTCCTTAGTGGGTTTTAAGTGTATGGAGACAGCCCAACACCCACAGCACCCATGACAATTCAAGTGAAATTGGTATATTTAACTTGAATGGGCCCATATGACCCATTATATGTATCTACTTCCAACACTTTTGTTGTTTGTGGATAGGTATGCATCTATGCAAATGGTTTGCACAAAGTTTGGGCTCCTCAGTGGGTTTTAAGGGTATGGAGACAGCCCAACACCCACAGCACCCATGATAAAACCATACAGCACCCGTGCCTACGAAAACATATTTCTGAGTCAGCCATCTCTCAGACTATACTCATTCTGTAAACGATTCCACATTTCACTCTAGAATATATAGAGGCAATGGGAAAAAAATATTTGGGCACCTGAATGGGATTTTGGGCTCTAGTCAGGGGGGATATTTGTTTTTTTTAATGGTTAAATTGGTATATTTAACTGGAATTGGGTCCTGAAAAGGTATATACTTCTAGGTCTCCTAGTGTTTTTGGAAATATCTGCATCAGTATAAGAAGATTTGCAAAAGTTTGGGCTCCTTAGTGGGTTTTAAGGGTATGGAGACAGCCCAACACCCACAGCACCCATGACAATTCAAGTTAAATTGGTATATTTAACTTGAATTGGGCCATATGACCCATTATATGTATCTACTTCCAACACTTTTGTTGTTTGTGGATAGGTATGCATCTATGCAAATGGTTTGCATAAAGTTTGGGGTCCTCAGTGGGTTTTAAAGGTATTGAGACAGCCCAACACCCACAGCACCCATGATAAAACCATACAGCACCCGTGCCTATGAAAACATATTTCTGAGTCAGCCATCTCTCAGACTATACCCATTCTGTAAATGATTCCATATTTCACTCTAGAATATATAGAGGCAATGGGGAAAAAATATTTGGGCATCTGAATGGGATTTTGGGCTCTATTCAGGGGGGGATATTTGTTTTTTTTAATGGTTAAATTGGTATATTTAACTGGAATTGGGTCCTGTAATGGTATATACTTCTAGGTCTCCTAGTGTTTTTGGAAATATCTGCATCAGTATAAGAAGATTTGCAAAAGTTTGGGCTCCTTAGTGGGTTTTAAGTGTATGGAGACAGCCCAACACCCACAGCACCCATGACAATTCAAGTTGAATTGGTATATTTAACTTGAATTGGGCCATATGACCCATTATATGTATCTACTTCCAACACTTTTGTTGTTTGTGGATAGGTATGCATCTATGAAAATGGTTTGCACAAAGTTTGGGCTCCTCAGTGGGTTTTAAGGGTATTGAGACAGCCCAACACCCACAGCACCCATGATAAAACCATACAGCACCCGTGCCTATGAAAACATATTTCTGAGTCAGCCATCTCTCAGACTATACCCATTCTGTAAATGATTCCACATTTCACTCTAGAATATATAGAGGCAATGGGAAAAAATATTTGGGCACCTGAATGGGATTTTGGGCTCTATTCAGGGGGGGATATTTGTTTTTTTTAATGGTTAAATTGGTATATTTAACTGGAATTGGGTCCAGTAAAGGTATATACTTCTAGGTCTCCTAGTGATTTTGGAAATATCTGCATCAGTATAAGAAGATTTGCAAAAGTTTGGGCTCCTTAGTGGGTTTTAAGGGTATGGAGACAGCCCAACACCCACAGCACCCATGACAATTCAAGTTAAATTGGTATATTTAACTTGAATTGGGCCATATGACCCATTATATATATCTACTTCCAACACTTTAGTTGTTTGTGGATAGGTATGCATCTATGCAAATGGTTTGCATAAAGTTTGGGCTCTTCAGTGGGTTTTAAGGGTATTGAGACAGCCCAACACCCACAGCACCCATGATAAAACCATACAGCACCCGTGCCTATGAAAACATATTTCCGAGTCAGCCATCTCTCAGACTATACCCATTCTGTAAATGATTCCACATTTCACTCTAGAATATATAGAGGCAATGGGAAAAAATATTTGGGCACCTGAATGGGATTTTGGGCTCTATTCAGGGGGGATATTTGTTTTTTTTAATGGTTAAATTGGTATATTTAACTGGAATTGGGTCCTGTAAAGGTATATACTTCTAGGTCTCCCTAGTGTTTTTGGAAATATCTGCATCAGTATAAGAAGATTTGCAAAAGTTTGGGCTCCTTAGTGGGTTTTAAGTGTATGGAGACAGCCCAACACCCACATTACCCATGACAACTCAAGTTAAATTGGTATATTTAACTTGAATTGGGCCATATGACCCATTATATGTATCTACTTCCAACACTTTTGTTGTTTGTGGATAGGTATGCATCTATGCAAATGGTTTGCACAAAGTTTGGGCTCCTCAGTGGGTTTTAAGGGTATGGAGACAGCCCAACACCCACAGCACCCATGATAAAACCATACAGCACCCGTGCCTATGAAAACATATTTCTGAGTCAGCCATCTCTCAGACAATACTCATTCTGTAAACAATTCCACATTTCACTCTAGAATATATAGAGGCAATGGGAAAAAAATATTTGGGCACCTGAATGGGATTTTGGGCTCTAGTCAGGGGGGATATTTGTTTTTTTTTAATGGTTAAATTGGTATATTTAACTGGAATTGGGTCCTGAAAAGGTATATACTTCTAGGTCTCCTAGTGTTTTTGGAAATATCTGCATCAGTATAAGAAGATTTGCAAAAGTTTGGGCTCCTTAGTGGGTTTTAAGGGTATGGAGACAGCCCAACACCCACAGCACCCATGACAATTCAAGTTAAATTGGTATATTTAACTTGAATTGGGCCATATGACCCATTATATGTATCTACTTCCAACACTTTTGTTGTTTGTGGATAGGTATGCATCTATGCAAATGGTTTGCATAAAGTTTGGGCTCTTCAGTGGGTTTTAAGGGTATTGAGACAGCCCAACACCCACAGCACCCATGATAAAACCATACAGCACCCGTGCCTATGAAAACATATTTCCGAGTCAGCCATCTCTCAGACTATACCCATTCTGTAAATGATTCCACATTTCACTCTAGAATATATAGAGGCAATGGGAAAAAATATTTGGGCACCTGAATGGGATTTTGGGATCTATTCAGGGGGGGGGGGATATTTGTTTTTTTTAATGGTTAAATTGGTATATTTAACTGGAATTGGGTCCTGTAAAGGTATATACTTCTAGGTCTCCCTAGTGTTTTTGGAAATATCTGCATCAGTATAAGAAGATTTGCAAAAGTTTGGGCTCCTTAGTGGGTTTTAAGTGTATGGAGACAGCCCAACACCCACAGCACCCATGACAATTCAAGTTAAATTGGTATATTTAACTTGAATTGGGCCATATGACCCATTATATGTATCTACTTCCAACACTTTTGTTGTTTGTGGATAGGTATGCATCTATGCAAATGGTTTGCACAAAGTTTGGGCTCCTCAGTGGGTTTTAAGGGTATGGAGACGGCCCAACACCCACAGCACCCATGATAAAACCATACAGCACCCGTGCCTATGAAAACATATTTCTGAGTCAGCCATCTCTCAGACTATACTCATTCTGTAAACGATTCCACATTTCACTCTAGAATATATAGAGGCAATGGGAAAAAAATATTTGGGCACCTGAATGGGATTTTGGGCTCTATTCAGGGGGGGATATTTGTTTTTTTTAATGGTTAAATTGGTATATTTAACTGGAATTGGGTCCTGTAATGGTATATACTTCTAGGTCTCCTAGTGTTTTTGGAAATATCTGCATCAGTATAAGAAGATTTGCAAAAGTTTGGGCTCCTTAGTGGGTTTTAAGTGTATGGAGACAGCCCAACACCCACAGCACCCATGACAATTCAAGTTGAATTGGTATATTTAACTTGAATTGGGCCATATGACCCATTATATGTATCTACTTCCAACACTTTTGTTGTTTGTGGATAGGTATGCATCTATGAAAATGGTTTGCACAAAGTTTGGGCTCCTCAGTGGGTTTTAAGGGTATTGAGACAGCCCAACACCCACAGCACCCATGATAAAACCATACAGCACCCGTGCCTATGAAAACATATTTCTGAGTCAGCCATCTCTCAGACTATACCCATTCTGTAAATGATTCCACATTTCACTCTAGAATATATAGAGGCAATGGGAAAAAATATTTGGGCACCTGAATGGGATTTTGGGCTCTATTCAGGGGGGGATATTTGTTTTTTTTAATGGTTAAATTGGTATATTTAACTGGAATTGGGTCCAGTAAAGGTATATACTTCTAGGTCTCCTAGTGATTTTGGAAATATCTGCATCAGTATAAGAAGATTTGCAAAAGTTTGGGCTCCTTAGTGGGTTTTAAGGGTATGGAGACAGCCCAACACCCACAGCACCCATGACAATTCAAGTTAAATTGGTATATTTAACTTGAATTGGGCCATATGACCCATTATATATATCTACTTCCAACACTTTAGTTGTTTGTGGATAGGTATGCATCTATGCAAATGGTTTGCATAAAGTTTGGGCTCTTCAGTGGGTTTTAAGGGTATTGAGACAGCCCAACACCCACAGCACCCATGATAAAACCATACAGCACCCGTGCCTATGAAAACATATTTCCGAGTCAGCCATCTCTCAGACTATACCCATTCTGTAAATGATTCCACATTTCACTCTAGAATATATAGAGGCAATGGGAAAAAATATTTGGGCACCTGAATGGGATTTTGGGCTCTATTCAGGGGGGATATTTGTTTTTTTTAATGGTTAAATTGGTATATTTAACTGGAATTGGGTCCTGTAAAGGTATATACTTCTAGGTCTCCCTAGTGTTTTTGGAAATATCTGCATCAGTATAAGAAGATTTGCAAAAGTTTGGGCTCCTTAGTGGGTTTTAAGTGTATGGAGACAGCCCAACACCCACATTACCCATGACAACTCAAGTTAAATTGGTATATTTAACTTGAATTGGGCCATATGACCCATTATATGTATCTACTTCCAACACTTTTGTTGTTTGTGGATAGGTATGCATCTATGCAAATGGTTTGCACAAAGTTTGGGCTCCTCAGTGGGTTTTAAGGGTATGGAGACAGCCCAACACCCACAGCACCCATGATAAAACCATACAGCACCCGTGCCTATGAAAACATATTTCTGAGTCAGCCATCTCTCAGACAATACTCATTCTGTAAACAATTCCACATTTCACTCTAGAATATATAGAGGCAATGGGAAAAAAATATTTGGGCACCTGAATGGGATTTTGGGCTCTAGTCAGGGGGGATATTTGTTTTTTTTTAATGGTTAAATTGGTATATTTAACTGGAATTGGGTCCTGAAAAGGTATATACTTCTAGGTCTCCTAGTGTTTTTGGAAATATCTGCATCAGTATAAGAAGATTTGCAAAAGTTTGGGCTCCTTAGTGGGTTTTAAGGGTATGGAGACAGCCCAACACCCACAGCACCCATGACAATTCAAGTTAAATTGGTATATTTAACTTGAATTGGGCCATATGACCCATTATATGTATCTACTTCCAACACTTTTGTTGTTTGTGGATAGGTATGCATCTATGCAAATGGTTTGCATAAAGTTTGGGCTCTTCAGTGGGTTTTAAGGGTATTGAGACAGCCCAACACCCACAGCACCCATGATAAAACCATACAGCACCCGTGCCTATGAAAACATATTTCCGAGTCAGCCATCTCTCAGACTATACCCATTCTGTAAATGATTCCACATTTCACTCTAGAATATATAGAGGCAATGGGAAAAAATATTTGGGCACCTGAATGGGATTTTGGGATCTATTCAGGGGGGGGGGGATATTTGTTTTTTTTAATGGTTAAATTGGTATATTTAACTGGAATTGGGTCCTGTAAAGGTATATACTTCTAGGTCTCCCTAGTGTTTTTGGAAATATCTGCATCAGTATAAGAAGATTTGCAAAAGTTTGGGCTCCTTAGTGGGTTTTAAGTGTATGGAGACAGCCCAACACCCACAGCACCCATGACAATTCAAGTTAAATTGGTATATTTAACTTGAATTGGGCCATATGACCCATTATATGTATCTACTTCCAACACTTTTGTTGTTTGTGGATAGGTATGCATCTATGCAAATGGTTTGCACAAAGTTTGGGCTCCTCAGTGGGTTTTAAGGGTATGGAGACGGCCCAACACCCACAGCACCCATGATAAAACCATACAGCACCCGTGCCTATGAAAACATATTTCTGAGTCAGCCATCTCTCAGACTATACTCATTCTGTAAACGATTCCACATTTCACTCTAGAATATATAGAGGCAATGGGAAAAAAATATTTGGGCACCTGAATGGGATTTTGGGCTCTAGTCAGGGGGGATATTTGTTTTTTTTAATGGTTAAATTGGTATATTTAACTGGAATTGGGTCCTGAAAAGGTATATACTTCTAGGTCTCCTAGTGTTTTTGGAAATATCTGCATCAGTATAAGAAGATTTGCAAAAGTTTGGGCTCCTTAGTGGGTTTTAAGGGTATGGAGACAGCCCAACACCCACAGCACCCATGACAATTCAAGTTAAATTGGTATATTTAACTTGAATTGGGCCATATGACCCATTATATGTATCTACTTCCAACACTTTTGTTGTTTGTGGATAGGTATGCATCTATGCAAATGGTTTGCACAAAGTTTGGGCTCCTCAGTGGGTTTTAAGGGTATTGAGACAGCCCAACACCCACAGCACCCATGATAAAACCATACAGCACCCGTGCCTATGAAAACATATTTCTGAGTCAGCCATCTCTCAGACTATACCCATTCTGTAAATGATTCCACATTTCACTCTAGAATATATAGAGGCAATGGGGAAAAAAATATTTGGGCATCTGAATGGGATTTTGGGCTCTATTCAGGGGGGATATTTGTTTTTTTTAATGGTTAAATTGGTATATTTAACTGGAATTGGGTCCTGTAATGGTATATACTTCTAGGTCTCCTAGTGTTTTTGGAAATATCTGCATCAGTATAAGAAGATTTGCAAAAGTTTGGGCTCCTTAGTGGGTTTTAAGGGTATGGAGACAGCCCAACACCCACAGCACCCATGACAATTCAAGTTAAATTGGTATATTTAACTTGAATTGGGCCATATGACCCGTTATATATATCTACTTCCAACACTTTTGTTGTTTGTGGATAGGTATGCATCTATGCAAATGGTTTGCATAAAGTTTGGGCTCTTCAGTGGGTTTTAAGGGTATTGAGACAGCCCAACACCCACAGCACCCATGATAAAACCATACAGCACCCGTGCCTATGAAAACATATTTCCGAGTCAGCCATCTCTCAGACTATACCCATTCTGTAAATGATTCCACATTTCACTCTAGAATATATATAGAGGCAATGGGAAAAAATATTTGGGCACCTCAATGAGATTTTTGGCTCTAGTCAGGGGGGATATTTGTTTTTTTTAATGGTTAAATTGGTATATTTAACTGGAATTGGGTCCTGTAAAGGTATATACTTCAAGGTATCCTAGTGTTTTTGGAAATATCTGCATCAGTATAAGAAGATTTGCAAAAGTTTGGGCTCCTTAGTGGGTTGTAAGTGTATGGAGACAGCCCAACACCCACAGCAGCCATGACAATTCAAGTTAAATTGGTATATTTAACTTGAATTGGGCCATATGACCCATTATATGTATCTACTTCCAACACTTTTGTTGTTTGTGGATAGGTATGCATCTATGCAAATGGTTTGCACAAAGTATGGGCTCCTCAGTGGGTTTTAAGGGTATTGAGACAGCCCAACACCCACAGCACCCATGATAAAACCATACAGCACCCGTGCCTATGAAAACATATTTCTGAGTCAGCCATCTCTCAGACTATACTCATTCTGTAAATGATTCCACATTTCACTGTAGAATATATAGAGGCAATGGGAAAACAATATTTGGGCACCTGAATGGGATTTTGGGCTCTAGTCAGGGGGGATATTTGGTTTTTTTAATGGTTAAATTGGTATATTTAACTGGAATTGGGTCCTGAAAAGGTATATACTTCTAGGTCTCCTAGTGTTTTTGGAAATATCTGCATCAGTATAAGAAGATTTGCAAAAGTTTGGGGTCCTTAGTGGGTTGTAAGTGTATGGAGACAGCCCAACACCCACAGCAGCCATGACAATTCAAGTTAAATTGGTATATTTAACTTGAATTGGGCCATATGACCCATTGTATGTATCTACTTCCAACACTTTTGTTGTTTGTGGATAGGTATGCATCTATGCAAATGGTTTGCCCAAAGTATGGGCTCCTCAGTGGGTTTTAAGGGTATTGAGACAGCCCAACACCCACAGCACCCATGATAAAACCATACAGCACCCGTGCCTATGAAAACATATTTCTGAGTCAGCCATCTCTCAGACTATACTCATTCTGTAAATGATTCCACATTTCACTCTAGAATATATAGAGGCAATGGGAAAACAATATTTGGGCACCTGAATGGGATTTTGGGCTCTAGTCAGGGGGGATATTTGTTTTTTTTAATGGTTAAATTGGTATATTTAACTGGAATTGGGTCCTGAAAAGGTATATACTTCTAGGTCTCCTAGTGTTTTTGGAAATATCTGCATCAGTATAAGAAGATTTGCAAAAGTTTGGGCTCCTTAGTGGGTTTTAAGGGTATGGAGACAGCCCAACACCCACAGCACCCATGACAATTCAAGTTAAATTGGTATATTTAACTTGAATTGGGCCATATGACCCATTATATATATCTACTTCCAACACTTTTGTTGTTTGTGGATAGGTATGCATCTATGCAAATGGTTTGCATAAAGTTTGGGCTCTTCAGTGGGTTTTAAGGGTATTGAGACAGCCCAACACCCACAGCACCCATGATAAAACCATACAGCACCCGTGCCTATGAAAACATATTTCCGAGTCAGCCATCTCTCAGACTATACCCATTCTGTAAATGATTCCACATTTCACTCTAGAATATATAGTGGCAATGGGAAAAAATATTTGGGCACCTGAATGGGATTTTGGGCTCTATTCAGGGGGGATATTTGTTTTTTTTAATGGTTAAATTGGTATATTTAACTGGAATTGGGTCCTGTAAAGGTATATATTTCTAGGTCTCCCTAGTGTTTTTGGAAATATCTGCATCAGTATAAGAAGATTTGCAAAAGTTTGGGCTCCTTAGTGGGTTTTAAGTGTATGGAGACAGCCCAACACCCACAGCACCCATGACAATTCAAGTTAAATTGGTATATTTAACTTGAATTGGGCCATATGACCCATTATATGTATCTACTTCCAACACTTTTGTTGTTTGTGGATAGGTATGCATCTATGCAAATGGTTTGCACAAAGTTTGGGCTCCTCAGTGGGTTTTAAGGGTATTGAGACAGCCCAACACCCACAGCACCCATGATAAAACCATACAGCACCCGTGCCTATGGAAACATATTTCTGAGTCAGCCATCTCTCAGACTATACCCATTCTGTAAATGATTCCACATTTCACTCTAGAATATATAGAGGCAATGGGGAAAAAATATTTGGGCACCTGCATGGGATTTTGGGCTCTATTCAGGGGGGATATTTGTTTTTTTTTAATGGTTAAATTGGTTTATTTAACTGGAATTGGGTCCTGTAATGGTATATACTTCTAGGTCTCCTAGTGTTTTTGGAAATATCTGCATCAGTATAAGAAGATTTGCAAAAGTTTGGGCTCCTTAGTGGGTTTTACGGGTATGGAGACAGCCCAACATCCACAGCACCCATGACAATTCAAGTTAAATTGGTATATTTAACTTGAATTGGGCCATATGACCCATTATATGTATATACTTCCAACACTTTTGTTGTTTGTGGATAGGTATGCATCTATGAAAATGGTTTGCACAAAGTTTGTCTCCTCAGTGGGTTTTAAGGGTATTGAGACAGCCCAACACCCACAGCACCCATGATAAAACCATACAGCACCCGTGCCTATGAAAACATATTTCTGAGTCAGCCATCTCTCAGACTATACCCATTCTGTAAATGATTCCACATTTCACTCTAGAATATATAGAGGCAATGGGAAAAAATATTTGGGCACCTGAATGGGATTTTGGGTTCTATTCAGGGGGGATATTTGTTTTTTTTTAATGGTTAAATTGGTATATTTAACTGGAATTGGGTCCTGTAAAGGTATATACTTCTAGGTCTCCTAGTGATTTTGGAAATATCTACATCAGTATAAGAAGATTTGCAAAAGTTTGGGCTCCTTAGTGGGTTTTAAGGGTATGGAGACAGCCCAACACCCACAGCACTCATGACAATTCAAGTTAAATTGGTATATTTAACTTGAATTGGGCCATATGACCCATTATATATATCTACTTCCAACACTTTTGTTGTTTGTGGATAGGTATGCATCTATGCAAATGGTTTGCATAAAGTTTGGGCTCTTCAGTGGGTTTTAAGGGTATTGAGACAGCCCAACACCCACAGCACCCATGATAAAACCATACAGCACCCGTGCCTATGAAAACATATTTCCCGAGTCAGCCATCTCTCAGACTATACCCATTCTGTAAATGATTCCACATTTCACTCTAGAATATATAGTGGCAATGGGAAAACATATTTGGGCACCTGAATGGGATTTTGGGCTCTATTCAGGGGGGATATTTGTTTTTTTTAATGGTTAAATTGGTATATTTAACTGGAATTGGGTCCTGTAAAGGTATATACTTCTAGGTCTCCCTAGTGTTTTTGGAAATATCTGCATCAGTATAAGAAGATTTGCAAAAGTTTGGGCTCCTTAGTGGGTTTTAAGTGTATGGAGACAGCCCAACACCCACAGCACCCATGACAATTCAAGTTAAATTGGTATATTTAACTTGAATTGGGCCATATGACCCATTATATGTATCTACTTCCAACACTTTTGTTGTTTGTGGATAGGTATGCATCTATGCAAATGGTTTGCACAAAGTATGGGCTCCTCAGTGGGTTTTAAGGGTATTGAGACAGCCCAACACCCACAGCACCCATGATAAAACCATACAGCACCCGTGCCTATGAAAACATATTTCTGAGTCAGCCATCTCTCAGACTATACTCATTCTGTAAATGATTCCACATTTCACTGTAGAATATATAGAGGCAATGGGAAAACAATATTTGGGCACCTGAATGGGATTTTGGGCTCTATTCAGGGGGGATATTTGTTTTTTTTAATGGTTAAATTGGTATATTTAACTGGAATTGGGTCCTGAAAAGGTATATACTTCTAGGTCTCCTAGTGTTTTTGGAAATATCTGCATCAGTATAAGAAGATTTGCAAAAGTTTGGGCTCCTTAGTGGGTTGTAAGTGTATGGAGACAGCCCAACACCCACAGCAGCCATGACAATTCAAGTTAAATTGGTATATTTAACTTGAATTGGGCCATATGACCCATTGTATGTATCTACTTCCAACACTTTTGTTGTTTGTGGATAGGTATGCATCTATGCAAATGGTTTGCCCAAAGTATGGGCTCCTCAGTGGGTTTTAAGGGTATTGAGACAGCCCAACACCCACAGCACCCATGATAAAACCATACAGCACCCGTGCCTATGAAAACATATTTCTGAGTCAGCCATCTCTCAGACTATACTCATTCTGTAAATGATTCCACATTTCACTCTAGAATATATAGAGGCAATGGGAAAACAATATTTGGGCACCTGAATGGGATTTTGGGCTCTAGTCAGGGGGGATATTTGTTTTTTTTAATGGTTAAATTGGTATATTTAACTGGAATTGGGTCCTGAAAAGGTATATACTTCTAGGTCTCCTAGTGTTTTTGGAAATATCTGCATCAGTATAAGAAGATTTGCAAAAGTTTGGGCTCCTTAGTGGGTTTTAAGGGTATGGAGACAGCCCAACACCCACAGCACCCATGACAATTCAAGTTAAATTGGTATATTTAACTTGAATTGGGCCATATGACCCATTATATATATCTACTTCCAACACTTTTGTTGTTTGTGGATAGGTATGCATCTATGCAAATGGTTTGCATAAAGTTTGGGCTCTTCAGTGGGTTTTAAGGGTATTGAGACAGCCCAACACCCACAGCACCCATGATAAAACCATACAGCACCCGTGCCTATGAAAACATATTTCCGAGTCAGCCATCTCTCAGACTATACCCATTCTGTAAATGATTCCACATTTCACTCTAGAATATATAGTGGCAATGGGAAAAAATATTTGGGCACCTGAATGGGATTTTGGGCTCTATTCAGGGGGGATATTTGTTTTTTTTAATGGTTAAATTGGTATATTTAACTGGAATTGGGTCCTGTAAAGGTATATATTTCTAGGTCTCCCTAGTGTTTTTGGAAATATCTGCATCAGTATAAGAAGATTTGCAAAAGTTTGGGCTCCTTAGTGGGTTTTAAGTGTATGAAGACAGCCCAACACCCACAGCACCCATGACAATTCAAGTTAAATTGGTATATTTAACTTGAATTGGGCCATATGACCCATTATATGTATCTACTTCCAACACTTTTGTTGTTTGTGGATAGGTATGCATCTATGCAAATGGTTTGCACAAAGTTTGGGCTCCTCAGTGGGTTTTAAGGGTATTGAGACAGCCCAACACCCACAGCACCCATGATAAAACCATACAGCACCCGTGCCTATGGAAACATATTTCTGAGTCAGCCATCTCTCAGACTATACCCATTCTGTAAATGATTCCACATTTCACTCTAGAATATATAGAGGCAATGGGGAAAAAATATTTGGGCACCTGCATGGGATTTTGGGCTCTATTCAGGGGGGATATTTGTTTTTTTTTAATGGTTAAATTGGTTTATTTAACTGGAATTGGGTCCTGTAATGGTATATACTTCTAGGTCTCCTAGTGTTTTTGGAAATATCTGCATCAGTATAAGAAGATTTGCAAAAGTTTGGGCTCCTTAGTGGGTTTTACGGGTATGGAGACAGCCCAACATCCACAGCACCCATGACAATTCAAGTTAAATTGGTATATTTAACTTGAATTGGGCCATATGACCCATTATATGTATATACTTCCAACACTTTTGTTGTTTGTGGATAGGTATGCATCTATGAAAATGGTTTGCACAAAGTTTGTCTCCTCAGTGGGTTTTAAGGGTATTGAGACAGCCCAACACCCACAGCACCCATGATAAAACCATACAGCACCCGTGCCTATGAAAACATATTTCTGAGTCAGCCATCTCTCAGACTATACCCATTCTGTAAATGATTCCACATTTCACTCTAGAATATATAGAGGCAATGGGAAAAAATATTTGGGCACCTGAATGGGATTTTGGGTTCTATTCAGGGGGGATATTTGTTTTTTTTTAATGGTTAAATTGGTATATTTAACTGGAATTGGGTCCTGTAAAGGTATATACTTCTAGGTTTCCTAGTGATTTTGGAAATATCTACATCAGTATAAGAAGATTTGCAAAAGTTTGGGCTCCTTAGTGGGTTTTAAGGGTATGGAGACAGCCCAACACCCACAGCACCCATGACAATTCAAGTTAAATTGGTATATTTAACTTGAATTGGGCCATATGACCCATTATATATATCTACTTCCAACACTTTTGTTGTTTGTGGATAGGTATGCATCTATGCAAATGGTTTGCATAAAGTTTGGGCTCTTCAGTGGGTTTTAAGGGTATTGAGACAGCCCAACACCCACAGCACCCATGATAAAACCATACAGCACCCGTGCCTATGAAAACATATTTCCCGAGTCAGCCATCTCTCAGACTATACCCATTCTGTAAATGATTCCACATTTCACTCTAGAATATATAGTGGCAATGGGAAAACATATTTGGGCACCTGAATGGGATTTTGGGCTCTATTCAGGGGGGATATTTGTTTTTTTAATGGTTAAATTGGTATATTTAACTGGAATTGGGTCCTGTAAAGGTATATACTTCTAGGTCTCCCTAGTGTTTTTGGAAATATCTGCATCAGTATAAGAAGATTTGCAAAAGTTTGGGCTCCTTAGTGGGTTTTAAGTGTATGGAGACAGCCCAACACCCACAGCACCCATGACAATTCAAGTTAAATTGGTATATTTAACTTGAATTGGGCCATATGACCCATTGTATGTATCTACTTCCAACACTTTTGTTGTTTGTGGATAGGTATGCATCTATGCAAATGGTTTGCCCAAAGTATGGGCTCCTCAGTGGGTTTTAAGGGTATTGAGACAGCCCAACACCCACAGCACCCATGATAAAACCATACAGCACCCGTGCCTATGAAAACATATTTCTGAGTCAGCCATCTCTCAGACTATACTCATTCTGTAAATGATTCCACATTTCACTCTAGAATATATAGAGGCAATGGGAAAACAATATTTGGGCACCTGAATGGGATTTTGGGCTCTAGTCAGGGGGGATATTTGTTTTTTTTAATGGTTAAATTGGTATATTTAACTGGAATTGGGTCCTGAAAAGGTATATACTTCTAGGTCTCCTAGTGTTTTTGGAAATATCTGCATCAGTATAAGAAGATTTGCAAAAGTTTGGGCTCCTTAGTTGGTTTTAAGGGTATGGAGACAGCCCAACACCCACAGCACCCATGACAATTCAAGTTAAATTGGTATATTTAACTTGAATTGGGCCATATGACCCATTATATATATCTACTTCCAACACTTTTGTTGTTTGTGGATAGGTATGCATCTATGCAAATGGTTTGCATAAAGTTTGGGCTCTTCAGTGGGTTTTAAGGGTATTGAGACAGCCCAACACCCACAGCACCCATGATAAAACCATACAGCACCCGTGCCTATGAAAACATATTTCCGAGTCAGCCATCTCTCAGACTATACCCATTCTGTAAATGATTCCACATTTCACTCTAGAATATATAGTGGCAATGGTAAAAAATATTTGGGCACCTGAATGGGATTTTGGGCTCTATTCAGGGGGGATATTTGTTTTTTTTAATGGTTAAATTGGTATATTTAACTGGAATTGGGTCCTGTAAAGGTATATACTTCTAGGTCTCCCTAGCGTTTTTGGAAATATCTGCATCAGTATAAGATTTGCAAAAGTTTGGGCTCCTTAGTGGGTTTTAAGTGTATGGAGACAGCCCAACACCCACAGCACCCATGACAATTCAAGTTAAATTGGTATATTTAACTTGAATTGGACCATATGACCCATTATATGTATCTACTTCCAACACTTTTGTTGTTTGTGGATAGGTATGCATCTATGCAAATGGTTTGCACAAAGTTTGGGCTCCTCAGTGGGTTTTAAGGGTATTGAGACAGCCCAACACCCACAGCACCCATGATAAAACCATACAGCACCCGTGCCTATGAAAACATATTTCTGAGTCAGCCATCTCTCAGACTATACCCATTCTGTAAATGATTCCACATTTCACTCTAGAATATTTAGAGGCAATGGGGAAAAAATATTTGGGCACCTGCATGGGATTTTGGGCTCTATTCAGGGGGGATATTTGTTTTTTTTAATGGTTAAATTGGTTTATTTAACTGGAATTGGGTCCTGTAATGGTATATACTTCTAGGTCTCCTAGTGTTTTTGGAAATATCTGCATCAGTATAAGAAGATTTGCAAAAGTTTGGGCTCCTTAGTGGGTTTTAAGGGTATGGAGACAGCCCAACATCCACAGCACCCATGACAATTCAAGTTAAATTGGTATATTTAACTTGAATTGGGCCATATGACCCATTATATGTATATACTTCCAACACTTTTGTTGTTTGTGGATAGGTATGCATCTATGAAAATGGTTTGCACAAAGTTTGTCTCCTCAGTGGGTTTTAAGGGTATTGAGACAGCCCAACACCCACAGCACCCATGATAAAACCATACAGCACCCGTGCCTATGAAAACATATTTCTGAGTCAGCCATCTCTCAGACTATACCCATTCTGTAAATGATTCCACATTTCACTCTAGAATATATAGAGGCAATGGGAAAAAATATTTGGGCACCTGAATGGGATTTTGGGTTCTATTCAGGGGGGATATTTGTTTTTTTTAATGGTTAAATTGGTATATTTAACTGGAATTGGGTCCTGTAAAGGTATATACTTCTAGGTCTCCTAGTGATTTTGGAAATATCTACATCAGTATAAGAAGATTTGCAAAAGTTTGGGCTCCTTAGTGGGTTTTAAGGGTATGGAGACAGCCCAACACCCACAGCACCCATGACAATTCAAGTTAAATTGGTATATTTAACTTGAATTGGGCCATATGACCCATTATATATATCTACTTCCAACACTTTTGTTGTTTGTGGATAGGTATGCATCTATGCAAATGGTTTGCATAAAGTTTGGGCTCTTCAGTGGGTTTTAAGGGTATTGAGACAGCCCAACACCCACAGCACCCATGATAAAACCATACAGCACCCGTGCCTATGAAAACATATTTCCCGAGTCAGCCATCTCTCAGACTATACCCATTCTGTAAATGATTCCACATTTCACTCTAGAATATATAGTGGCAATGGGAAAAAATATTTGGGCACCTGAATGGGATTTTGGGCTCTATTCAGGGGGGATATTTGTTTTTTTTAATGGTTAAATTGGTATATTTAACTGGAATTGGGTCCTGTAAAGGTATATACTTCTAGGTCTCCCTAATGTTTTTGGAAATATCTGCATCAGTATAAGAAGATTTGCAAAAGTTTGGGCTCCTTAGTGGGTTTTAAGTGTATGGAGACAGCCCAACACCCACAGCACCCATGACAATTCAAGTTAAATTGGTATATTTAACTTGAATTGGGCCATATGACCCATTATATGTATCTACTTCCAACACTTTTGTTGTTTGTGGATAGGTATGCATCTATGCAAATGGTTTGCACAAAGTTTGGGCTCCTCAGTGGGTTTTAAGGGTATTGAGACAGCGCAACACCCACAGCACCCATGATAAAACCATACAGCACCCGTGCCTATGAAAACATATTTCTGAGTCAGCCATCTCTCAGACTATACCCATTCTGTAAATGATTCCACATTTCACTCTAGAATATATAGAGGCAATGGGGAAAAATATTTGGGCACCTGCGTGGGATTTTGGGCTCTATTCAGGGGGGATATTTGTTTTTTTTAATGGTTAAATTGGTATATTTAACTGGAATTGGGTCCTGAAAAGGTATATACTTCTAGGTCTCCTAGTGTTTTTGGAAATATCTGCATCAGTATAAGAAGATTTGCAAAAGTTTGGGCTCCTTAGTGGGTTGTAAGTGTATGGAGGCAGCCCAACACCCACAGCAGCCATGACAATTCAAGTTAAATTGGTATATTTAACTTGAATTGGGCCATATGACCCATTGTATGTATCTACTTCCAACACTTTTGTTGTTTGTGGATAGGTATGCATCTATGCAAATGGTTTGCCCAAAGTATGGGCTCCTCAGTGGGTTTTAAGGGTATTGAGACAGCCCAACACCCACAGCACCCATGATAAAACCATACAGCACCCGTGCCTATGAAAACATATTTCTGAGTCAGCCATCTCTCAGACTATACTCATTCTGTAAATGATTCCACATTTCACTCTAGAATATATAGAGGCAATGGGAAAACAATATTTGGGCACCTGAATGGGATTTTGGGCTCTAGTCAGGGGGGATATTTGTTTTTTTTAATGGTTAAATTGGTATATTTAACTGGAATTGGGTCCTGAAAAGGTATATACTTCTAGGTCTCCTAGTGTTTTTGGAAATATCTGCATCAGTATAAGAAGATTTGCAAAAGTTTGGGCTCCTTAGTGGGTTTTAAGTGTATGGAGACAGCCCAACACCCACAGCACCCATGACAATTCAAGTTAAATTGGTATATTTAACTTGAATTGGGCCATATGACCCATTATATATATCTACTTCCAACACTTTTGTTGTTTGTGGATAGGTATGCATCTATGCAAATGGTTTGCATAAAGTTTGGGCTCTTCAGTGGGTTTTAAGGGTATTGAGACAGCCCAACACCCACAGCACCCATGATAAAACCATACAGCACCCGTGCCTATGAAAACATATTTCCGAGTCAGCCATCTCTCAGACTATACCCATTCTGTAAATGATTCCACATTTCACTCTAGAATATATAGTGGCAATGGGAAAAAATATTTGGGCACCTGAATGGGATTTTGGGCTCTATTCAGGGGGGATATTTGTTTTTTTTAATGGTTAAATTGGTATATTTAACTGGAATTGGGTCCTGTAAAGGTATATACTTCTAGGTCTCCCTAGTGTTTTTGGAAATATCTGCATCAGTATAAGAAGATTTGCAAAAGTTTGGGCTCCTTAGTGGGTTTTAAGTGTATGGAGACAGCCCAACACCCACAGCACCCATGACAATTCAAGTTAAATTGGTATATTTAACTTGAATTGGGCCATATGACCCATTATATGTATCTACTTCCAACACTTTTGTTGTTTGTGGATAGGTATGCATCTATGCAAATGGTTTGCACAAAGTTTGGGCTCCTCAGTGGGTTTTAAGGGTATTGAGACAGCCCAACACCCACAGCACCCATGATAAAACCATACAGCACCCGTGCCTATGAAAACATATTTCTGAGTCAGCCAATTCTCAGACTATACCCATTCTGTAAATGATTCCACATTTCACTCTAGAATATATAGAGGCAATGGGGAAAAAATATTTGGGCATCTGCATGGGATTTTGGGCTCTATTCAGGGGGGATATTTGTTTTTTTTAATGGTTAAATTGGTTTATTTAACTGGAATTGGGTCCTGTAATGGTATATACTTCTAGGTCTCCTAGTGTTTTTGGAAATATCTGCATCAGTATAAGAAGACTTGCAAAAGTTTGGGCTCCTTAGTGGGTTTTAAGGGTATGGAGACAGCCCAACATCCACAGCACCCATGACAATTCAAGTTAAATTGGTATATTTAACTTGAATTGGGCCATATGACCCATTATATGTATATACTTCCAACACTTTTGTTGTTTGTGGATAGGTATGCATCTATGAAAATGGTTTGCACAAAGTTTGTCTCCTCAGTGGGTTTTAAGGGTATTGAGACAGCCCAACACCCACAGCACCCATGATAAAACCATACAGCACCCGTGCCTATGAAAACATATTTCTGAGTCAGCCATCTCTCAGACTATACCCATTCTGTAAATGATTCCACATTTCACTCTAGAATATATAGAGGCAATGGGAAAAAATATTTGGGCACCTGAATGGGATTTTGGGTTCTATTCAGGGGGGATATTTGTTTTTTTTTAATGGTTAAATTGGTATATTTAACTGGAATTGGGTCCTGTAAAGGTATATACTTCTAGGTCTCCTAGTGATCTTGGAAATATCTACATCAGTATAAGAAGATTTGCAAAAGTTTGGGCTCCTTAGTGGGTTTTAAGGGTATGGAGACAGCCCAACACCCACAGCACCCATGACAATTCAAGTTAAATTGGTATATTTAACTTGAATTGGGCCATATGACCCATTATATATATCTACTTCCAACACTTTTGTTGTTTGTGGATAGGTATGCATCTATGCAAATGGTTTGCATAAAGTTTGGGCTCTTCAGTGGGTTTTAAGGGTATTGAGACAGCCCAACACCCACAGCACCCATGATAAAACCATACAGCACCCGTGCCTATGAAAACATATTTCCCGAGTCAGCCATCTCTCAGACTATACCCATTCTGTAAATGATTCCACATTTCACTCTAGAATATATAGTGGCAATGGGAAAAAATATTTGGGCACCTGAATGGGATTTTGGGCTCTATTCAGGGGGGATATTTGTTTTTTTTAATGGTTAAATTGGTATATTTAACTGGAATTGGGTCCTGTAAAGGTATATACTTCTAGGTCTCCCTAATGTTTTTGGAAATATCTGCATCAGTATAAGAAGATTTGCAAAAGTTTGGGCTCCTTAGTGGGTTTTAAGTGTATGGAGACAGCCCAACACCCACAGCACCCATGACAATTCAAGTTAAATTGGTATATTTAACTTGAATTGGGCCATATGACCCATTATATGTATCTACTTCCAACACTTTTGTTGTTTGTGGATAGGTATGCATCTATGCAAATGGTTTGCACAAAGTTTGGGCTCCTCAGTGGGTTTTAAGGGTATTGAGACAGCCCAACACCCACAGCACCCATGATAAAACCATACAGCACCCGTGCCTATGAAAACATATTTCTGAGTCAGCCATCTCTCAGACTATACCCATTCTGTAAATGATTCCACATTTCACTCTAGAATATATAGAGGCAATGGGGAAAAATATTTGGGCACCTGCGTGGGATTTTGGGCTCTATTCAGGGGGGATATTTGTTTTTTTTTAATGGTTAAATTGGTATATTTAACTGGAATTGGGTCCTGAAAAGGTATATACTTCTAGGTCTCCTAGTGTTTTTGGAAATATCTGCATCAGTATAAGAATATTTGCAAAAGTTTGGGCTCCTTAGTGGGTTGTAAGTGTATGGAGGCAGCCCAACACCCACAGCACCCATGACAATTCAAGTTAAATTGGTATATTTAACTTGAATTGGGCCATATGACCCATTGTATGTATCTACTTCCAACACTTTTGTTGTTTGTGGATAGGTATGCATCTATGCAAATGGTTTGCCCAAAGTATGGGCTCCTCAGTGGGTTTTAAGGGTATTGAGACAGCCCAACACCCACAGCACCCATGATAAAACCATACAGCACCCGTGCCTATGAAAACATATTTCTGAGTCAGCCATCTCTCAGACTATACTCATTCTGTAAATGATTCCACATTTCACTCTAGAATATATAGAGGCAATGGGAAAACAATATTTGGGCACCTGAATGGGATTTTGGGCTCTAGTCAGGGGGGATATTTGTTTTTTTTAATGGTTAAATTGGTATATTTAACTGGAATTGGGTCCTGAAAAGGTATATACTTCTAGGTCTCCTAGTGTTTTTGGAAATATCTGCATCAGTATAAGAAGATTTGCAAAAGTTTGGGCTCCTTAGTGGGTTTTAAGGGTATGGAGACAGCCCAACACCCACAGCACCCATGACAATTCAAGTTAAATTGGTATATTTAACTTGAATTGGGCCATATGACCCATTATATATATCTACTTCCAACACTTTTGTTGTTTGTGGATAGGTATGCATCTATGCAAATGGTTTGCATAAAGTTTGGGCTCTTCAGTGGGTTTTAAGGGTATTGAGACAGCCCAACACCCACAGCACCCATGATAAAACCATACAGCACCCGTGCCTATGAAAACATATTTCCGAGTCAGCCATCTCTCAGACTATACCCATTCTGTAAATGATTCCACATTTCACTCTAGAATATATAGTGGCAATGGGAAATAATACTTGGGCACCTGAATGGGATTTTGGGCTCTATTCAGGGGGGATATTATGTTTTTTTTAATGGTTAAATTGGTATATTTAACTGGAATTGGGTCCTGTAAAGGTATATACTTCTAGGTCTCCCTAGTGTTTTTGGAAATATCTGCATCAGTATAAAAAGATTTGCAAAAGTTTGGGCTCCTTAGTGGGTTTTAAGTGTATGGAGACAGCCCAACACCCACAGCACCCATGACAATTCAAGTTAAATTGGTATATTTAACTTGAATTGGGCCATATGACCCATTATATGTATCTACTTCCAACACTTTTGTTGTTTGTGGATAGGTATGCATCTATGCAAATGGTTTGCACAAAGTTTGTCTCCTCAGTGGGTTTTAAGGGTATTGAGATAGCCCAACACCCACAGCACCCATGATAAAACCATACAGCACCCGTGCCTATGAAAACATATTTCTGAGTCAGCCATCTCTCAGACTATACTCATTCTGTAAATGATTCCACATTTCACTCTAGAATATATAGAGGCAATGGGAAAACAATATTTGGGCACCTGAATGGGATTTTGGGCTCTAGTCAGGGGGGATATTTGTTTTTTTTAATGGTTAAATTGGTATATTTAACTGGAATTGGGTCCTGAAAAGGTATATACTTCTAGGTCTCCTAGTGTTTTTGGAAATATCTGCATCAGTATAAGAAGATTTGCAAAAGTTTGGGCTCCTTAGTGGGTTTTAAGGGTATGGAGACAGCCCAACACCCACAGCACCCATGACAATTCAAGTTAAATTGGTATATTTAACTTGAATTGGGCCATATGACCCATTATATATATCTACTTCCAACACTTTTGTTGTTTGTGGATAGGTATGCATCTATGAAAATGGTTTGCACAAAGTTTGTCTCCTCAGTGGGTTTTAAGGGTATTGCGACAGCCCAACACCCACAGCACCCATGATAAAACCATACAGCACCCGTGCCTATGAAAACATATTTCTGAGTCAGCCATCTCTCAGACTATACCCATTCTGTAAATGATTCCACATTTCACTCTAGAATATATAGAGGCAATGGGAAAAAATATTTGGGCACCTGAATGGGATTTTGGGTTCTATTCAGGGGGGATATTTGTTTTTTTTTAATGGTTAAATTGGTATATTTAACTGGAATTGGGTCCTGTAAAGGTATATACTTCTAGGTCTCCTAGTGATTTTGGAAATATCTACATCAGTATAAGAAGATTTGCAAAAGTTT
Organism: Siphonodentalium dalli; assembly: GCA_032622095.1. Classification (NCBI taxonomy): domain Eukaryota; kingdom Metazoa; phylum Mollusca; class Scaphopoda; order Gadilida; family Siphonodentaliidae; genus Siphonodentalium; species Siphonodentalium dalli. Next base: position 188,184,421 of record CP136062.1, on the reverse strand, counting down.
GGGCTCCTTAGTGGGTTTTAAGGGTATGGAGACAGCCCAACACCCACAGCACCCATGACAATTCAAGTTAAATTGGTATATTTAACTTGAATTGGGCCATATGACCCATTATATATATCTACTTCCAACACTTTTGTTGTTTGTGGATAGGTATGCATCTATGCAAATGGTTTGCATAAAGTTTGGGCTCTTCAGTGGGTTTTAAGGGTATTGAGACAGCCCAACACCCACAGCACCCATGATAAAACCATACAGCACCCGTGCCTATGAAAACATATTTCCCGAGTCAGCCATCTCTCAGACTATACCCATTCTGTAAATGATTCCACATTTCACTCTAGAATATATAGTGGCAATGGGAAAACATATTTGGGCACCTGAATGGGATTTTGGGCTCTATTCAGGGGGGATATTTGTTTTTTTTAATGGTTAAATTGGTATATTTAACTGGAATTGGGTCCTGTAAAGGTATATACTTCTAGGTCTCCCTAATGTTTTTGGAAATATCTGCATCAGTATAAGAAGATTTGCAAAAGTTTGGGCTCCTTAGTGGGTTTTAAGTGTATGGAGACAGCCCAACACCCACAGCACCCATGACAATTCAAGTTAAATTGGTATATTTAACTTGAATTGGGCCATATGACCCATTATATGTATCTACTTCCAACACTTTTGTTGTTTGTGGATAGGTATGCATCTATGCAAATGGTTTGCACAAAGTTTGGGCTCCTCAGTGGGTTTTAAGGGTATTGAGACAGCCCAACACCCACAGCACCCATGATAAAACCATACAGCACCCGTGCCTATGAAAACATATTTCTGAGTCAGCCATCTCTCAGACTATACCCATTCTGTAAATGATTCCACATTTCACTCTAGAATATATAGAGGCAATGGGGAAAAATATTTGGGCACCTGCGTGGGATTTTGGGCTCTATTCAGGGGGGATATTTGTTTTTTTTTAATGGTTAAATTGGTATATTTAACTGGAATTGGGTCCTGAAAAGGTATATACTTCTAGGTCTCCTAGTGTTTTTGGAAATATCTGCATCAGTATAAGAAGATTTGCAAAAGTTTGGGCTCCTTAGTGGGTTGTAAGTGTATGGAGGCAGCCCAACACCCACAGCAGCCATGACAATTCAAGTTAAATTGGTATATTTAACTTGAATTGGGCCATATGACCCATTGTATGTATCTACTTCCAACACTTTTGTTGTTTGTGGATAGGTATGCATCTATGTAAATGGTTTGCCCAAAGTATGGGCTCCTCAGTGGGTTTTAAGGGTATTGAGACAGCCCAACACCCACAGCACCCATGATAAAACCATACAGCACCCGTGCCTATGAAAACATATTTCTGAGTCAGCCATCTCTCAGACTATACTCATTCTGTAAATGATTCCACATTTCACTCTAGAATATATAGAGGCAATGGGAAAAAATATTTGGGCACCTGGATGGGATTTTGGGTTCTATTCAGGGGGGATATTTGTTTTTTTTAATGGTTAAATTGGTATATTTAACTGGAATTGGGTCCTGTAAAGGTATATACTTCTAGGTCTCCTAGTGATTTTGGAAATATCTACATCAGTATAAGAAGATTTGCAAAAGTTTGGGCTCCTTAGTGGGTTTTAAGGGTATGGAGACAGCCCAACACCCACAGCACCCATGACAATTCAAGTTAAATTGGTATATTTAACTTGAATTGGGCCATATGACCCATTATATATATCTACTTCCAACACTTTTGTTGTTTGTGGATAGGTATGCATCTATGCAAATGGTTTGCGTAAAGTTTGGGCTCTTCAGTGGGTTTTAAGGGTATTGAGACAGCCCAACACCCACAGCACCCATGATAAAACCATACAGCACCCGTGCCTATGAAAACATATTTCCGAGTCAGCCATCTCTCAGACTATACCCATTCTGTAAATGATTCCACATTTCACTCTAGAATATATAGTGGCAATGGTTAAAAATATTTGGGCACCTGAATGGGATTTTGGGCTCTATTCAGGGGGGATATTTGTTTTTTTAATGGTTAAATTGGTATATTTAACTGGAATTGGGTCCTGTAAAGGTATATACTTCTAGGTCTCCCTAATGTTTTTGGAAATATCTGCATCAGTATAAGAAGATTTGCAAAAGTTTGGGCTCCTTAGTGGGTTTTAAGGGTATGGAGACAGCCCAACACCCACAGCACCCATGACAATTCAAGTTAAATTGGTATATTTAACTTGAATTGGGCCATATGACCCATTATATGTATCTACTTCCAACACTTTTGTTGTTTGTGGATAGGTATGCATCTATGCAAATGGTTTGCACAAAGTTTGGGCTCCTCAGTGGGTTTTAAGGGTATTGAGACAGCCCAACACCCACAGCACCCATGATAAAACCATACAGCACCCGTGCCTATGAAAACATATTTCTGAGTCAGCCATCTCTCAGACTATACCCATTCTGTAAATGATTCCACATTTCACTCTAGAATATATAGAGGCAATGGGGAGAAAATATTTGGGCACCTGCATGGGATTTTGGGCTCTATTCGGGGGGGATATTTGTGTTTTTTAATGGTTAAATTGGTTTATTTAACTGGAATTGGGTCCTGTAATGGTATATACTTCTAGGTCTCCTAGTGTTTTTGGAAATATCTGCATCAGTATAAGAAGATTTGCAAAAGTTTGGGCTCCTTAGTGGGTTTTAAGGGTATGGAGACAGCCCAACATCCACAGCACCCATGACAATTCAAGTTAAATTGGTATATTTAACTTGAATTGGGCCATATGACCCATTATATGTATATACTTCCAACACTTTTGTTGTTTGTGGATAGGTATGCATCTATGAAAATGGTCTGCACAAAGTTTGTCTACTCAGTGGGTTTTAAGGGTATTGAGACAGCCCAACACCCACAGCACCCATGATAAAACCATACAGCACCCGTGCCTATGAAAACATATTTCTGAGTCAGCCATCTCTCAGACTATACCCATTCTGTAAATGATTCCACATTTCACTCTAGAATATATAGAGGCAATGGGAAAAAATATTTGGGCACCTGAATGGGATTTTGGGTTCTATTCAGGGGGGATATTTGTTTTTTTTAATGGTTAAATTGGTATATTTAACTGGAATTGGGTCCTGTAAAGGTATATACTTCTAGGTCTCCTAGTGATTTTGGAAATATCTACATCAGTATAAGAAGATTTGCAAAAGTTTGGGCTCCTTAGTGGGTTGTAAGTGTATGGAGGCAGCCCAACACCCACAGCAGCCATGACAATTCAAGTTAAATTGGTATATTTAACTTGAATTGGGCCATATGACCCATTGTATGTATCTACTTCCAACACTTTTGTTGTTTGTGGATAGGTATGCATCTATGCAAATGGTTTGCCCAAAGTATGGGCTCCTCAGTGGGTTTTACGGGTATTGAGACAGCCCAACACCCACAGCACCCATGATAAAACCATACAGCACCCGTGCCTATGAAAACATATTTCTGAGTCAGCCATCTCTCAGACTATACTCATTCTGTAAATGATTCCACATTTCACTCTAGAATATATAGAGGCAATGGGAAAACAATATTTGGGCACCTGAATGGGATTTTGGGCTCTAGTCAGGGGGGATATTTGTTTTTTTTAATGGTTAAATTGGTATATTTAACTGGAATTGGGTCCTGAAAAGGTATATACTTCTAGGTCTCCTAGTGTTTTTGGAAATATCTGCATCAGTATAAGAAGATTTGCAAAAGTTTGGGCTCCTTAGTGGGTTTTAAGGGTATGGAGACAGCCCAACACCCACAGCACCCATGACAATTCAAGTTAAATTGGTATATTTAACTTGAATTGGGCCATATGACCCATTATATATATCTACTTCCAACACTTTTGTTGTTTGTGGATAGGTATGCATCTATGCAAATGGTTTGCATAAAGTTTGGGCTCTTCAGTGGGTTTTAAGGGTATTGAGACAGCCCAACACCCACAGCACCCATGATAAAACCATACAGCACCCGTGCCTATGAAAACATATTTCCGAGTCAGCCATCTCTCAGACTATACCCATTCTGTAAATGATTCCACATTTCACTCTAGAATATATAGTGGCAATGGGAAATAATATTTGGGCACCTGAATGGGATTTTGGGCTCTATTCAGGGGGGATATTTTGTTTTTTTTAATGGTTAAATTGGTATATTTAACTGGAATTGGGTCCTGTAAAGGTATATACTTCTAGGTCTCCCTAGTGTTTTTGGAAATATCTGCATCAGTATAAGAAGATTTGCAAAAGTTTGGGCTCCTTAGTGGGTTTTAAGTGTATGGAGACAGCCCAACACCCACAGCACCCATGACAATTCAAGTTAAATTGGTATATTTAACTTGAATTGGGCCATATGACCCATTATATGTATCTACTTCCAACACTTTTGTTGTTTGTGGATAGGTATGCATCTATGCAAATGGTTTGCACAAAGTTTGGGCTCCTCAGTGGGTTTAAAGGGTATTGAGACAGCCCAACACCCACAGCACCCATGATAAAACCATACAGCACCCGTGCCTATGAAAACATATTTCTGAGTCAGCCATCTCTCAGACTATACCCATTCTGTAAATGATTCCACATTTCACTCTAGAATATATAGAGGCAATGGGGAAAAAATATTTGGGCATCTGCATGGGATTTTGGGCTCTATTCAGGGGGGATATTTGTTTTTTTTAATGGTTAAATTGGTTTATTTAACTGGAATTGGGTCCTGTAATGGTATATACTTCTAGGTCTCCTAGTGTTTTTGGAAATATCTGCATCAGTATAAGAAGATTTGCAAAAGTTTGGGCTCCTTAGTGGGTTTTAAGGGTATGGAGACAGCCCAACATCCACAGCACCCATGACAATTCAAGTTAAATTGGTATATTTAACTTGAATTGGGCCATATGACCCATTATATGTATATACTTCCAACACTTTTGTTGTTTGTGGATAGGTATGCATCTATGAAAATGGTTTGCACAAAGTTTGTCTCCTCAGTGGGTTTTAAGGGTATTGCGACAGCCCAACACCCACAGCACCCATGATAAAACCATACAGCACCCGTGCCTATGAAAACATATTTCTGAGTCAGCCATCTCTCAGACTATACCCATTCTGTAAATGATTCCACATTTCACTCTAGAATATATAGAGGCAATGGGAAAAAATATTTGGGCACCTGAATGGGATTTTGGGTTCTATTCAGGGGGATATTTGTTTTTTTTAATGGCTAAATTGGTATATTTAACTGGAATTGGGTCCTGTAAAGGTATATACTTCTAGGTCTCCTAGTGATTTTGGAAATATCTACATCAGTATAAGAAGATTTGCAAAAGTTTGGGCTCCTTAGTGGGTTTTAAGGGTATGGAGACAGCCCAACACCCACAGCACCCATGACAATTCAAGTTAAATTGGTATATTAAACTTGAATTGGGCCATATGACCCATTATATATATCTACTTCCAACACTTTTGTTGTTTGTGGATAGGTATGCATCTATGCAAATGGTTTGCGTAAAGTTTGGGCTCTTCAGTGGGTTTTAAGGGTATTGAGACAGCCCAACACCCACAGCACCCATGATAAAACCATACAGCACCCGTGCCTATGAAAACATATTTCCGAGTCAGCCATCTCTCAGACTATACCCATTCTGTAAATGATTCCACATTTCACTCTAGAATATATAGTGGCAATGGTTAAAAATATTTGGGCACCTGAATGGGATTTTGGGCTCTATTCAGGGGGGATATTTGTTTTTTTAATGGTTAAATTGGTATATTTAACTGGAATTGGGTCCGGTAAAGGTATATACTTCTAGGTCTCCCTAGTGTTTTTGGAAATATCTGCATCAGTATAAGAAGATTTGCAAAAGTTTGGGCTCCTTAGTGGGTTTTAAGTGTATGGAGACAGCCCAACACCCACAGCACCCATGACAATTCAAGTTAAATTGGTATATTTAACTTGAATTGGGCCATATGACCCATTATATGTATCTACTTCCAACACTTTTGTTGTTTGTGGATAGGTAAGCATCTATGCAAATGGTTTGCACAAAGTTTGGGCTCCTCAGTGGGTTTTAAGGGTATTGAGACAGCCCAACACCCACAGCACCCATGATAAAACCATACAGCACCCGTGCCTATGAAAACATATTTCTGAGTCAGCCATCTCTCAGACTATACCCATTCTGTAAATGATTCCACATTTCACTCTAGAATATATAGAGGCAATGGGGAAAAAATATTTGGGCACCTGCATGGGATTTTGGGCTCTATTCGGGGGGGATATTTGTTTTTTTTAATGGTTAAATTGGTTTATTTAACTGGAATTGGGTCCTGTAATGGTATATACTTCTAGGTCTCCTAGTGTTTTTGGAAATATCTGCATCAGTATAAGAAGATTTGCAAAAGTTTGGGCTCCTTAGTGGGTTTTAAGGGTATGGAGACAGCCCAACATCCACAGCACCCATGACAATTCAAGTTAAATTGGTATATTTAACTTGAATTGGGCCATATGACCCATTATATGTATCTACTTCCAACACTTTTGTTGTTTGTGGATAGGTATGCATCTATGAAAATGGTCTGCACAAAGTTTGTCTCCTCAGTGGGTTTTAAGGGTATTGAGACAGCCCAACACCCACAGCACCCATGATAAAACCATACAGCACCCGTGCCTATGAAAACATATTTCTGAGTCAGCCATCTCTCAGACTATACCCATTCTGTAAATGATTCCACATTTCACTCTAGAATATATAGAGGCAATGGGAAAAAATATTTGGGCACCTGAATGGGATTTTGGGTTCTATTCAGGGGGGATATTTGTTTTTTTTAATGGTTAAATTGGTATATTTAACTGGAATTGGGTCCTGTAAAGGTATATACTTCTAGGTCTCCTAGTGATTTTGGAAATATCTACATCAGTATAAGAAGATTTGCAAAAGTTTGGGCTCCTTAGTGGGTTTTAAGGGTATGGAGACAGCCCAACACCCACAGCACCCATGACAATTCAAGTTAAATTGGTATATTTAACTTGAATTGGGCCATATGACCCATTATATATATCTACTTCCAACACTGTTGTTGTTTGTGGATAGGTATGCATCTATGCAAATGGTTTGCATAAAGTTTGGACTCTTCAGTGGGTTTTAAGGGTATTGAGACAGCCCAACACCCACAGCACCCATGATAAAACCATACAGCACCCGTGCCTATGAAAACATATTTCTGAGTCAGCCATCTCTCAGACTATACTCATTCTGTAAATGATTCCACATTTCACTCTAGAATATATAGAGGCAATGGGAAAAAAAATATTTGGGCACCTGAATGGGATTTTGGGCTCTAGTCAGGGGGGATATTTGTTTTTTTTAATGGTTAAATTGGTATATTTAACTGGAATTGGGTCCTGAAAAGGTATATACTTCTAGGTATCCTAGTGTTTTTGGAAATATCTGCATCAGTATAAGAAGATTTGCAAAAGTTTGGGCTCCTTAGTGGGTTTTAAGGGTATGGAGACAGCCCAACACCCACAGCACCCATGACAATTCAAGTTAAATTGGTATATTTAACTTGAATTGGGCCATATGACCCATTATATGTATCTACTTCCAACACTTTTGTTGTTTGTGGATAGGTATGCATCTATGCAAATGGTTTGCACAAAGTTTGGGCTCCTCAGTGGGTTTTAAGGGTATTGAGACAGCCCAACACCCACAGCACCCATGATAAAACCATACAGCACCCGTGCCTATGAAAACATATTACCGAGTCAGCCATCTCTCAGACTATACCCATTCTGTAAATGATTCCAAATTTCACTCTAGAATATATAGAGGCAATGGGGAAAAAATATTTGGGCACCTGAATGGGATTTTGGGCTCTATTCAGGGGGGATATTTGTTTTTTTTAATGGTTAAATTGGTATATTTAACTGGAATTGGGTCCTGTAATGGTATACACTTCTAGGTCTCCTAGTGTTTTTGGAAATATCTGCATCAGTATAAGAAGATTTGCAAAAGTTTGGGCTCCTTAGTGGGTTTTAAGGGTATGGAGACAGCCCAACACCCACAGCACCCATGACAATTCAAGTTAAATTGGTATATTTAACTTGAATTGGGCCATATGACCCATTATATATATCTACTTCCAACACTTTTGTTGTCTGTGGATAGGTATGCATCTATGCAAATGGTTTGCATAAAGTTTGGGCTCTTCAGTTGGTTTTAAGGGTATTGAGACAGCCCAACACCTACAGCACCCATGATAAAACCATACAGCACCCGTGCCTATGAAAACATATTTCTGAGTCAGCCATCTCTCAGACTATACCCATTCTGTAAATGATTCCACATTTCACTCTAGAATATATAGAGGCAATGGGAAAAAATATTTGGGCACCTGAATGGGATTTTGGGTTCTATTCAGGGGGGATATTTGTTTTTTTTAATGGTTAAATTGGTATATTTAACTGGAATTGGGTCCTGTAAAGGTATATACTTCTAGGTCTCCTAGTGATTTTGGAAATATCTACATCAGTATAAGAAGATTTGCAAAAGTTTGGGCTCCTTAGTGGGTTGTAAGTGTATGGAGGCAGCCCAACACCCACAGCAGCCATGACAATTCAAGTTAAATTGGTATATTTAACTTGAATTGGGCCATATGACCCATTGTATGTATCTACTTCCAACACTTTTGTTGTTTGTGGATAGGTATGCATCTATGCAAATGGTTTGCCCAAAGTATGGGCTCCTCAGTGGGTTTTACGGGTATTGAGACAGCCCAACACCCACAGCACCCATGATAAAACCATACAGCACCCGTGCCTATGAAAACATATTTCTGAGTCAGCCATCTCTCAGACTATACTCATTCTGTAAATGATTCCACATTTCACTCTAGAATATATAGAGGCAATGGGAAAACAATATTTGGGCACCTGAATGGGATTTTGGGCTCTAGTCAGGGGGGATATTTGTTTTTTTTAATGGTTAAATTGGTATATTTAACTGGAATTGGGTCCTGAAAAGGTATATACTTCTAGGTCTCCTAGTGTTTTTGGAAATATCTGCATCAGTATAAGAAGATTTGCAAAAGTTTGGGCTCCTTAGTGGGTTTTAAGGGTATGGAGACAGCCCAACACCCACAGCACCCATGACAATTCAAGTTAAATTGGTATATTTAACTTGAATTGGGCCATATGACCCATTATATATATCTACTTCCAACACTTTTGTTGTTTGTGGATAGGTATGCATCTATGCAAATGGTTTGCATAAAGTTTGGGCTCTTCAGTGGGTTTTAAGGGTATTGAGACAGCCCAACACCCACAGCACCCATGATAAAACCATACAGCACCCGTGCCTATGAAAACATATTTCCGAGTCAGCCATCTCTCAGACTATACCCATTCTGTAAATGATTCCACATTTCACTCTAGAATATATAGTGGCAATGGGAAATAATATTTGGGCACCTGAATGGGATTTTGGGCTCTATTCAGGGGGGATATTTTGTTTTTTTTAATGGTTAAATTGGTATATTTAACTGGAATTGGGTCCTGTAAAGGTATATACTTCTAGGTCTCCCTAGTGTTTTTGGAAATATCTGCATCAGTATAAGAAGATTTGCAAAAGTTTGGGCTCCTTAGTGGGTTTTAAGTGTATGGAGACAGCCCAACACCCACAGCACCCATGACAATTCAAGTTAAATTGGTATATTTAACTTGAATTGGGCCATATGACCCATTATATGTATCTACTTCCAACACTTTTGTTGTTTGTGGATAGGTATGCATCTATGCAAATGGTTTGCACAAAGTTTGGGCTCCTCAGTGGGTTTAAAGGGTATTGAGACAGCCCAACACCCACAGCACCCATGATAAAACCATACAGCACCCGTGCCTATGAAAACATATTTCTGAGTCAGCCATCTCTCAGACTATACCCATTCTGTAAATGATTCCACATTTCACTCTAGAATATATAGAGGCAATGGGGAAAAAATATTTGGGCATCTGCATGGGATTTTGGGCTCTATTCAGGGGGGATATTTGTTTTTTTTAATGGTTAAATTGGTTTATTTAACTGGAATTGGGTCCTGTAATGGTATATACTTCTAGGTCTCCTAGTGTTTTTGGAAATATCTGCATCAGTATAAGAAGATTTGCAAAAGTTTGGGCTCCTTAGTGGGTTTTAAGGGTATGGAGACAGCCCAACATCCACAGCACCCATGACAATTCAAGTTAAATTGGTATATTTAACTTGAATTGGGCCATATGACCCATTATATGTATATACTTCCAACACTTTTGTTGTTTGTGGATAGGTATGCATCTATGAAAATGGTTTGCACAAAGTTTGTCTCCTCAGTGGGTTTTAAGGGTATTGCGACAGCCCAACACCCACAGCACCCATGATAAAACCATACAGCACCCGTGCCTATGAAAACATATTTCTGAGTCAGCCATCTCTCAGACTATACCCATTCTGTAAATGATTCCACATTTCACTCTAGAATATATAGAGGCAATGGGAAAAAATATTTGGGCACCTGAATGGGATTTTGGGTTCTATTCAGGGGGATATTTGTTTTTTTTAATGGCTAAATTGGTATATTTAACTGGAATTGGGTCCTGTAAAGGTATATACTTCTAGGTCTCCTAGTGATTTTGGAAATATCTACATCAGTATAAGAAGATTTGCAAAAGTTTGGGCTCCTTAGTGGGTTTTAAGGGTATGGAGACAGCCCAACACCCACAGCACCCATGACAATTCAAGTTAAATTGGTATATTAAACTTGAATTGGGCCATATGACCCATTATATATATCTACTTCCAACACTTTTGTTGTTTGTGGATAGGTATGCATCTATGCAAATGGTTTGCGTAAAGTTTGGGCTCTTCAGTGGGTTTTAAGGGTATTGAGACAGCCCAACACCCACAGCACCCATGATAAAACCATACAGCACCCGTGCCTATGAAAACATATTTCCGAGTCAGCCATCTCTCAGACTATACCCATTCTGTAAATGATTCCACATTTCACTCTAGAATATATAGTGGCAATGGTTAAAAATATTTGGGCACCTGAATGGGATTTTGGGCTCTATTCAGGGGGGATATTTGTTTTTTTAATGGTTAAATTGGTATATTTAACTGGAATTGGGTCCGGTAAAGGTATATACTTCTAGGTCTCCCTAGTGTTTTTGGAAATATCTGCATCAGTATAAGAAGATTTGCAAAAGTTTGGGCTCCTTAGTGGGTTTTAAGTGTATGGAGACAGCCCAACACCCACAGCACCCATGACAATTCAAGTTAAATTGGTATATTTAACTTGAATTGGGCCATATGACCCATTATATGTATCTACTTCCAACACTTTTGTTGTTTGTGGATAGGTAAGCATCTATGCAAATGGTTTGCACAAAGTTTGGGCTCCTCAGTGGGTTTTAAGGGTATTGAGACAGCCCAACACCCACAGCACCCATGATAAAACCATACAGCACCCGTGCCTATGAAAACATATTTCTGAGTCAGCCATCTCTCAGACTATACCCATTCTGTAAATGATTCCACATTTCACTCTAGAATATATAGAGGCAATGGGGAAAAAATATTTGGGCACCTGCATGGGATTTTGGGCTCTATTCGGGGGGGATATTTGTTTTTTTTAATGGTTAAATTGGTTTATTTAACTGGAATTGGGTCCTGTAATGGTATATACTTCTAGGTCTCCTAGTGTTTTTGGAAATATCTGCATCAGTATAAGAAGATTTGCAAAAGTTTGGGCTCCTTAGTGGGTTTTAAGGGTATGGAGACAGCCCAACATCCACAGCACCCATGACAATTCAAGTTAAATTGGTATATTTAACTTGAATTGGGCCATATGACCCATTATATGTATCTACTTCCAACACTTTTGTTGTTTGTGGATAGGTATGCATCTATGAAAATGGTCTGCACAAAGTTTGTCTCCTCAGTGGGTTTTAAGGGTATTGAGACAGCCCAACACCCACAGCACCCATGATAAAACCATACAGCACCCGTGCCTATGAAAACATATTTCTGAGTCAGCCATCTCTCAGACTATACCCATTCTGTAAATGATTCCACATTTCACTCTAGAATATATAGAGGCAATGGGAAAAAATATTTGGGCACCTGAATGGGATTTTGGGTTCTATTCAGGGGGGATATTTGTTTTTTTTAATGGTTAAATTGGTATATTTAACTGGAATTGGGTCCTGTAAAGGTATATACTTCTAGGTCTCCTAGTGATTTTGGAAATATCTACATCAGTATAAGAAGATTTGCAAAAGTTTGGGCTCCTTAGTGGGTTTTAAGGGTATGGAGACAGCCCAACACCCACAGCACCCATGACAATTCAAGTTAAATTGGTATATTTAACTTGAATTGGGCCATATGACCCATTATATATATCTACTTCCAACACTGTTGTTGTTTGTGGATAGGTATGCATCTATGCAAATGGTTTGCATAAAGTTTGGACTCTTCAGTGGGTTTTAAGGGTATTGAGACAGCCCAACACCCACAGCACCCATGATAAAACCATACAGCACCCGTGCCTATGAAAACATATTTCTGAGTCAGCCATCTCTCAGACTATACTCATTCTGTAAATGATTCCACATTTCACTCTAGAATATATAGAGGCAATGGGAAAAAAAATATTTGGGCACCTGAATGGGATTTTGGGCTCTAGTCAGGGGGGATATTTGTTTTTTTTAATGGTTAAATTGGTATATTTAACTGGAATTGGGTCCTGAAAAGGTATATACTTCTAGGTATCCTAGTGTTTTTGGAAATATCTGCATCAGTATAAGAAGATTTGCAAAAGTTTGGGCTCCTTAGTGGGTTTTAAGGGTATGGAGACAGCCCAACACCCACAGCACCCATGACAATTCAAGTTAAATTGGTATATTTAACTTGAATTGGGCCATATGACCCATTATATGTATCTACTTCCAACACTTTTGTTGTTTGTGGATAGGTATGCATCTATGCAAATGGTTTGCACAAAGTTTGGGCTCCTCAGTGGGTTTTAAGGGTATTGAGACAGCCCAACACCCACAGCACCCATGATAAAACCATACAGCACCCGTGCCTATGAAAACATATTACCGAGTCAGCCATCTCTCAGACTATACCCATTCTGTAAATGATTCCAAATTTCACTCTAGAATATATAGAGGCAATGGGGAAAAAATATTTGGGCACCTGAATGGGATTTTGGGCTCTATTCAGGGGGGATATTTGTTTTTTTTAATGGTTAAATTGGTATATTTAACTGGAATTGGGTCCTGTAATGGTATACACTTCTAGGTCTCCTAGTGTTTTTGGAAATATCTGCATCAGTATAAGAAGATTTGCAAAAGTTTGGGCTCCTTAGTGGGTTTTAAGGGTATGGAGACAGCCCAACACCCACAGCACCCATGACAATTCAAGTTAAATTGGTATATTTAACTTGAATTGGGCCATATGACCCATTATATATATCTACTTCCAACACTTTTGTTGTCTGTGGATAGGTATGCATCTATGCAAATGGTTTGCATAAAGTTTGGGCTCTTCAGTTGGTTTTAAGGGTATTGAGACAGCCCAACACCTACAGCACCCATGATAAAACCATACAGCACCCGTGCCTATGAAAACATATTTCTGAGTCAGCCATCTCTCAGACTATACCCATTCTGTAAATGATTCCACATTTCACTCTAGAATATATAGAGGCAATGGGAAAAAAATATTTGGGCACCTGAATGGGATTTTGGGCTCTATTCAGGGGGGATATTTGGTTTTTTTTAATGGTTAAATTGGTATATTTAACTGGAATTGGGTCCTGTAAAGGTATATACTTCTAGGTCTCCTAGTGTTTTTGGAAATATCTGCATCAGTATAAGAAGATTTGCAAAAGTTTGGGCTCCTTAGTGGGTTTTAAGTGTATGGAGACAGCCCAACACCCACAGCACCCATGACAATTCAAGTGAAATTGGTATATTTAACTTGAATTGGCCCATATGACCCATTATATGTATCTACTTCCAACACGTTTGTTGTTTGTGGATAGGTATGCATCTATGCAAATGGTTTGCACAAAGTTTGGGCTCCTCAGTGGGTTTTAAGGGTATGGAGACAGCCCAACACCCACAGCACCCATGATAAAACCATACAGCACCCGTGCCTATGAAAACATATTTCTGAGTCAGCCATCTCTCAGACTATACTCATTCTGTAAATGATTCCACATTTCACTCTAGAATATATAGAGGCAATGGGAAAAAAATATTTGGGCACCTGAATGGGATTTTGGGCTCTAGTCAGGGGGGATATTTGTTTTTTTTAATGGTTAAATTGGTATATTTAACTGGAATTGGGTCCTGAAAAGGTATATACTTCTAGGTCTACTAGTGTTTTTGGAAATATCTGCATCAGTATAAGAAGATTTGCAAAAGTTTGGGCTCCTTAGTGGGTTTTAATGGTATGGAGACAGCCCAACACCCACAGCACCCATGACAATTCAAGTTAAATTGGTATATTTAACTTGAATTGGGCCATATGACCCATTATATGTATCTACTTCCAACACTTTTGTTGTTTGTGGATAGGTATGCATCTATGCAAATGGTTTGCACAAAGTTTGGGCTCCTCAGTGGGTTTTAAGGGTATTGAGACAGCCCAACACCCACAGCACCCATGATAAAACCATACAGCACCCGTGCCTATGAAAACATATTTCCGAGTCAGCCATCTCTCAGACTATACCCATTCTGTAGATGATTCCACATTTCACTCTAGAATATATAGAGGCAAAGTGGAAAAAATATTTGGGCACCTGAATGGGATTTCGGGCTCTATTCAGGGGGGATATGTTTTTTTTAATGGTTAAATTGGTATTTTTAACTGGAATTGGGTCCGGTAATGGTATATACTTCTAGGTCTCCTAGTGTTTTTGGAAATATCTGCATCAGTATAAGAAGATTTGCAAAAGTTTGGGCTCCTTAGTGGGTTTTAAGGGTATGGAGACAGCCCAACACCCACAGCACCCATGACAATTCAAGTTAAATTGGTATATTTAACTTGAATTGGGCCATATGACCCATTATATGTATCTACTTCCAACACTTTTGTTGTTTGTGGATAGGTATGCATCTATGAAAATGGTTTGCACAAAGTTTGGGCTCCTCAGTGGGGTTTAAGGGTATTGAGACAGCCCAACACCCACAGCACCCATGATAAAACCATACAGCACCCGTGCCTATGAAAACATATTTCTGAGTCAGCCATCTCTCAGACTATACCCATTCTGTAAATGATTCCACATTTCACTCTAGAATATATAGAGGCAATTGGAAAAAAATATTTGGGCACCTGAATGGGATTTTGGGCTCTATTCAGGGGGGATATTTGTTTTTTTTAATGGTTAAATTGGTATATTTAACTGGAATTGGGTCCTGTAAAGGTATATACTTCTAGGTCTCCTAGTGATTTTGGAAATATCTACATCAGTATAAGAAGATTTTCAAAAGTTTGGGCTCCTTAGTGGGTTTTAAGGGTATGGAGACAGCCCAACACACACAGCACCCATGACAATTCAAGTTAAATTGGTATATTTAACTTGAATTGGGCCATATGACCCATTATATATATCTACTTCCAACACTTTTGTTGTTTGTGGATTGGTATGCATCTATGCAAATGGTTTGCCTAAAGTTTGGACTCTTCAGTGGGTTTTAAGGGTATTGAGACAGCCCAACACCCACAGCACCCATGATAAAACCATACAGCACCCGTGCCTATGAAAACATATTTCTGAGTCAGCCATCTCTCAGACTATACCCATTCTGTAAATGATTCCACATTTCACTCTAGAATATATAGAGGCAATGGGAAAAAAATATTTGGGCACCTGAATGGGATTTTGGGCTCTATTCAGGGGGGATATTTGGTTTTTTTAATGGTTAAATTGGTATATTTAACTGGAATTGGGTCCTGTAAAGGTATATACTTCTAGGTCTCCTAGTGTTTTTGGAAATATCTGCATCAGTATAAGAAGATTTGCAAAAGTTTGGGCTCCTTAGTGGGGTTTAAGTGTATGGAGACAGCCCAACACCCACAGCACCCATGACAATTCAAGTTAAATTGGTATATTTAACTTGAATTGGGCCATATGACCCATTATATGTATCTACTTCCAACACTTTTGTTGTTTGTGGATAGGTATGCATCTATGCAAATGGTTTGCACAAAGTTTGGGCTCCTCAGTGGGTTTTAAGGGTATGGAGACAGCCCAACACCCACAGCACCCATGATAAAACCATACAGCACCCATGCCTATGAAAACTTATTTCTGAGTCAGCCATCTCTCAGACTATACTCATTCTGTAAATGATTCCACATTTCACTCTAGAATATATAGAGGCAATAGGAAAAAAATATTTGGGCACCTGAATGGGATTTTGGGCTCTAGTCAGGGGGGATATTTGTTTTTTTTAATGGTTAAATTGGTATATTTAACTGGAATTGGGTCCTGAAAAGGTATATACTTCTAGGTCTCCTAGTGTTTTTGGAAATATCTGCATCAGTATAAGAAGATTTGCAAAAGTTTGGGCTCCTTAGTGGGTTTTAAGGGTATGGAGACAGCCCAACACCCACAGCACCCATGACAATTCAAGTTAAATTGGTATATTTAACTTGAATTGGGCCATATGACCCATTATATGTATCTACTTCCAACACTTTTGTTGTTTGTGGATAGGTATGCATCTATGAAAATGGTTTGCACAAAGTTTGGGCTCCTCAGTGGGTTTTAAGGGTATTGAGACAGCCCAACACCCACAGCACCCATGATAAAACCATACAGCACCCGTGCCTATGAAAACATATTTCTGAGTCAGCCATCTCTCAGACTATACCCATTCTGTAAATGATTCCACATTTCACTCTAGAATATATAGAGGCAATTGGAAAAAAATATTTGGGCACCTGAATGGGATTTTGGGCTCTATTCAGGGGGGATATTTGTTTTTTTTAATGGTTAAATTGGTATATTTAACTGGAATTGGGTCCTGTAAAGGTATATACTTCTAGGTCTCCTAGTGATTTTGGAAATATCTACATCAGTATAAGAAGATTTTCAAAAGTTTGGGCTCCTTAGTGGGTTTTAAGGGTATGGAGACAGCCCAACACACACAGCACCCATGACAATTCAAGTTAAATTGGTATATTTAACTTGAATTGGGCCATATGACCCATTATATATATCTACTTCCAACACTTTTGTTGTTTGTGGATTGGTATGCATCTATGCAAATGGTTTGCCTAAAGTTTGGACTCTTCAGTGGGTTTTAAGGGTATTGAGACAGCCCAACACCCACAGCACCCATGATAAAACCATACAGCACCCGGCCCGTGCCTATGAAAACATATTTCTGAGTCAGCCATCTCTCAGACTATACCCATTCTGTAAATGATTCCACATTTCACTCTAGAATATATAGAGGCAATGGGAAAAAAATATTTGGGCACCTGAATGGGATTTTGGGCTCTATTCAGGGGGGATATTTGGTTTTTTTAATGGTTAAATTGGTATATTTAACTGGAATTGGGTCCTGTAAAGGTATATACTTCTAGGTCTCCTAGTGTTTTTGGAAATATCTGCATCAGTATAAGAAGATTTGCAAAAGTTTGGGCTCCTTAGTGGGGTTTAAGTGTATGGAGACAGCCCAACACCCACAGCACCCATGACAATTCAAGTTAAATTGGTATATTTAACTTGAATTGGGCCATATGACCCATTATATGTATCTACTTCCAACACTTTTGTTGTTTGTGGATAGGTATGCATCTATGCAAATGGTTTGCACAAAGTTTGGGCTCCTCAGTGGGTTTTAAGGGTATTGAGACAGCCCAACACCCACAGCACCCATGATAAAACCATACAGCACCCGTGCCTATGAAAACATATTTCTGAGTCAGCCATCTCTCAGACTATACCCATTCTGTAAATGATTCCACATTTCACTCTAGAATATATAGAGTCAATGGGGAAAAAATATTTGGGCACCTGAATGGGATTTTGGGCTCTAGTCAGGGGGGATATTTGTTTTTTGTAATGGTTATATTGGTATATTTAACTGGAATTGGGTCCTGAAAAGGTATATACTTCTAGGTCTCCTAGTGTTTTTGGAAATATCTGCATCAGTATAATAAGATTTGCAAAAGTTTGGGCTCCTTTGTGGGTTTTAAGGGTATGGAGACAGCCCAACACCCACAGCACCCATGACAATTCAAGTTAAATTGGTATATTTAACTTGAATTGGGCCATATGACCCATTATATGTATCTACTTCCAACACTTTTGTTGTTTGTGGATAGGTATGCATCTATGCAAATGGTTTGCACAAAGTTTGGGCTCCTCAGTGGGTTTTAAGAGTATTGAGACAGCCCAACACCCACAGCACCCATGATAAAACCATACAGCACCCGTGCCTATGAAAACATATTTCTGAGTCAGCCATCTCTCAGACTATACCCATTCTGTAAATGATTCCACATTTCACTCTAGAATATATAGAGGCAATTGGGAAAAAATATTTGGGCACCTGAATGGGATTTTGGGCTCTATTCAGGGGGGATATTTGTTTTTTTTAATGGTTAAATTGGTATATTTAAATGGAATTGGGTCCTGTAAAGGTATATACTTCTAGGTCTCCTAGTGATTTTGGAAATATCTACATCAGTATAAGAAGATTTTCAAAAGTTTGGGCTCCTTAGTTGGTTTTAAGGGTATGGAGACAGCCCAACACCCACAGCACCCATGACAATTCAAGTTAAATTTGTATATTTAACTTGAATTGGGCCATATGACCCATTATATATATCTACTTCCAACACTTTTGTTGTTTGTGGATAGGTATGCATCTATGCAAATGGTTTGCATAAAGTTTGGACTCTTCAGTGGGTTTTAAGGGTATTGAGACAGCCCAACACCCACAGCACCCATGATAAAACCATACAGCACCCGTGCCTATGAAAACATATTTCTGAGTCAGCCATCTCTCAGACTATACCCATTCTGTAAATGATTCCACATTTCACTCTAGAATATATAGAGGCAATGGGAAAAAAATATTTGGGCACCTGAATGGGATTTTGGGCTCTATTCAGGGGGGATATTTGGTTTTTTTAATGGTTAAATTGGTATATTTAACTGGAATTGGGTCCTGTAAAGGTATATACTTCTAGGTCTCCTAGTGTTTTTGGAAATATCTGCATCAGTATAAGAAGATTTGCAAAAGTTTGGGCTCCTTAGTGGGGTTTAAGTGTATGGAGACAGCCCAACACCCACAGCACCCATGACAATTCAAGTTAAATTGGTATATTTAACTTGAATTGGGCCATATGACCCATTATATGTATCTACTTCCAACACTTTTGTTGTTTGTGGATAGGTATGCATCTATGCAAATGGTTTGCACAAAGTTTGGGCTCCTCAGTGGGTTTTAAGGGTATGGAGACAGCCCAACACCCACAGCACCCATGATAAAACCATACAGCACCCATGCCTATGAAAACATATTTCTGAGTCAGCCATCTCTCAGACTATACTCATTCTGTGAATGATTCCACATTTCACTCTAGAATATATAGAGGCAATAGGAAAAAAATATTTGGGCACCTGAATGGGATTTTGGGCTCTAGTCAGGGGGGATATTTGTTTTTTTTAATGGTTAAATTGGTATATTTAACTGGACTTGGGTCCTGAAAAGGTATATACTTCTAGGTCTCCTAGTGTTTTTGGAAATATCTGCATCAGTATAAGAAGATTTGCAAAAGTTTGGGCTCCTTAGTGGGTTTTAAGGGTATGGAGACAGCCCAACATCCACAGCACCCATGACAATTCAAGTTAAATTGGTATATTTAACTTGAATTGGGCCATATGACCCATTATATGTATATACTTCCAACACTTTTGTTGTTTGTGGATAGGTATGCATCTATGAAAATGGTTTGCACAAAGTTTGTCTTCTCAGTGGGTTTTAAGGGTATTGCGACAGCCCAACACCCACAGCACCCATGATAAAACCATACAGCACCCGTGCCTATGAAAACATATTTCTGAGTCAGCCATCTCTCAGACTATACCCATTCTGTAAATGATTCCACATTTCACTCTAGAATATATAGAGGCAATGGGGAAAAAATATTTGGGCACCTGAATGGGATTTTGGGCTCTAGTCAGGGGGGATATTTGTTTTTTGTAATGGTTATATTGGTATATTTAACTGGAATTGGGTCCTGAAAAGGTATATACTTCTAGGTCTCCTAGTGTTTTTGGAAATATCTGCATCAGTATAATAAGATTTGCAAAAGTTTGGGCTCCTTTGTGGGTTTTAAGGGTATGGAGACAGCCCAACACCCACAGCACCCATGACAATTCAAGTTAAATTGGTATATTTAACTTGAATTGGGCCATATGACCCATTATATGTATCTACTTCCAACACTTTTGTTGTTTGTGGATAGATATGCATCTATGCAAATGGTTTGCACAAAGTTTGGGCTCCTCAGTGGGTTTTAAGGGTATTGAGACAGCCCAACACCCACAGCACCCATGATAAAACCATACAGCACCCGTGCCTATGAAAACATATTTCTGAGTCAGCCATCTCTCAGACTATACCCATTCGGTAAATGATTCCACATTTCACACGAGAATATATAGAGGCAAAGTGGAAAAAATATTTGGGCACCTGAATGGGATTTTGGGCTCTATTCAGGGGGGATATGTTTTTTTTAATGGTTAAATTGGTATATTTAACTGGAATTGGGTCCTGTAATGGTATATACTTCTAGGTCTCCTAGTGTTTTTGGAAATATCTGCATCAGTATAAGAAGATTTGCAAAAGTTTGGGCTCCTTAGTGGGTTTTAAGGGTATGGAGACAGCCCAACACCCACAGCACCCATGACAATTCAAGTTAAATTGGTATATTTAACTTGAATTGGGCCATATGACCCATTATATGTATCTACTTCCAACACTTTTGTTGTTTGTGGATAGGTATGCATCTATGAAAATGGTTTGCACAAAGTTTGGGCTCCTCAGTGAGTTTTAAGGGTATTGAGACAGCCCAACACCCACAGCACCCATGATAAAACCATACAGCACCCGTGCCTATGAAAACATATTTCTGAGTCAGCCATCTCTCAGACTATACCCATTCTGTAAATGATTCCACATTTCACTCTAGAATATATAGAGGCAATGGGAAAAAAATATTTGGGCACCTGAATGGGATTTTGGGCTCTATTCAGGGGGGATATTTGTTTTTTTTAATGGTTAAATTGGTATATTTAACTGGAATTGGGTCCTGTAAAGGTATATACTTCTAGGTCTCCTAGTGATTTTGGAAATATCTACATCAGTATAAGAAGATTTTCAAAAGTTTGGGCTCCTTAGTGGGTTTTAAGGGTATGGAGACAGTCCAACACCCACAGCACCCATGACAATTCAAGTTAAATTGGTATATTTAACTTGAATTGGGCCATATGACCCATTATATATATCTACTTCCAACACTTTTGTTGTTTGTGGATAGGTATGCATCTATGCAAATGGTTTGCATAAAGTTTGGACTCTTCAGTGGGTTTTAAGGGTATTGAGACAGCCCAACACCCACATCACCCATGATAAAACCATACAGCACCCGTGCCTATGAAAACATATTTCTGAGTCAGCCATCTCTCAGACTATACCCATTCTGTAAATGATTCCACATTTCACTCTAGAATATATAGAGGCAATGGGGAAAAAATATTTGGGCACCTGAATGGGATTTTGGGCTCTAGTCAGGGGGGATATTTGTTTTTTGTAATGGTTATATTGGTATATTTAACTGGAATTGGGTCCTGTATAGGTATATACTTCTAGGTCTCCTAGTGTTTTTGGAAATATCTGCATCAGTATAAGAAGATTTGCAAAAGTTTGGGCTCCTTAGTGGGTTTTAAGGGTATGGAGACAGCCCAACACCCACAGCACCCATGACAATTCAAGTTAAATTGGTATATTTAACTTGAATTGGGCCGTATGACCCATTATATGTATCTACTTCCAACACTTTTGTTGTTTGTGGATAGGTATGCATCTATGCAAATAGTTTGCACAAAGTTTGGGCTCCTCAGTGGGTTTTAAGGGTATGGAGACTGCCCAACACCCACAGCACCCATGATAAAACCACACAGCACCCGTGCCAATGAAAACATTTCTGAGTCAGCCATCTCTCAGACTATACCCATTCTGAAAAGGATTCCACAGTTCACTTTAGAATATATAGAGCCAATGGGAAAAAATTATTTGGGCATCTGAATGGGATTTTGGGCTTTGGTCAGGGGGAGGGGAATATTTTGTTTTTTAATGGTCAAGTTGAATTGAGCCCTGTGACCCATTATAGGTATCTACTTCTATGTCTCTTACTAGTAGTGTTTTTGGAAAGATGTGCATCAGTATAAGGTTTGCAAAAGTTTGGGCACCTGGGAGTGATTTAATGGTGAGCAGGTGGCACAACACCAGTCGTAATGAATTTCGAAGTACAATTGCTAGTCGCGCTCGTACCGTGCGCAACTCTGGGAGCAAATGTACGCTAAGTTTACTGAGACTGGCACAACACAAACAGCACCCATGATAAATCATACAGCACCCTTGTCTTTAAAATCATATTTGGGCTCAGGTGAAGGACAAAATATGTTTTTTAATATTAATGTCGGTATATTTAACTTGAATTGGACCATGTAAACCGGGGTATTCTATACACTCAGGGGGGATACCCTGGGTAATCTATACAATCAGGGTGTTACCTTCATGTACGCTATTCCTTTAGGCCCATATAGAGCTTATTTAAGTTTTCAAATATTGCCAACATGAGCTTATTTCGCGCAATTTTAAAATAAGCTCAGTTTCACATAAGCAGACTGTTACTTGGTGTTCATATTCAGATAGTTGTCAGGTGTCCAATCTCAAATACCGACCTCGTCGCCATCCGTATACTACCGATTACGTCGACAAAGCGATGGCAAATAATTTAAGATAATAATATATTGGGATATCAAATCGTGTAATATAGTAGTGTCTTAAAATATGAAAATTACATTTCCAAGAATAAATAAACAAAAAATGTGAAGATGACAACAAATATTTAACAAGACAGTCAATGACTGTGGGTCGCTCACCAGACTGTAAAGACTGAGAAGAATGGGACTCTGAAGACTACAAGAGTCAGTACGTGACAATATCACTTAAGACAAGTAGTTCTAAACATGGACATAGATGGAGGTTCTCCGATGAGCAGGGCTCTTCAACTTGAAATTTCTAATTGCACACCACTGACAAATCTCCAACCTCTTACATTTTACAGAAGACAACCATACCACAGTACTAAGTTCACAGAAATCATTTTGCACATCCCTCTTAGGTTGAATTTTACAACTAGTACAAGGATATAGGAGAGTTAAATCTCTTACCTCTGACCCTATTAGAACAAATGTGAATCCCCATCTATGAGATCCATTCATCTAGTAATATCAATATACCCCCCCCAATATCCAATAGGGTATGATTTCACCTGGATAAGTGGTACGTGGTTAAGAAAATAATATTGGAACAGCCAAGTCTGTATTTAGTATGTCTGATCTTTGCAGAATGAGGTCCACAAAAGGTGAATTTAATGACACTATTCCCCAAGGTGGAAAAGCATCAACGAATTCACCCTATGGGGACCTCATTTCCTAAAATGACCCAATTTGAACAAATCTGAACCCGGTCACCTAAGGTCCATCCGTACCAAATATAAGCTAATATAGGCTCAATGGTTCTTGAGAAGAAATTTTAAGATTTACTATGGAGGGAAAGAGTTATGGCCCTAGCTTCGCACCTATTTGATATGATGAACTTATTTGAACAAATCTGATTGTGAGTCACCTAGGGAACATGCACACTGAAATATATAAACATATTTGGTCTTTAATATGCAGAAGAAAACAATTGTTGATAGACGGATGGATAGACATCCCAACAGACAGCCGAGTGGAAGGACCGCCTGACAGATTGAAAAATCAGGGTATGATTTCATCTGGACAAGCGGTGGTTAAGAAAATAATATGCCAGCCATGTCTGCATATAGTGTGTCAGACATTTGCAGAATGAGGTCCCCAAATGGTGAATTTAATGACAATATTCCGCAAGGTGTTCTAGCATCACCAGATTCATCCTCAGTCTGATTAGGCCTCACCAGCCATGGGAAACCTATATAGGAACAGATTTAAGTTCTAAAGTTGACGTTTGTAATGCACACCCATTGAGCACCTCAATTATGCATTTTATCTTCTGCAAATTAGGGGGGGGGCATAGAAACTGAACAGAAGGGAAAAAGTAAAAAAGTAACTAAAACAAAATTTCAATTTGATACTTAAGATACTTCCCACAAGATGATGCCTAAGCAGAATTAGGTCCATGGATGGTGTATTTGGTGATGCTAGCCTGCTGTACAGGGTTGCAACACTAAATTCACCCTCTGGGGACTCATTATGCAAATGTCAGACACTAAATTCAGGCAGTTTGTTTAAAATTGCTAGCAGTAATGTTTACACAAGCTGCCAGATGACATTTTATTGTAATCTAGATTAATGACATGTGTCTCTCTCTGTCTATCCACAAAGATATATCTGCAACTTTAATAGAACAGGTATTAAAGTTGGAAGCTGGAGATGATATCCGTTGGAAGGGATGTTGGTTGGGTGCAGGCCACTGCAGGGTGGGGTGGGTCTGGGCCATATGGGATGGGGGATGGGTAATGGAATATTTCTGTAATTTCATTAAAGATTAAAGTTTCATAACTCTGCAGATGTTATAATGGTGTCACTTTTTTCAAAATTTATAAAATGTTAAAAACTAATTTTTTTGTTTGTTAAATTGAGCAAGGTGAAAATTCAAAAAATCTTAATTAATTTTTTTTTTAGTTACGTCACTGGCTCCGCCCCCATTCGATCCAGTGACCTCATTTGAACAAATCTGAATAACAGTCCCCCAAGGACCCTTTGTATCAAATACGAACCCATTCGGCCCAATGAAATTTGAGAAGTCGTTGTAAGAATTACTATGGTGGCAACGAGTTATGGCCCTGGCTTCGCAACTATTTGACCCAGTGTCCTCATTTGAACAAATCTGAATGAGAGTCATCTAGGAAACATACACACCAAATATGAACCCATTCGGTTTCATGGTTCCAGAGGAGAAGATGTTCAAAGAATTGTAGACGGACGGATGGACGGACGGACGGACGATGGACGGACGACGAGTGATGACAATAGCTCCACCGGAGACTTCGTCTCAGGTGAGCTAATAAAAACGTGAGACAACCAGCCCCGGAAAATCTGGACAACCCACCCTAACATACGCCCGCGCGAGTTGTCCCTGTGGTCCCGATTCGGTCTGTAGTCAGATGTACTATATACACATGTATATACTTGTATATACAGGAACGGGACCATCCGCCCCAGGCACAACCGACACAAGCGACCCGGAACAACCCGACCCAATTATAGTACGAACTATGTTTTGGTTTAAACCTTTAATTAAATTAGGATAAGATATGGTAAATTGTAGTTGTGATACACTGCATGGACATAATGATATAGTATTCTGTATGAAATATGAAGAATATTTTAATATGAATATATACGGAAGTACAACATATGTATATGAAAAAGAAATGTATAGTACATGTATATGCTACTTCACAGCCTGTTCTCGTGAAAATAGCCACACTCCCGGCTTATTTTAATGAGCGAAATAAGCTCATATCAATATAGGCTCTGTGTGGAGATAAACGTACACTATGGGAGTACATGTATGGTTTCCATAAAAGTAAGCACGTATCGGTCTTATTTTAATGAGCGATATAAGCCCCTATTGGTATTATTTAATCACAATATACGCTCTATATGGACCTAAAACTCAGTTTATAAAACAGTCCAATATGGGACTATCTCCCATATTGTCATTATTAAAGGTACTCAATCCGATAAAACTCCTCTCAATTACTATTTCAATGGCTTCGGGGGTCAAAAATATTTGATTCGAGTCGAGGAAGTCACCCATCAAAGCTCAGATTTGTTAGATATCGATTTTAGAAATCTATTATTTTTTATTATCGGGAATTCTTTCTGGCCCAGAAGACAGTCAAAATTTCGTTATTATTACCACTTGATTATAGAGTTATCCATCCTTGTCTGTTTGAATAGAGTTTTGGCGTAAAATCTCGAGCAGGTTACCAAATTGACGGCAGTTATTAGTACTCATCTCGAGCAATTAACAAATTTCAAAAATCAATATCTAATAACTCTGAGCTTTGTTTGATGGGTTCCTCGACTCGAATCAAATATTTTTTACCCCCAAAAGCCAAAGAAATAGTAATATAGGACCCTCTGATCGGATTGTTGTTGTTGGAATCTGTTGAGATGGGGACCCTCTTTACGGATTGAGTACCTTTAAATCTACCGTTTTTCATCGCAACTTATCCTCGCGAAAATAGGTTCATATTGGGCATACATATTAACATATGTTTCAATGGACTTAATTGATTCGGAAATAAGCCATTAGTGAGTTTATACCCGTTATTTAGTTGAATGAAGCGAGTCGCAGTTAAAACACATTATAAAGAGCGTGAATCTGGTATGTCGTGTCGCAACATATCCTCACTCAAATAGGCACATAATCGGCCTATAATGTGAAATAGGTACATTTTATTGTGAAATAAGCAGATAATAGATCATATCCGTCATTTCGTTTTATGGCGCGGCCACATTGAAAACACATGCTATAAAGAACATACACATGCAAGCCGTGAGTTGGCTTATTTGTGTCATTTTCTGCACACAATCTGATTACAATCGACTCATTGGCAGTCGATAATGTGACTAAAATTGTCTCATTTTCAGCACATTATCGACTTAAATTTATGAGATTCTAAGAATATTATCTACCTAAAAATGTTAATGTATAAGCAGATAATCTGCGGGTTTTCGGGAGAACAGGCTGCATGTCGATAAACAAGTTTAGGTTGTTAAATAATGACAATGGGAGCTTAATTCGCTCATTAAAATAAGCCCGTTTCGCAGCGTTATGTGCTTATTTTTACGAGAACAGGATGAAACACATCGTCGTGCAAATAGGTTCAAATTGGACCTACATATAGCTATTCGCATAGGTTGATATTTGAAATAATTTGATTATGAAATAACTCCATAGTGAGCTTAAATCGTTAATCCGTTATGGCCGCAGTGTAAACATTATAAAGATCGTGAAATTGGTAAGTCGTGTCGATGAAAAGAGGCAGATTAAATCATTTCAATTTGGGCTTGATATGTATGGAAATAATCCCATATTGTACTGTTTTATTTATAAAAACAGTGTGTTAGATCCATATTGAGCGTATATTGTGGCAAAATAATTCCAATATCAGCTTATATCGCGCATTAAAATATGTCCGTTTTGTACTTATTTTCATGAGAACAGCATGACAAGTCTTGAGTTGTTTAATCGTGTTCTCGTGAAAATAAGCACAATACGGGTTTTCCTCATATTGAAATAACCCATATACATGTACATGTAAGGCTGTTTTAATAACTAGCGTTTAGGCCTTATGGAGCGTATTTCAGTTTTCAAATAATGTCAACATGCAGACTGTTCTCGTGAAAATAAGCACATAAACGCCATGTTATTATGAACTAAATATTGCCATTATTTAACCGCAGTATACGATATGGACAGAAAATGCGGGTTTTAAGAGAGTCTAACATGGGACTATTTCCATACGAAATATGCCCATATTGGCACTATTTAATCTATCTACCTATTCTCATCGAGATAACTTACTAGATTCACGCTCTTTAGAAGGTATTTTCACTGTGGCCCGCGCCATTCTACGGAATAACTGGTATACGCTCACCGTGGGCTTATTTCAGAATAAAATAAGTCCAATATGAACTGTGTGAATATTTAGGTCCAATATAAACCTGAGGATATGTTGAGATGAAAAAAAGTAGATTAAATAATACCAATATGGGCTTACATAGAAATAGTCCAACATTTGACTGCTTTAAAAATCGCGTTTAGGTTCAATAATGGCAGTATGAGCTTAATTCGCCCATTAAAATAAGCCCGTTATGAGCTTATTTTTACGAGAACAAGCTGCATATTGTCATTATTTGATTATTTGATTATTATAACAGCCCTATATGGGATATTTCAATATGCGATAAGAACATCTTATGATTATTTTTGCAATTTGTGTTGTGGAATACAACACAAATAAACCAACTCAAGACTGTTCTCGTGAAAATAGGCACATAATAATATGATATAAGCCCGTATTGTCGCCAATAGTCCCGATTCCAGAAGTAAATATTTACAATTGAGCGTAGTTCAGACGATGATTTCTATGGAGAGGTACGGTCGATTTACTTGACATAGCGCCTGAATGCTAACTTATCAGTTTCACATACCCGTACAAGTCCATAATATGTCTTTAAAGTGCGTACATCTGATAAGCTGTGGGTTGGCTTAGTTGTGTCATTGTCCGCTCATAATCTGCTTAGAATTGCTCCATTATGAGGCGATAATGTGACTAATTTGGTATAATTTCCAGCACATTATCGACTCAAAATAAGAGCGTTCATAAGCAGATTATCTACCTAGAATATTTACTTTTTATATAAGTAGATAATGTGCGGGAATTTGGGGAACAGGCTGTTTAAAACGGTACAATATGGGACTATTTACATAAGAAATAAGCCCATATTGGCATTATTTTATCTACCTTAGTTTATCACTTACTTACCAAAGCTACCCTAATTGTATTGTTTTTACTGAAATAAACCCATATCAGTATTATTAATCTAGCTTTTTTCATCGACACAACCTACCAGATTCAAGCTCTTTATAGTCAATGCTGCCCTCGCCATTCAACCGAATAATGGCTATAAGCTTACTGTGGACTTATATCAGAATCAAAAGAACCTATGTGAATACTCAAAGGTAAAATATGAACCTATTTACATGAGGATATGTTGCGATGAAAACAAATTAGATTGAATAATACCAATATGGGACTAGTTCGATAGAACAGTCTGATATTGTCTGTTTAAAAAGCCACGTTTATAGGTCCATATATATAGCGTACATGTATACATATTAAGTTAAATTATACCTCTGTATGAGCTTATTTCGCTCATTAAAATAAGTCCTGTTTTGTGTTTATTTTCACGAAAACAGACTGCAAACTGCCATTATTTGAAAACTAAATAAGCTTCATATGGGCCTAAACGTTGGTTATTATAACAGCCCTATTTAGATATTTCAATATGCGATAAGCTCATCATGCTTATTTTAGCAATTCGTGTTGTGGCACAACACAAATAAACCAACTCAAGACTTACCATGCAGACGTCACCCTGTTCTCATGAAAATAAGCACATAACAATATGAGATAGGCACGTGGTGTGCTTATTTTCACGTCAACAGGCTGGAAAACAACACGATTAAACAACTCAACACTTGCCATGCAGATGTCAAGCTATTTTCGTGAAAATAAGCACTTAACGGCCGTATTTTAACGAGCGATAATTTTGGCATTATTTAATCGCAATATATATAAGCTCTATATTGACCTAAATCTCGGCTTTTAAAGCAGTACAATATGGGACTATTGCCATATGTTACTAAAATGCTACATTCCTCCAGTTGACATAGCGCCTGAATGCTAACTTATCAGTTTCACATACCCGAACAAATCCATATTATGTCTTTAAATAGCGTACATCTGAAAAGTTATGGGTTGGCTTAGTTGTGTGATTGTCCGCACATAATCTGAATTGCCCCATTATGAGTCGATAATGTGAGTAAAATATTCTCATTTTCAGCACATTATGGACTGAAAATGAGGACATTCTAATCAGATTATCTACCTAAAATAAATTATTTATAAGCAGATAATGTGCGGAATTTTGGGGAACAGTCTGTTTAAAACACAGTACAATATGGGACTATTTACATACGAAATGAGCCCATATCGGAATGATTTAATCTGCCTTTTTTCATAAACACAACTTACCAAAGCTACGCTCTTTGTAAGGTGTTTGGCGCCATTCAACGGAATAAGGGACTCAGTATGTACTTATTTCAGAATCAGATAGTTCCAACATAAACCTGTGAATAGTTACATGTAGGTCCAATATGAACCTATTTGCACGAGGATATGTTTCATCCTGTTCTCATAAAAATAAGCACATAACGGGCTTATTTTAATGAGCGAATTAAGCTCATACTGGCATTATTTAACCTCAATGTTTTCATCGACACGACATACCAGACTCACGCTCTTTAAAATGTGTTTTAACTGTGGCCCATGCCATTTAGCTGAATAGCGGGTAGTAGTTCACTGTGGGTTTATTTCAGAATCGAATAAGTCCGATATGAACCTATGTGAATCTTTAGGTCCAATATGAACCTATTTTTACGAGAATATATGTTGCGATGAATAAAGGTGGATTAAATAATACCAATATGGGCTTATTTCTTATGGAAATAATCCCACATTGGACTGTTTTAACATCCTTGTTTTAGGTTCAAATATAGCATACATATATAATGAGTCTTAATAATTCCAATATGAGCTTATTTCGCTCATTAAAATAAGCCCGTTATGGGATTATTTTCTCGAACACAGGCTGGAAAACAACACGAATAAACACATTACTTACCAATCAATCAATCAATCAATCAATCAATCACGTTTATTTGTACGTTACACCATATATGGTCAAATGTACATGAACACAGAATAACAAGACAAAATGGACGGATTACATGAAACAAAGTTAAGTACAATGTAACAACAATGATATATGGCGGTATATGCATATATATGACAATATACATATGTTATACCGGTATATGCCTATCATACGTTCAGATAATATATGTATATGATTGGCAAACATACCATTCAGAATTGATACTGGCAACACTGACATGGTCTCAAGTCGAAGAATCTTTGTTCCTTTTTTGTTGTACTCGATTTAAGAGTCGTTACTCTGTTGCCAAACCCCTTTCTTTTTCAATCCATAGTGGACAAAGTGTGCCCCAAAGCCCGCATAGTTTTTGAGTCGCTGCTGATCATTATTTGTTTAAATAGTTTCTCGTTGGGGATGTTTAACATATTGGGTGATATGTTCTCGTAGAATAGGGCGCGCTCGTCTGACAGAAGAAGTACAGTAAATAATTGTCGATTTCATTGCATGTTTCGCAAATTCGGTCCGCTTCGTCGAAATCTACGGCGGCCTGGAACCGCCACCTCCTCTTCAGTTAGTTTCCTGATATATCAGGTTACCTATCCTGATATATCAGGTTAGTATCCTGATATATCAGGTTACGTATCCTGATATATCAGGTTATTATCCTGATATATCAGGTTACGTATCATGATATATCAGGTTATTATCCTGATATATCAGGTTACGTATCCTGATATATCAGGTTACGTATCCTGATATATCAGGTTATTATCTTGATATATCAGGTTACGTATCCTGATATATCAGGTTATTATCCTGATATATCAGGTTACGTATCCTGATATATCAGGTTACGTATCCTGATATATCAGGTTATTATCCTCATATATCAGGTTATGTATCCTGATATATCAGGTTACGTATCCTGATATATCAGGTTATTATCCCGATATATCAGGTTATGTCTCGACCAATCCAGAGTGTCGTCTCATTGGCGGAGGCTTGTGGTTGGTTGGATTCTTAGTCAATATTGTTAGGCCAATGTATATGCTCTTATATATGCGAGGCTACCAGTAGGAGACTCGCATATATACAAGAGTTCATTGGCACAGGTTTTTGCTAAAATTCAAGGAGCCCCAGTCACGGAAGTGTTAGCAAGAACCGAACCATCCACTGAGCGATGACCAGTCCATTATTAACCCTTTCTATACTAAATAATCATTGACGAGTAGTTCCCTTCGGAAATGATTAGATAATAAGTTCAAATGAAAGTGTCAATGGCACTGTAGCTCAACGTTGGTATGTGTTAATTTCACGCTGAGCTGTCAATAGAATGATAAAGGACTCCTATAGAAGAAGGAAAGTCAAAAAGTTACAATAATGTACGCAATGGGCTTGTATTCTGTAGATGATATTGTTATACCCCATTTTTCCGTCCGTCCGTGCGTCTGTATGTGCGTCCGTCAGTACGTCCGTCCGATGTCTGTTCATGTCATAATTTTAACAGTAGTGCTCAGATCTCAATGAAATTAGGTATGGATGTTCACTACTACGAGGACATTAAATAGAGGTTTCCATCGTTTTGTTCGGATTTTCCTTTCTAGAGTTATTCATCATTGTTTATCTGGAAATTTTGGATTTTTGGTCCGTCTAGTAGTAAGAGCACTAGGCAAGTTGGCTCACCAGGACAATAGCAGACATATTGTTCCCGTGTTTACACAAGAAGTGATCCTCCCATTGTTCCATTGTTCTCGTATTTACACAAGACCTGATCCTCCTATTGTAATATATGACCTGATTTATATTTTTAGCAATAAACCAGGTCGAGTAAACATTAATCCTATTGTAATACCTGACCTCAATTCTATTTTAGGCAATAACACACAAGACATGATCATCCTATTGTAATACCTGACCTCAATTCTATTTTAGTTAATAAACCAGGTCGAGTAAATATTAGACCTCAATTCTATTTTAGGCAATAACACACAAGACATGATCATCCTATTGTAATACCTGACCTCAGCTCTATTTTAGGCAATAACCCAGTTTGAGTAAACATTCAACCTATTGTAATAACTAACCTAATTTCTATTTCAGACATTCCCAAGGGCGACTAAACAACACTATTTACTATATGTAAACTCACCCAATAGCACAACGGTCACCGATTATCCTATATTAATACCTGACATCATTTATATTTAATCAAATATCCCGGTCAAGTAAACGTAAGTATTTACTAAACGCAAACTCACACAAAAGCACAAGCATCAAAGTAGTGTAAATAAATGGGTCAAAGTATACGAGTTATACAAAATCTAAATAATGTAATCAAGTCAACGAGCGGTACAAATGATCTGAAATAGTATAAGGGAGAATCGTTCAAGAACACAAAGCTATAGAAATCACGGTGTAATGATAACAGATCAAGTAAACAAATCATACAAGTTTTTCTTTGACTCAACCTAAAAAGTGTTACGAAAATCGGTGAAGGATATTTCCTAC
This sequence comes from Siphonodentalium dalli, assembly GCA_032622095.1. Taxonomy (NCBI): domain Eukaryota; kingdom Metazoa; phylum Mollusca; class Scaphopoda; order Gadilida; family Siphonodentaliidae; genus Siphonodentalium; species Siphonodentalium dalli. Next base: position 188,151,007 of record CP136062.1, on the reverse strand, counting down.
TTAAACACACACGCAAATCAGTGAGAATGATATGTAATCAATTTAGCAGGAAACCCTTCAATTAAAAAAAATATATATATAGAGACATGGAGAGAATAGTCTGAATATAAACCAAATTTGGGGTAATCAAATCCCTTATCTGTTCAACCCGATATTAGGAAAACACTAGATTAAGAAACAACTCTTCCATTGGTATAGCCTTTTAAAGCCGATCGAAAAATACTATCGTAGCGTAGGCCAAAAAACAAATATTACAGGCAAGGCAACACCAATAATTCACCCGTGTTCCCCTATCGAATTAGCTATGTGTATATAACTTACACAAGCGATATCACACTATTGCACGCGTCGAGCTGGCAATGACTATGTCAACAACAGGTGTACTGAACTTAATGCTAAGTAAATAAAGTTTTCTTAGACTATTGTATAGTACGCCCGCCCTATTTAGTCGGTCAACTATTATCAATTTAACAAGTGAAAAAAAAATATATATATATTGACAGAGAGATAATATTCTAGATCTAAAACAATTTGGGAAATATTTCGCAACCAGGTCAATTCTCATATATATTGTTACGTCGAAACATCCCAAGAAGAGGAGTCAAAATAACGTTCATTGCGTTGTTTGATCGGAATTGTTACTGTTTTCGCTCCGAAAGCTATTATGATCCAAAACTGTTTTTGGAAATCGTTAATTTATTACATATTTCAATCAATTTAAGATCGCAGTAATATATATTTATAGTAATTATCACCAGAACGGCTTCTAAAGAAAATTATCTTGTTGTATCGTGTGATCCGAGGTTAAGTAAGTCAGTACACTGGATTGTACTCGAATGATGAATAATAGGGACATGACAATCTGCGGGATGGGATGGGATATGGGCGGTGCGTATAAAAGCCGAACACAACCGAACATAACCGAACACAAGTCCAAATAATGGGAAATATAACAATTAAAGTTCATGGGCATGTGTATTTATGTTCACACTATTACTAGACGAAGTTTGGTGGAGTTTGGTCCAATAATAAGTGTTTTATTCGATATTTTGTAAAACGCGTTTGTGTTCGGCGTAGAAAAGCCGAACACAAACTTCTGTCTCATGGATTAGTTTATCCGCTCATAGGTGATAATTAATATCTGACATATGGTCACTAAGCCGAAAGGCTTTAATTGTTGTTGGTGGTGGTCTCTCACCTATTGTAATTCAGTGTTTTGACAGTTGCAATCAGTGTTTGATGGCTCCTACTATTATAGAAACAACATGCTTTTGATAGGCCCCGTCATGAAAGAACGATTGTATTAAATATTTATGTAACTTCATGGAAAGGTTAAAACTCAAAGTTTTTAATGCTCGTCAGCAAAATTCTTCCATTCCTAAATTGTGGACAAATAATAATTGTGAAAGTCTAAATAATATTATAAAACTAGAAAACAACTGGAAAGTTCTTCGACTGACAGACTTGACGGACAATCTTTCTGAAATAGTTGACGATCAGATGAGAGATATTCGAGGAGCATTGCATGGCTGTGGAAACTATATGACTTAGCTAAACATTCAACTGCTCCAAGAGTGAAAAATCAGACATGGACGAACATGACGGTTGACCAACGCGACAGAAGATTTCACCGACTAATTTCATTTCTGCCAGAATCTTCGGCAAAATTACAAATTTCGACTGACGGATGTTTGACGATACCGAAAACCGCGGCTATTGCCAAGAAGCCATGTCAGACTAAAAGAGTAAAGACATGCAAAACTAGATCAATCAACCCTAGCAAACGTCAACAAGTATCTTGAGCGCAAAATAAATAATCTTTATTCCTTTCATATCACATTCCTGTCATATCAGACACATTTAAAAAAATAAAATAAGATCTTAAATTCCTGCATATCAGACTTTTAAAAAGATACAATACGAAACGCTCTTTATTCGTATTCAGATAATTCATTTGATTTGATTTAAAAAATATTTATTTGCCCCAATTAATATTACATTTATGATGAACAAAATTTTGATGATGGAAACATGAGTAGAATAGAAAAGGGGAAGAGGATCTAGCAGCAAGCAGAAGCTTAGGAATTTAATAAGGAGAGTGGGTATATTCACGAGGAATACGAGACAGAAATGTAGAGCGAGAGATAAAGAGTGTGTATGTGAAAGAAAAGTTGGTACTACTGTTGTGAATTTTTTTTAACTAACTTATGAAACGAACTGTTTAAAATAAGTATAGTAATAGTTTGAACGTGAATACACATGCCTATGAACTTTACAAGGTGGTCGTATATTTAGTAAACTGTATATAGAGTTATATATCTCAAACGCCAGCTAACGCCACATCTATATGTGTTAATTAATTACCGGTGACTGAGTGTCGAACAAAAGCTTGTGTTCGGCTTTTCTATGCCGAACACTAAACGCGTTTTACAAAATATCGAATAAAACACTTATTATTGGCTCAAACTCCACCAAACTTCGTATAGTAATAGTGTGAACATGAATACATATGCCTATGAACTTTATTCGTGAAATTTCCCATTATTTGGTCTTGTGTTCGGTTATGTTCGGTTGTGTTCGGTTGTGTTCGGCTTTTATGAGCTCCCGATATGGGACAAAACGACAATCTGCGGGACAGAATTTCAAATTGCGTGGGACGGCCGATATCTCGAGGAATACAGGGCGTAGGGGGCTCATTTTGGTGTCTAACGAAAGGCCCACGTTCGCCCTATCCAAACATATTAACCCCGCCACTAACCAAACACCAGAAGTTGCTTTATTTGATCGACAACTGACCTAACATGGGGTGGAATTTGGGATAGCATGACAATCTGCGGGACAGGATTTTCAAATTGCGTGGGACGGCCGATAGCTCGAGGAATACAGCGCATAGAGGGCTACTTTTGGTGTCTAACGAAAGGTCCACATTCGCCCTATCCACACATATTAACCCCGCCACTGATCGGACACCGGAAGTTACATTGTCCGGTCGACAACTGACCTAACATAAAATGCCACAAACACGAAAAACTGCGTTCGACATTAATGTTTAGAATTTAGATTTCTCGATGAATACACTAGCAAACAACAAGTTTTAGGTATCAAATAACGCAGTGGAATACTGTGCATTTGTTTTTAGCTACAATATGGCTGTTTTAGTGCGAATATTGTAATGGCGAACACGCAAACACGCTCCGATAAAACAGCTAAAAATAGACTCGATGTTTATAATTACAGGATCGATTTCAGCCGGTATATTCAATATAATGGGGCGTATAGTATATCAAAATGTAGAATTAGACACAGGGAATGTATTTTTTCCCAAAATGGGTCCACCAGGCGGTGAAATTGTTGCAGAAATTCGCTCCAAGATATTCGCACTTATTTTTATTTCAGTTGTGACTAAAAGCCCAGATGCCGGAGCCCAGCGACTAAAAGCCAAGTTACAAAATAGATCAACTGGTTTGAACGAATGAATATGTCAATGGTAAGACTATTCAAAAGAATATTCAAATCAAATAGTGTTTATAGACTTAAAAACTTATGTGTCCGCCATTCATATATGCGGTGAAGTTCTCATATTATCTCCCAGTAATACGCGGGGGAGGTTCTCATATGAACATGTTATCTGCCGGTCATACACGGTGGAGGTTCATATTATCCGCCGGTCATACGCGAGGGAAATTTTCTTATTATCCTCCAGTCATACGCGGGGGAGGTTCTGATATGAACATATTATCTGCCGGTCTTATGCGTTGGAGGTTCATATTATCCACCGGTCATACGCGAGGGAGGTTCTCATATTATCCTCCAGTCATACGCGGGGGAGGTTCTGATATGAACATATTATCTGCCGGTGATACGCGAGGGAAGTTCTCATATTATCCTCCGGTCATACGATGGGGAGGTTCTCATATGAACATATTATCCGCCGGTCATACGCGAGGGAGGTTCTCATATTATCCACCGGTTATACGCGAGGGAGGTTCTCATATTATCCTCCGGTCATACATAGGGGAGGTTCTCATATGAACATATTATCTGCCGGTCATACGCGGTGGAGGTTCATATTATCCGCCAGTCATACGCGAGGGAGGTTCTCATATTATCCTCCGGTCATACGTGGGGGAGGTTCTGATATGAACATATTATTCGCTGGTCATACGCAGTGGAGGTTCATATTATCCACCGGTCATACACGGTGGAAGTTCTCATATGAACATATTATCCGCCGGTCATACGCGGTGGAGGTTCATATTATCTGCCGGTCATACGCGAGGGAAGTTCTCATATTATCCTCCGGTCATACGATGGGGAGGTTCTCATATGAACATATTATCCGCCGGTCATACGCGAGTGAGGTTCTCATATTATCCACCGGTTATACGTGAGGGAGGTTCTCATATTAGCCTCCGGTCATACATAGGGGAGGTTCTCGTATGAACATATTATCTGCCGGTCATACACGGTGGAGGTTCATATTATCCGCCGGTCATACGCGAGGGAGGTTCTCATATTATCCTCCGGTCATACGTGGGGGAGGTTCTGATATGAACATATTATTCGCCGGTCATACGCAGTGGAGGTTCATATTATCCACCGGTCATACACAGTGGAAGTTCTCATATGAACATATTATCCGCCGGTCATACGCGGTGGAGGATCATATTATCTGCCGGTCATAAGCGAGGGAAGTTCTCATATTATCCTCCGATCATATGTGGGGGAGGTTCTGATATGAACATATTATCCGCCGGTCATACGCGGTGGAGGTTCATATTATCCGCCGGTCATATGCGAGGGAGGTTCTCATATTATCCTCCGGTCATACGTTGGGGAGGTTCTCATATGAACATATTATCCGCCGGTAATACGCGGTGGAGGTTCATATTATCCGCCGGTCATACGCGAGGGAGGTTCTCATATTTTCCTCCGGTCATACGTTGGGGAGGTTCTCATATGAACATATTATCTGTCGGTCATACGCGGTGGAGGTTCATATTATTCGCCGATCATACACGAGGGAAGTTCTCATATTATCCTTCGGTCATATGTGGGGGAGGTTCTGATATGAACATATTATCCGCTGGTCATACACGGTGGAGGTTCATATTATCCACCGGTCATACGTAGGGGAGGTTCTCATATGAACATATTATTCGCCGGTCATACGCAGTGGATGTTCATATTATCCACCGGTCATACACGGTGGAAGTTCTCATATGAACATATTATCCGCCGGTCATACGCGGTGGAGGTTCATATTATCTGCCGGTCATAAGCGAGGGAAGTTCTCATATTATCCACCGGTCATACGCGAGGGAGGTTCTTATATTATCCTCCGTTCATACGTTGGGGAGGTTCTCATATGAACATATTATCCGCCGGTCATACGCGGTGGAGGTTCATATTATCCGCCAGTCATACGCGAGGGAGGTTCTCATATTATCCTCCGGTCATACGTTGGGGAGGTTCTCATATGAACATATTATCTGTCGGTCATACGCGGTGGAGGTTCATATTATTCGCCGATCATACACGAGGGAAGTTCTCATATTATCCTTCGGTCATATGTGGGGGAGGTTCTGATATGAACATATTATCCGCTGGTCATACACGGTGGAGGTTCATATTATCCACCGGTCATACGTAGGGGAGGTTCTCATATGAACATATTATCCGCCGGTCATACGCAGTGGAGGTTCTCATATGAACATATTATCTGCCGGTCATACGTGGTGGAGGTTCTCATATGAACATATTATCCTCCGGTCATACGATGGGGAGGTTCTCATATGAACATATTATCTGCCGGTCATACGCGAGGGAGGTTCTCATATTATCCACCGGTTATACGCGAGGGAGGTTCTCATATTATCCTCCGGTCATACATAGGGGAGGTTCTCATATGAACATATTATCTGCCGGTCATACGCGGTGGAGGTTCATATTATCTGCCAGTCATACGCGAGGGAGGTTCTCATATTATCCTCCGGTCATACGTGGGGGAGGTTCTGATATGAACATATTATTCGCCGGTCATACGCAGTGGAGGTTCATATTATCCACCGGTCATACACGGTGGAAGTTCTCATATGAACATATTATCCACCGGTCATACGCGGTGGAGGTTCATATTATCTGCCGGTCATAAGCGAGGGAAGTTCTCATATTATCCTCCGATCATATGTGGGGGAGGTTCTGATATGAACATATTATCCGCCGGTCATATGCGGTGGAGGTTCATATTATCCGCCGGTCATACGCGAGGGAGGTTCTCATATTATCCTCCGGTCATACGTTGGGGAGGTTCTCATATGAACATATTATCTGTCGGTCATACGCGGTGGAGGTTCATATATTCGCCGATCATACGCGAGGGAAGTTCTCATATTATCCTTCGGTCATATGTGGGGGAGGTTCTGATATGAACATATTATCCGCCGGTCATACACGGTGGAGGTTCATATTATCCACCGGTCATACGTAGGGGAGGTTCTCATATGAACATATTATCCGCCGGTCATACGTGGTGGAGGTTCTCATATGAACATATTATCCGCCCGTCATACGCGGTGGAGGTTCATATTATCCGCCGTCATACGCGAAGGAAGTTCTCATATTATCCGCCGGTCATAGGTGGGGGAGGTTCTGATATGAACATATTATCTGCTGGTCATACGCGGAGGAGGTTCATATTATCCACCGGTCATACGCGGTGGAGGTTCTCATATGAACATATTATCTGCCGGTCATATGCGAGGGAGGTTCTCATATTATCCACCGGTCACACCCGAGGGAGGATATGGCCGGCGGATAATATGTTCATATGAGGACCTCCCCAACGTATGACCAGAGGATAATATGAGAACCTCCCTCGCGTATGACCGGTGGATAATATGAACCTCCACCGCATATGACCGGCAGATAATATGTTCATATCAGAACCTCCCCCGCGTATGACCGGAGGATAAAATGAGAACTTCCCTCGCGTATGACCGGCGGATAATATGAACCTCCACCGCGTATGACCGGCAGATAATATGTTCATATGAGAACCTCCCCCGCGTATGACTGGCAGATAATATGAGAACCTCCACCGAATATGAATGGCGGACACATAAGTTTTTAAGTCTATAAACACTATTTGATTTGAATATTCTTTTGAATAATCTTACCATTGACATATTCATTCGTTCAAACCAGTTGATCTATTTTGTAACTTGGCTTTTAATCGCTGGGCTCCGGCATCTGGGCTTTTAGTCACAACTGAAATAAAAATAAGTGAGAATATCTTGGAGCGAATTTCTGCAACAATTTCACCGCCTGGTGAGACCCATTTAAAAAAAATACATTCCCTGTGTCTAATCCTACATTTTGATATACCATACGTCCCATTATATTGAATATACCAGCTGAAATCGATCCTGTAATTGTAAACATCGAGTCTATTTTTAGCTGTTTTATCGGCGCGTGTTTGCGTGTTCGCCATTACAATATTCGCACTAAAACAGCCATATTGTAGCTAAAAACGAATGCACAGTATTCCACTGCGTTATTTGATACCCAAAACTTGTTGTTTGCTAGCGTATTCATCGAGAAATCTAAATTCTAAACATTAATGTCGAACGCAGTTTTTCGTGTTTGTGGCAATTTATGTTAGGTCAGTTGTCGACCGAATAATGTAACTTCCGGTGTCCGGTCAGTGGCGGGGTTAATATGTGTGGATAGGGCAAATGAGGCTCTTTCGGTAGACACCAAAAGTAGCCATCTACGCGCTGTATTCCTCGAGATATCGGCCGTCCCACGCAATTTTAAAATCCTGTCCCGCAGATTGTCATTCTATCCCAAATTCCACCCCATGTTAGGTCAGTTGTCGATCAAATAATGCAACTTCTGATGTCCGGTCAGTGGTGGGGTTAATATTTGTGGATAGGGCGAATGTTAGACACCAAAATGAGCCCCCCTACGCCCTGTATTCCTCGAGATATCGGCCGTCCCACGCAATTTGAAATTCTGTCCCGCAGATTGTCGTTTTGTCCCATATCCCATCCCATCCCGCAGATTGTCATGTCCCGAATAATAACCTAACACGTAAATGCGTTACTCGATCAGTAAACATCGTGCATAATACAGTGTAAGAAATAACTATTGGAGGGTGTCTCGTAGCCATACCAAGAAATATACCATGTTGACTTGACAAACACGACGTTCAAACATAACTCATAATTGTTTGTTTAAAAGACTGCAATGTCATGACATTTAAATAAGTACATGGTAATAGGTGGCCGAGAGGTAGCGTACTGGTCTCTCGTGCTATCGGACCGGGGATCGCAACCTGATCAGGGTATTCTGACAAAAATCAGAACTCGGTCAGATACCAAGTTTGTCAGGCTGAAAAGTCTTATTCGAGATAACTGAATACAGATCCGAATGCAAAAATGCCGACCCCCCCCCCCCCATTACAACACTTGTCCAGGTATGTTGTCGTGGGTGCAGTACGCTGTACGATCGGGCGCGGACATTAATGGCTGACCCGTGTACACGCATCGGTGTGTGCACGTTAAAGAACGCTACTGGAGTCACCACAGGGTTATAAAGTTACTCGGCCGTGGTAGCACCTGGACCTCCGCATAATCCTCAGCACATTGAGGGCGATGTAGTATCAAGTAGATAGATAGATAGATAACTCCAACGTCACTATACAGTTGATGTGAAGATTTTTAAAACTCTAAGGCTGCATACACATACACACAAATTAAAAGGTATGTTTAAGTAGTCGTTTGCAAAGCACACAGGCGTTATTCAAGTATATAAGGGGGTGAATAGATGTCTAAATGTATATCAAATTAATAGAAAACCACCTATTTCACCAATACATTATTTCAGGTTGAATGTTTAAAGATGCGCAATCCTATTAAACACCTCTATATTAACATTTCTTCGGCCTCGAGGGTAAACAAAAAATAGATTCGAAGAACCCACCCTTCAAAGTTCGGAGTAATCAGATATCGATGTTTAAAATCTGTTATTTCTCGTTAATATGCTGGAGATGTGTACCGTAAAATCCTTATTGACGGTGTAGCAATAATAGGATAGATAAGTCTATATAAAATCAAGTGTAATTGCGTTGATATTTTGACAATTGAGTCAAATTACATCCAACATAAACAACAAGTTCAGGGAAATGTTATTTCACAGTTCATTGTGGTTAGCAGTATTTTGTTGTAACTAACCGATTTTGATAACTAAAGCGTCTTTTGAATAAATGTTGTTGTTTGGTAACTAATGATACGATGACAAGCCGATCGGAGTGTAAATGTTTAATGTTACATTAAAGTCACTGTTGAATCGCAGAAGTCTATATTTACATCTCAAATTAGTATGTCAAACCAAGGTTAACCGAAGGTGATGCACTCGAATGGATCAGCAGAGTGTCCGGTAAACACATAGAAAACGTTTCATCCTCTATGTGTCAATAACCTAAATTATTTTTAAATATCGTGTGTGATCCAGATTTCGCCTGCAAGATAAATTTTTACCAAAACGTACCGACTATATAATAACGAAATGTCTGTTATAATCACAAAAACTCGAGTGAACCATGAATTTCCAAATCCATACTGAAGTCCATACAGAAGACGGCGCCAAACGCCGAGTCGCGACAGGCTCACTTGGCCGTGGAAAGTTTGTGAGGCTAACATTGTATGGCCAATCGAAATTAATGAACATCACCAAGCCGGAAACAAGAGCGTCCGCAACTATAACTTCGACGGATATGCAGACGATCATACAAGCAGAAGATCAAATTAATAAAATGTGGTTGGAATTAGAGAAAGAAAGTGAGGTAAGTGAATATATGAAAAATACAGATTAATTATTGAGGTGAAAACACTGGATTAAAAAAATGTAAATAAAAAACAAAACAATATTGTTAAACGATATCTCTCCGTTTACGACCTCGTAAATATAGTCGTGACTATTAAATTATGTCGTGACGTCACCATAAATGAACGACGTAGGTTTATACCTATATATTTACATACACCTGATATCTCTTCCGATTTGCCCATAGCGTTACGGTAGACACGCCCCCTTATTCAATGCGTTCATAAACCTATGAACGTAACGTGACGTCACTTCCAATGTCGTTCATAGGTTTATGAACACATTGGTCCCGGAAATGACCGGGGATTGTAGGACATTGCCGACTGCTTGAGTATCTATATAGTACGTCCGAATTTGGCAAGAAATTTATTTTGGTCTATAATCAGTGTTGTTGCCCGGTGTTACTGAACGTTGATGTTCAAAAATCCCGTTACTTATCATTTTCCTTACCGCTACAAATATTCCCCCAACCTCACAAATATATCATTATGGTAGAACGGCGGGTTGTCGATTTCTTATACACAGCCGAAACTTAATTGTTAGTTTCAGCTATCATTCTTGAAATCAACACGTCTACATCAGTTACTAGCTAAACAAGACAGTTTGTCATATGTGTATACTAAACTGTGAAATTGCGTTTTTTTTCCGTTCTTCAATAACGGATTCTCAAAATGTTTGGTTTTCCAAAAAACGAGGATTCGCACTTTCTGAACTGAACGCCATGCGTTCATTTAAATAGATGAACAAATAGTAGGGAAGACAGACAATCCTAGTTCATAATGAATTTAAGTATATAAATATAAATAATAAACGGCGGATTCAACGTGGTCATGGGTTTTGACCGCGATAAAAAATCAGCAAACTCCGCATGAACCCCTTCGGGGTTCATGCAGTTTGCTGATTTTTTCTCGCGGTCAAAATCCCATGACCACATTGAAACCGCCGTTTATTTCTTATATAAACTATTTGTCCACAAGACACAATGGCGACAACGCTCAGTTTTGAATATCAAGAAAACGATTACACTACATGTACATATGTGGGGTGCATATTGACTATAAATAATTCGTGTATGCTAAATAATATGAATAGTAAATGATTTAAAATTTTGATAATACCACCAGCAACGACCGGTATGCCTACAAATAGACCTTAAATTGTTTCTAACGTATGTGTACGATTATGCCGCCTATACCAAAACACGTACGCACTTCAAAAAAATCCTGTACACGCACAGACTGTACGTTTCGAAGATAATATGACTTCAATGCGTTGTGTATTAAATGATCAAAATAACTTCGAAATAATCCGAATACTGCTATATCTACGATGTCGTAAACGGAGACACGGTCAGACTTAATTTGTTAACGACATAATGGAAGGTGCGTGTAATCTATATCTCAACGCTTTATATCGTAAACTCGTTAAAAATAGATAGAACATATTTAAAGCAGACAGTCCATCGTCACAATGGTACACACATATTTGAATCGTGTTATTTTTTTTTCGAAGATAAAACAAAACCCCACCCCCCCTCTTTCCCACCCACTGGGGTGGGGTGGGGGCCCCCTTCCCCTTTTTCGCCCCTGCGTTTGGGGGTCATACGATTAAAATAAAACGATATAAACACACACAAAAAAACCCCGATATATCATCACACATAACTTGTATGCTTTAAGAATTCAAAGGCACATGCCAGCTCATTTTATCAATGAAAAAGTGGACCATTGTTAAAAATACCACGTGATGTATAAAACTAAAAATAATTGCACGCGATGCGTCTTTCTACCCAAAAGCACGGGGTGTATCGGTGGAAAAATGTTTATCAAATTATCGAGCGTGAAGTGTCTGATCACAATTACAAATGTGTACTATTATTCTATAACTATCAGGGAATATAATGTGATGGGTGTTCCATAAAAAAGGTATGTTCTTCAACATTAACTCAATTCATGTGTCACCGCTCAGCGTTAATGTAAACAAAACCTGGTTAGGCCACTCAACAAAGATTACCTGTTTATCGTAGACACCCTCCCGTGCATGAATGTATTTCGTATTAAATTGTGAAATGTGCGTGTCAATTGTCGAGTGGTATAATTTTCCTCCATTGGTAGGCGCATGAAACGAGGAAGCACGTGTTTTCCTCGTTTCAGTTTGAGAATAAATAAATAAACTGATACAATAATAATAGGATTCGCCAATATGGGATTTGTTGTAATGCATAATGGCTAGTGTGGTTGGCATGGCTTCATTAACTAAAGATATGACACGGTACAAATGTAGCTGAGAATACAACAATTGTACGAACTTTACCGAAGTGGTGCTCTACATTCATCGGAATCAATACCCCTGACAATTGTCAAATATTAGATGGTGATGTTATATCCACTCTTTGTATGCACTTGTATATGCGAGTCTCTCATATATGAGACAAGCATACCGAATGTATTGTCCTAACGATATTTAATCGACCTTGTAAGCCAGTGCATTCTCTCTCATGATTATACCCCTCCCGCCGTTGTTCCTGAACAAAACTATGATAAACAAGTAATCTTTGTTGAATGGCCTTACTAGGTTGAATGCAAAATATTACTACGAAATTCGTGTGCCTACAATCCCATTGGCTATCGGTATTGAGCGTGGGAAAAATATCGTACTATGGAATTCAGCCTAGCGTATAATAACTTACTGTGTCAACGCCGGTGGTCTCTGGGGTGATGTCGTTCACGTTCATAAAATGCCAAAAAAAGGGCTGCACAAATTACTACCAAACTCGGGGTTGAGTGTTGCAATATATTGTACAATGGTTTGCTATCAGTAATTTCCGAACGCACTAGTGCTTGGTTTCTCCGATCAATCACAATGAATATGCACGCGGTATTTATTGCGAAATATTCACGACAGTCGGTATAATGCATTTGTCAATGCGCTATATAGTTTGAAATTGGTGGGTTGGTCATATGGTCGATGCGCTATATAGTTTGAACTTGGTGGGTTGGTGATATGGTCGATGAATGATATAAATGCTCTTTATTAATTCGATATCAAGAATGTACCAACAAAGAACGCTCTTTATATATATATCATGATAATGTAAACAAAAGGCCAGGAACTCTAATGTTCTGCTATTGTGAATATAACAATGTATATTACAATAACGAACAAATTATGTCAACATTTGAATATTCTTTCTGTTTATGGCGATTCTTGACGGATGAGAGTATTTTAACAACATACCCACCACCAAGACCTCATATGTTTTTTTTTAGCATCTTACCATCACAACGCACATAATATTATCTATAAACACTGTAGCGTCAGTTGTTAATATCACATCTTCACACGTCAAATGCGAATTTGTAATTTCCACTGTAGTCAAACCAATAAATTTTGCTAAATCAACGGACCACACGTGTCAATGTGTCAATATATATAAACTTATCACTCGTTAAATTTGCTATATTTTCGCATACAGCCCAAGAATCTTTTTCAGATAAATCGCACACATCATGGATATCCATCGCGATCGCATAACAACAATATACTATAAACACAATCCCACTGATGAGAGAGGAAAAACAATGCGTGCTGTTCAGTGTAGGTCAACGTTCTGTGTGACGTTCTGTTATCAAAATAACGTGATATATGTCAACCCTAATACATCAACGATGATTGTTATACACATTCCTCACTCTGTGTGTGGTAGATTTCAGTTAACGAATAACTTAACCCACCACGTTTAAGTGGTATTGCACGAACATTTTTTCCGGTGCCAACAGAGCTATAATATTGATCAACACTACTATATTTTGAAAACTACGTATATACGTCGTACTTGTGTGACCACTTAACCACCCGTCGTACGCCACTGTATTCAGCACTAACGCGCGTGCATAGCTCGTACCCCGCGGATGTTGAGAGCGTTTATCAATCGTCAACTGGGGTGGCGAGCTTTTACGACGTGACGAGCAATAATTTCGTAGACGCAGTTTTTTTCGACCCAACATAACATTAACCTTTAATTAATGAAACCAATCACACCAGTGGCACGGCAACTCATTTAGTATACATATAAATAGAAGTTACATTTAAAATAAATCGTTATTTGATGTGATATACACTCTTTATATTGATAAATGAAATATGAGACTATTCCAATTAGTAGCGTTATTTCTTACTTTGTTATGGTTTTAATAAAGAGCGTTTATCAAAATATTTGTACGAAACCAATTGAATTAATAGTCTATTGTTTATGCAAACCAACACGTGCACATGATCGTAAATGGGATCACTTCGCACACCCAACTATCTGTTCAATCAACTAATAATTCTTATTATAATCACCGTCCGACCGCACCCCCGAAAAGGTGGGTTTTATTGGAGGGATCAGCTTTTTTCTGAAAAAAATAACAAGGAGTCTAAATCCGAAGCAATCAAACAAAACAAAATAGGTGAATCGTACTCATATTCGAACTTGATCTGTATTTCGTGTACCAAAATTTCATTCATCAGATGTGATGACACATACTAAATTTATTATCCGGAAACCAGAAATTGATAGGATTTTAAGTCGTAAAAAGGTCCATAATTCTCACAAAAATAGGTGTAGGAAACCCATATTCTAACCTGACCTGTATTTTTGGTTTGATAAACTGTCATGCCAAATTTGCTGCATATATGATCACACATACTTATGTTATCACCCGGAAACCAGAAAATTCTAGGTAAAAAAGTGATGATAACTATGGCAAAAATGGGCCGAGCAAACACATATTCGAACTTGACATGTATTTTTATATAATAAACTCACCTATGAAATTTGATTTTTATCTAATAACCAACGTTAGTATGCGCAAAGAATTTCCGAACGCACGCACGGACGGACACCTGCTATTTTAATACCCCAGAAAAATAATGAAATATATATATATAACCTGTGGAGGACATTTCTTCTCATCGATGAACACATACGCTGAAGTGGTGCGCTGCACGTCCAAACAAGTTATTGTACTGTTGAAGACTTCCACAACTTGCAACGCCAAGAATTTGGCGAGATCCACTGATTGAACATTCCTCAATGTCAATGATTTGAAGAATATATATTCATCACTGAATATATGATTTAAATCTACACATTCAATATCTTCCTCGTTGATGCTGCATTCATTCTGTATGTTTACACTATTCGCACACAGTGTCTGCATTGCAGTGAAAACTAACGCGACCGCTCCAATCATTGTCTTAAACTGAAATGAGACGCTACGCGAATCTGTCATTTCATTTTTTTAGACTTCTGGGAAATTTGTCGACAAGGCAGTGAACATTAAAGAGCGTTTGTTCAAAGTTGGATGTAATAATGAGCGTTTTTGTCCCCCACGGTTCACAAAAATGAGACGATGTAAAAAACGTGATATTGTGTGCTATTTCTAGTATTCTCGTAGTGTGATCTGGTATTGCTGGTTTCTGTCGAAATATATCTATACTCTCTCTTATTGTGTGACCTGTATAAACTAATTGCGTGTCATTAATTAACTCTTCAAACCGCAAAGTGTTTGTAAATTAATTCTCGCCCACCCGCGAACCACCTATTTTATATTTAGGGGTGGCGCCAGCATTTCCCAATTGCAGGGGCTATATTCCCAGACCGGGGGTGGATGGGCGTAATTTTCGTTTTCTTTATTATTTTTAACCTATCAGCGCAACCGTTCCCAATTCCTACATCATGTTCTGGTGCGGATTATCAGGTTATTGAACACATGAGATGATCGCCAATGATGATAGATTGTCATTGTGATCACATACAGTGAAGAGGTTACTGACGAAAATAAAGATGACCTCCAAAATGGTATGAATAACTTAAGGTTACATATTTTCGTTGCCGCTATGGCAGACAGGATTGTTGAATCAGTTTTAATATGTATTTTTTGATGATTCTATTAAATAAATGTTATCGACGGATAGACATCACCGATTGTCGAATACAGAACGCAATCTGACGTACCATCGCCCTAAACGTGAACTTGTGCAAGTTATTGAATGATGTATGTTAAATATTGATAGGACATCGTTTGATTCTAATTTAACTTTCTTTTTCTATAGCCTCCTGTCGTTCCATCATCTGCAACCACGTCTGGTGTTAGTCCGCAGGTTAGTGAATAATTTAAAAACCAGAATCGTATGATATGATCGTCATTGTTCAGTGAACATGTTACTAACGAAAATAAAAGATGAACTCCAAAACGGTATATTGTTATACATTGTCGTTGTCGACATGCAGGATTGCTAGATCAGGTTTAAATGATTTGTATGCAAGATTGGTTTGTGAATATTCGGGTAGGGGATCGTTTCCCGTTATATAGCGTGAACACAAATAAAATAACAATTTGTTTACTCTTCTTAGTGATCAACTGAATTCAGTATTATGCTTGATACATTATATAAAACGTAGAGTATACGATCAATTGTGTTAATGTGCTACAATTTATTTTATTACAGGTTGACAGTATAACAGAACGGATTGAGGTAACTACCAGCTGTAGTATTTCCAAAAAATGATTGATATTTTCTAAATTGTTGCGATACCCATTCCAATATGAATCTGATATGTTCATATCATTGAATGTTAATATTGTGATACCCATTCCAATATGAATCTGATATGTTCATATCATTGAATGTTAATATTGTGATACCCATTCCAATATGAATCTGATATGTTCATATCATTGAATGTTAATATTGTGATACCCATTCCAATATGAATCTGATATGTTCATATCATTGAATGTTAATATTGTGATACCCATTCCAATATGAATCTGATATGTTCATATCATTGAATGTTAATATTGTGATACCCATTCCAATATGAATCTGATATGTTCATATCATTGAATGTTAATATTGTGATACCCATTCCAATATGAATGTGATATGTTCATAGAAGAACGTTAATATTTTGCAACTAGATAGAATGTTTTTACTTGTTAGTTAAGTTACGGTTTTGTTATGGTATAAATTGAGCTCTGGATTGGGAGGACGGATATACTTGATGTACTAGAAATATATTTTGACAATATACCTCTATATCAAAAGGCAATAACTTGACAGTATTAACATCACCCATGAAACGACATATGTTTTTGGTATTACATTTTCTTCACATCTATTTTACAGCGAGGGGTGAAACTGACGCAAGAGAGCATTTCAGATGTGAGTATATGTGTATCATGTTCTTTCATACCAATGGGAATATATTGAAACAATTTGATATTAGATCACCTTTTTACAACTTAATATGACCACATCGGTCCTGGAAGGTATACACCTTCTCACCCTCGTTTGATTGCGACGAGAAATTGAACGGGTGACACATAATCATAATTTTAATGAATATTTTGAGTTATTTTCCAGAATTAACCCTCACATCGCTGTAGTAATCAGAATAATGTTTTAATTTCCGAATGTAATGTATTCAATACAAATATGATATAACACATGCGTGTATATTTATAGACTATACCTTGTTTCTGCAGGGATATGAGAGTGACACAGAATATATTACGGTATGTATTCACGTATTGACACGTAACTCATATTAGTTTTGATGTTAGTGTCAGAGTATTTACAAATAAATATAGGTAGTTCGTAGAATTCAATTTCAAAAGGCTCTTTTTTAGAATGTAATAAATTTAGATCGTATCCTATAGAAATGTGTTTAAAAAACTCTTTAGACACTTTAATTAGTTTATAATTGTTTTGGGGAAATAGGCACTATATGTATTGTATATACCATATTGATATACTAATGTATTAGGATGATCTCAATATCAACTCATAGTCAATGGTATCAAGGTCAATTAAAATACATTTTTGTTTGTTGATGCTATCGTGACCTCAAGTCAGTCAATGATTTTTTTTCAAACTCGTTCATAACAAGGTCACATCAAATTTTTTTTTTTTTTAAATCAGAATACTTTTAGAAACTTTAATTTGTTCTTTGTTGTACAAATAGATGTTAAAGGTTTTGCATATTGATATACTGTTAAACGAATGTCAGTTCATAGTCAATGGTATGAAAGGTCGATAACAATACAGTTTTGTTTGATAATACTATCGCAACCTCAAGTCATTGATAACAAGGTCACACCAAATGTATTTTTTTTCTAAGACACAGTAATTTACTTTTTACAGCCAAAGAGAAAGATAAGAAAGATTGTAAAGTTTGCAGGTATGTACATATATATTCAATTCAACCCAATTGGCATAGAATATGATACATTTTTGACAGGGATAGAGTAACTAATACACAAGGAAGTTATATAATCTTTTATATATAGAGAATACATTAATATATATATATTACATTCAATAATTATTCAAATTATGTGTATACAACATGAATAGGTGATATCATTGTTTCATTTTTCTTGTAAATATATTCTAACGGCTTGATGTTTTTTTTTATTGTATAGAATATCATATCAAAGTGGTGTCAAATGTATCATTTTTCTGGTTAGTAACCTCATAGGGCGACCACACTAGTCTCACGGATTGAACGACGTTTTAACGTGTGGTGTCCCCCTCATTGATGGTGAAATTCATTCCGACTGGACTTGGTATATATGATACTTGAACTTAAAAATATTTTTCCAAAAGTGATTGCGAGACCACGGTTTAGGGTTCCGTGTGCTGGAACTTACGTCCGAGACCACGTATTTTTCAGACGTCCCCTCTGGAAAAAATAATAAGTTCAGTTCTATTTTTTTGAGTTTTAAAATATTAATACTTTAAACACTTCCACAAATATATTGGTTAATGTTGAAAATGTTAATATTGGTAGTGAATTCAAAAAAAATAAAAAAAATATAAAAATTTCCAGAGCCAGATTCACAGCAAGAGTGAAGGTGAGTTTTGTGTTTTTTCTAAATTGACGTCATTACTCGATAATAATTATAGTATCTGGATATCAATTTTATATTAACGATTTATACATAAACACAATAAAACATATGAAAGTACGTACACAGAACTCATAATCACTTAAAGTGGTACTCTCAGATCATGAGAAAAATTCTTCGACGATCAACGAATAAAATATTTTTTCTGATGGTAGAATCAACAAAGTTTTGATGAATTACATAGGAAAGCACATACACAGAACTCATAATCACTTAAAGTGACAGTCTCAGATCATGAAAAAAAAAAAAATTCTTCAAAAATCAACGAATGAAATATTTTTTTTGATGGGAAAATCAACAAACTTTTGATGAATTACATATGAAAGTACGTACGAAGAACTCATAATCACTTAAAGTGACACTCTCAGATCATGAGAAAAATTTCTTAGACGATCAAGGAATAAAATATTTTTTCTGATGGTAGAATCAACAAAGTTTTGATGAATTACATAGTACATACACAGAACTCATAATCACTTAAAGTGGCACTCACAGATCATGAAAAAAACAAAACATTTCGACAATCAACGAATAAAATATTTTTTCTGATGGGACAATCAACAAACTTTTGATGAATTACAAAGTATGTACGAAGAACTCATAATCACTTAAAGTGACACTCTCAAATCATGAGATAAATTTCTTAGACAATTAAAATAATTTTTCTGATGGTAGAATCAACAAACTTTTGATAAATTAGATAGGAATTACGCAGAACTCGTAATCACTTAAAGTGACACTCTTGAGAAAAATTCTTCGAATATTTTTTTCTTCGGATTGATAAGTTACATAGGGAAATACGTACGCAGAACTCATATTCACTTAAAGGGACACTGTCAGATGATGAGAAATATTTTCTCAATTGATCGTCGAGTTTTTTTAATTTTATTTTTCTGATCATGAATTACATAGCTTATAAAAAAAATATCTACATGCAAATTAGGAGAATTTTCAATTACAAATATAGACATTTTACCTAATATCTGCGAGTTTGTTGTGGCCAAAGGCTATTGTGTCGATACCGTTTTCACATATATAACGTTTGTCATCATAGGCAGACAAACCTTTTTTGTTTATACGTGTGCAATATAAGAGATGTTTATGAAGCGTGATATCAGTTGATTTACATGTCAGAAAGTGTGGTGTGTTGAACAGACAATCTATATACAGTTTGTGTTGAGGTAGTTGCTGGCATTATTTAAACCCTTTGCTCTCACACGTTCATCATTGGTTGAGTAGGTGAATGAGTACATCTTCGGTCTTAAACCTACAAATTCTTTTATGGTGCGTCCACCTTGTTCGTCCTTAAATAACCCTGGTATAGCTTTATTTTTAGTATTGTACAACTTATGGTCTGAGTTATAATTACTTGTGTCATACAGTTCGATATCTGCCAACATATCATCATATATGTCATCAGTGTAAACTTGATACAAGAAACTGTCAGTGTCTGTCAGCAGAACGCATGCATTTTCACCATATTTCGGTTTCATGTAATCGTAATGATGTTAGTACATACGCAGCTTGCTCAGTTCTAGTATGACAAATCCTGCATACATTGGTTTACAAAGGACTAAATTTAACACTCTTGACTCGACGGCGTCTAAGTCCTCGTTGAAAATAGTGAATGTTTTAAAGGAACTTTTGGCCACATAATGCTCAAATCTTTCGTCATTATTTATCAGTTTAATGTTCCTTCTATTGCGAAGTTGCTCGCATGTCTTTCCAAAAATAGCATTATTAGCATATTTAAATAGGCTCTTCTGAAAGTTATTTTTAGCATTAGCACGTTTTTTGCTATTGAATTCAATGTATGGTCTAAGCCAAGGACATTGTTTAAATTTTATAACCCTGTGAATTTTTCTCACTATTAAACCTAGACGAAGGTACAGTTTCAAATTTCTATAGTGGGTCAGATACTTCGTCTTATTCGAGAGTGTGGGTACCAACTTTTCAACTGACGCATTATTTGTTGAGCCGTATATTTCCTTCCACATCCTTTTTGGAGTAAGGAGACAATTCTACATATTTAGTCGCTCTTTTCTCAGCAGCTACAGGGTAATCATTGTGAGCATCGTGTAAATATTGGGGATATTCAAGATCGACCTCAAATAAATAACCCACACTAGAGTCATCAGCCAAATTGGGAATATCCAACGCTTCGAAATCTTCACGTTCCATGAGCTCAAAAGAGCTGCAAGGCAGATAGCTCATCATACTAAAACCATACAGATTATTAGCGTCGAGACTGATCAAATAAGAACTTGGCTTTGAAGGGTCATAATCATCCATATATTTGTTGTTTGCCTTTGCATACCTTTTGAATATCGTGGACACACCACCCTTCAAAGCATTTTCTATCATGAGGTATATTTCAATATTAGTTATAAGCTCTAGACGCACTGCTGTTTGCTTTAAACAAGCTGCCCATGAAAACCCAGGGAGTGTACAGTAGTATGCTGGGTCGAGCCCGTAGTATGTCTTAGCTAAGGTGCGAAAATTTTCAATGAACTCTGCCAAAAGGACGACATCACTTTTGAGGTAGATATCGTGAAAGTCTTCCAACGTCTTGCAGTCGAAAGTAGTCCATATTAATTTTGCGTGAGCATAGTCTTCATCGCTGATGTGTTTGTCTGTCAGTTTGTTGTAGAATTCGCTTTGTTCGGGTAGGTCAGTCGCTTTGAATTTTTCAACGCAGTCTAAGTAATCATATGGGAACACCTGTTTTCTGGTCAACAATTTGCATTGTTCATCACTCCACCCCTCGTCCTTGAGAAATTTAAAGTCATGAGTCGTATCGTCTTTTAAATTTTCCACGAGAGTTTGTAACGATGCATGTAGGAATTGGTAACTATCTATAAAACGCAAATTTCCCAGACTAAATGTCACATATTTCTCAGTTGATTTTGCAATACAACTTACTTTCATGTCTTTAAATGAACCCAATATTTGCATAATCAAATGTGTGTCAAAATTACTGGATCCGTGTAATACTACAGGTATGAACTTTCCACCTCTTTTTGTTCTGTAACGGTTACATTTTTTATGGGCAGCGCCGAGGTAGCGGCTAGTGACGTGGCAATGGTCCCTGACCTTGACATTGTTGAGGTAAACTGGCTTATGACAAATATAACATTGATAGGAGTTTTTGTAATTAATTTTGTCATCGTCTGTCATCTGCATAGGTTCGTCATTACTCAAAATACCCTCTATTTCTTCGGCTTCCCTCAGTAATTTTTCGACAAAGTGTTCAAGCAGACCATTTTCACTTTTATGAATATATGTATTTTTAGAATATGACTCATCTATGCGACACACTCTTTTGATACCGTAGCTGGTGGCATCTAATTTTGCAATATTATTGTGGTAACATTTTTCTGGATTAGGTTCTGTAGTGGAAATTTTTTTGTTTAATGTCTCAAAGTCGCAATATAGCACAAAAGGAACTGCATTTTGTTTCCCAAATTCGGTGAATTCTAGAAATTTATCCTTATCAGATGGTAATGTCGTTGTTTGCATCCCATGTACTTGACATTCGGGCATATGTTTTTCTAGAAGATCGCCTCTGATAAACCCGTGAAGGCAATAAGGACAGTGGAAATATCTCGTATGTATGTGACGTTTTGTTGAATTCATGAACTTGTCAAAATCCCTAATACATATATAATGTGATTTTTCACCCTCTTTGAGTAAAAGCAAATTGACATGTTGTGGCATTGATTGATTGATATACAGCTTTTGTTATATAGAGTGGGAAAATAGTTTCTTTTTCGTACCCAAAAATATTGACAGATATGTCATTTTGTTTTTCGAAAATTCCCACTTGAGATATGGCGAATGGGAATTTAATACCTGTCAGATTCAGTTGGTTTAAATATGGAATATATTTACTCACTCTGTTCGAATTGATCTCACATGGAAACAATGAAGCTAAAAC
Organism: Siphonodentalium dalli; assembly: GCA_032622095.1. Taxonomy (NCBI): domain Eukaryota; kingdom Metazoa; phylum Mollusca; class Scaphopoda; order Gadilida; family Siphonodentaliidae; genus Siphonodentalium; species Siphonodentalium dalli. The sequence goes on along the minus strand of CP136062.1, from coordinate 188,128,222 downwards.
AGAATATGCGAAACACATATCGTCATTATTTTGAACATTTACGATGGCGTGTTGTCCCCTGAGTTTATCTGGAGTTGGAATATAACTGGATGATCGGATTGGATTATATTTCGCCATGTTGATCTGCAAACGGCCTACAGTTTCTATCCTCCAGCCACTGCCTAGATGTATAAATTTGCTATAGTTCTCATACATTTGCTGTAGTGATTGATTTAGGTAGTCATCACTCATCTCATGCACTGTGTTATAGGAGTATGTTGCCCCTCTGAAATATGTCGTTAGTCGTTTCTCTTCTTGTTGACCTTCATCATCTGTTATATATTTAATCAAATGTAGCTGTGTGCATAACCACCATTTGATTCCACCATTTTTCACTCTGTTTTCTAGTTGTTCATTAATGGTGTCATACGTGTTGGCATAGAATGTTAATAAATCTTGTTTCTCTACTGTGCTTCCCGGATGTATGTTGTACACGTACGCACTCTCATTCAAAGCCGATGAGGTTTGCTCTGTTTCATCTTGTGTGGAATGTGCTACAGTTTCAACAGGATTATTTATATGATGATTTCTTTGGTGTTTCCGTAGCGAGTTCATAGTTTTCAGAGTTCGTCCGCATTGATCACATGTATATGTCTGCCCATTGTGTTGAATTTTATGTCGTTTCAGATTACTTTTCGTGGTATACTTCTTCTGACATATTTCACAAATATGTTCTTTTTGCTTCTCGTTTCTTTCTATAGTTGTGGGGCGTACATTTTCCAACAATCTGGAGAAATCGCCCTGATCTAGTCGTGTTATATCATTCAAAAATGACGCTGGCAAATCTTGCATCGTTCGGTCAATATCTATTGGATTGTAGTTAGCCATAATTGCTGGTTGTGTGAGGTGTGTGTCTGTATTTTATAAACATATCGAGTCATCTACTAAATATAAGACCATTGGTTCGTCCAATCCACGCATACGCTTTGACAATAGGATCTATATCTTAATTTTTTTCCACTTAATAGTACCACCCACTGGATTGTTCCGTTTACTAACTCCTCCCACTGGAATGTTCCTTTCTCTCACATACTGAACAGTCGTACTTTGTGGGTTCTCCATTGAGTTTTCTTCCTCTTGAGGTGTACTATCATTTACCACCTTCTGCACAGCCTCTGGCTCTATAGCACTGTCTTCGCCCTTAGGAGGTGACTGTTCTTTACTGTGGTGAATCTCCTCCTGTTCTTTCATCATCATTTGTTCGTATCTCTCCTTTGGTATTAGAATAAGTTCTCTCGCCATTCACTAGATATTCCGTAACCGTCTCAAGTATAAGAGGTATAACTTCAGCACAGTTTGAGAGCAACTTCCTTCTTCTAGCAATGCTAATATCTTTCTGAGTTACATACCTCATTCGCCCCTTGTATCGTCTCAATTTCTGCTGCTGTATTTTTGTTATCTTTATGTTACCAACAAGTACATTCAACACGGCTTCCACTACGTGTTTCAACTGTATTTTAGTTAGATTCTTCAAAAATAGGCGGCGATTTTTCTTGTTGAATAATTTCAACGTCGACCATGACCTTATTTTTCGGCAAATATTATACTGTTTTCTCCTGGGAATATATCCGTTCTTAGGCGATAGCGACTATCCGATAGGTTGTGCAAGTCAATCAATAAATAACCGAATGGTTGTTCAGTGGCCTTTTCATATGCATCCATAAAGTAAGATGTTTTTTTTGGATAGATTTGATGAGCTAGGGTTTGAACATGTAACTTGTCTCGGTTATTTTTAAACAAGATAAGAATTTGACAATTAAGCGATATTGCTCGTGAATTTTTCCCTTTTGGGAAAATCTGATGAGTTACAAATATTACATTTACATGATCATGATGGGATGATACTGTAAATAAGTTCAGCATGTCTGTGTCCTTCATCACGCTATTCATCATATCGTAGAGAACGATGATCTTGTGCTCCTTGTCATTTGATTTTAACCATTTTTGCACAGTTTCCATTGATGGAAGTCCACGATGGAAAATAATGTCTTTCCCCATTGCGGTGTATAGTGGTTGCCAAGCAGTGTAACAATACATAATAGACTCGATCTTCTTGTCGAACATTCCATATTTATTCTGTAGAATTTTCTTCACAAAATAAGTTTTTCCGCTCTGACTTGGCCCATTTATTAGTATATTAGAGGGTGATCGAAATAGTAGCAAGCTGCTGTCCTTATCCACCATTCATTATCACCGTGTTCACACATCTTTTTATTCATTCGAATATAATTTCTCTGTTTTGTGTTATTTCAAAATAAGCTGGGAATTCACCGACGGCAATACATGTAGTTGTCTTGGCAAGAGCTGTTCCAAACTGTACATCAATACGAATGTTTGCCGATTTTAATAAACTTGTGTACTTTGATTGGTCAAAAGTCGGTTCTATATTGAAAGAATATATGCAAAACCCATTTTCAAATTCTTCCCGATCAATACCGTTCGACAGTCTGTTTTGCCATAGACCGTTTCCTCGAAGTAGATTCACATAACCTACTACTGCATTACCTTTATTTTGTAATCAAATTTAAAGGTGAACCATCTACCAGTATGCCATCAGCTAAAATTGATATGCTAGTTACATCGAAATTAGCGAAATTATAGGGATTGAGTGTCCATGAGCCGGAGGTTGCTTCACTGTTGCAAAATGCGATTGTCATCTTCTTGGGCTTGGCAGCGGTCCAGACGTTATCCCACACGAAATTCATTTGCCCGGAGGGTATTGAATGTAATTTGATGTCACTTTTGGTAAATGGATATTTTGCATTGACCGATTTTAACATCTGTGCCTGTCCAAATATAACAGCGGAACTTACACGTACTTTACATGCCTTGAATACAATATCTTCTATTTTTATCTCGTATTCAGGATTCGCAACTATGCTCATTAAATAAAACGATGGTCGGTTGCGATATAGTTTCAATTGTACATCAACTTGGTTCAAAATATATCTATCAAGATTACATAAAATCACTGTAAATTCGACCTTCAACTTCAAATGATTTACTCTCACTCAATGTTTTGCTTCGCTCCACCAGTCCAGTATTAGGTCCTTTGGTATCACCTGTATCCATGTGTCCACTTCGGTCGGTGTAGAACAATTGAGTGCTAAGCTGTCGTCTGTAACTTTCTTCACCATATTCCTGAATTACCTTCAGATACGCTTTGTATGCGTAATAAGAGTTAGGTGCAGTTATATTATTGCCATTGACACTCACGTCCACTTGGTTGAATAAGGACTGTAGAAGAAGATTTACTGGTCCAACCTTGTCCGTGGCTGTTATATTACTTCCATCTGTTTTCTGAATCTTTATTTTCATGTAAAGAAGTGAGTTTTTCAGGTCGAGAAAGTCCATTGCATTCTGATTTGCAATATTAAACTCAATAGGTGATTGTCCTGATAGTTGAGATATAGGTCGATATTCCTGGAAATAGATGTTTTCGACCGCCGTTTGTGTGGGCTCTATCTTGAACAACTCGAGTTCAGAGGGTAATCCCTCAGTGAATGATTTCTCGTCCAACATCGCCATAGTTTGTCTGATTCCGTTCCGTTGTATTTCACTTTGAGAAAATATCTTTATACTTCTTTCGATTTATTCTCTTCCCCTTCTTCTTTACTCGACGACTTCCTTTCTTCTTATGCTTCGCCCTCATTTTTTTTCTCTTTTTATACATTTTCTTTTTTGACATATCTTCGTCTTTCTCTTCTTCGCGAATAAGGTCGTCTTCTGCTTGATTAACTGTTTGTTGCGCTGGTGAAACCACTTCAACCACAACTGGTTTCTTCCGATCATCCGACTTCTTATATATTGATTGAATTTCAATTATTTGTTGCTGTTTTTCTCCATTCTTTGTAATGTTTTTTGCATAGTGATCCACCCAAGTCTTTGGGTTTGGGATAAACAGTTTTCTACTCATGTCTAAAGTGTAACGTCAGTGCTACTGGATTGGTTAGAAATGAAGCTTTTTCGTGTGATTGGGTTCTTATACATATATCTATTTGTGTAATTTCATTAAACCGTGTCGAAATATAAGGTATACTGTTTGATTCTAAAAACCATCTACCTGAGTCATTCATAGAAACACGATTCAGTATTGGTTTTTCTTCACAAAATACTAGAGAATCATTGACGATATTTGAATATATAAATAATTGTCTTGCAAAATTAGCATTTTCAATATTTTTTTCATTCGCATATTGGAAGTCGGTTAATGCAACTCTCCAAGTTCCCACGAGTCGTATTGGTTTTTTTATAGGAACACGAAATTCGTAAGGCTTATTTTCTGGATAATATTGCATATATTTGTCACTTTGTATATACACAAATTTTTCCTGTGATAGTTCACTGTCCAACATCTTCAATTTATCCAGGAATTGTATGAATTGGGCCATCCATCAAATTTCACAAAAAACTGAACACGCCCATTTCTAGTCCTTTTCTTCAGTTTTTTCTCTACAATCCACAGTGAATTTTCATCCTTTTCTACTTTCTGTAGTTCACTTTCATAAAACGTTCCTTTTATAACTTCTTTGTGATAGTCTTGAATTTTATATAATGGTATCATTTGTCGATAAAATCTTTCATAAATTGTAAATATTTCTGAACTCCACTGTTGTTGATAAGCTCGACGAAAAGGATGTTTGAGAAATGATAATTTAACCTTATCTTTTATCTTAAACTTAAATGGTCGTTTCTTCCGCCGTTTTAACTGTTTCTTCAGATACATTCTTGCCCATACATTTGATTGATTTTTTTTGTTAACTTCCGCCGGTGACATATAGTTCAGTGACCTATGTGGTGTTGTATTATAACCTTTCACTAAGTCCTGTAAAATCTCCACATAGCGATATGTTCTATGTTTATAAAAATATTTAAACATCTTAACCTTCAAAGTCCGGTTAATTCTTTCTGCGTAATTAGGATGGGTCTCATTCTCGGTTTCGAATAATTTTATGTTATTTCCTTTCAAATATTTTTGTACAATTTTGTTCTTAAATTCACCTCCTTTGTCACTCCTAATTACATTAGGACGTCGCTCAGTATGATTCAATATAGATTTTAAACCTTTGTGCACGGATTGTGCATCCTTAAATTTGATAGGTTGGCAGAACAAAAACCTGGAAAATACATCAATAATCACCAATAAATATTGATATTGATCGTTATATTCAGATAAATTCTGTACAGAAAGTAGGTCCATATCCCACATATCGTCGATACCTGATGTCACAATTTTTAATCTGTTAAACTTGCGACGCACTTGCCTGTGCAATGTATGTGTATCCTGATTGTTCAACCATTTCCGTAAATAGGCTTTGGAAATATGCGGGGCGTCTGTATGTTGTAACACTTTATACAGTTTTGTTATGCCAGTGTACGATCCAGGATTTGTAGGATTGTAATAGTATCTCTGAAGGAAATCATCCTTAGAATCTTCTGATGAAACATTCATAACTGTTCAATTATATTCAGAACTGTACATCTCCAGCCAGATGTAGGTTGACTTTGTTGAATCCATTGTTGGTCGTTGAGAAATGTTTGAATAATAACTTTGTATGAGTCTCCTATGTATTCATTAAGTAGTTGGAATTGATCAATAAGTTCTTCTACATTCGTTTCATTAAATGCTTCATCGAAGTAATATTCTCGTTTTTCGCTGAATGTTTCGTTGATACAATCATGATCTCGTTGACTGCCTTTACTGTATCTGCATCCGAAACCATCCCGTTGAGCTAACTGTTGAATTATCAGACATATAACTTCTGAGTGATGTTCCATTAGCTGATCAACAATTTTGAAATAATCACTATTATGCTCAACATAATCCATATTTCATTTGAAGTTCAAATATGAGTGAATATAAGACACACTGGTTTTCATATCACATATACTGTCCCAGGTTTCGAGATCAAATGATATAGATTTGATCCTTTTTTAATAAATATATTTTTTCTATTCTTCTTTATGATAATCATAGTCTTGCAGTCGACATTTATTGTGATCTGCTTATCTTGCGAGGTATCCAATATTATCTGTTTTTCCAGCTGTGCTTGTGCCATTCTGATAACTAACTATTACTTTCTTCTATATATTTCAGGACGAGATGCAGCAATACGAGAAGAAAAGACTAATATTTTAACCAGATTTCTCTTTTATATCTTTTTCTTTGACCAATCAGATTAATTGAAACATAACTACATCATCATTATTATACCTATTTTTGGCGTTAGATTTGTTTGTGCAGTTATAACTGATATTAAAAAAAAAAAAATTGCATTACATTACTTGTCAAAATTGAACCTACTTTTACTTTGAAGTGTTTAAAAATAAATAGTGTTTTTTGTTAAATTTATCATTTTATTTGTAAATTTTTCTTCCTAAATTAAATATTTTTGTTGAGATTGTATTTTCAATATTTATCACACTTAGGTTGGTTAAAATTGTTAATCTGATTGGTCAAAGTTCTTTGTTGCATTGTCATATTAATTTTAATTTATGGTTTTCTTAAAAAATTATTGAAATCATATATTTAAATATTCATTACTTTCCTGGATAGATTGTATACTTATACATTTGATTTGATCAGTACCGAAATATTTATTTTACCAGGTTGACAATCTCTAGTTAAACAGTGAAAAAAAAAACCAGTTTTAAATTTAAAATAAGTATGACTCTGCACTTCAGTCCTTTTCAATAATTAAAAAGCATTTAATTTTATTTTTTCTTTTGTTGTATTCCCTGTGGGACATACAGATGCGTACGACATTAAATAGAAATAAGGTCAGTCATTATAATAGAATAGTCAGTGACCTTAGTGCTGTTTACTCGAACTGGGTTATTGCTCAAATATAAATCATTTCATTGAGTGAGTTTACATATAGTAAATAGTATTGTTTATTCGCCCCGGGTATTGTCTGAAATAGAAATTAGGTCGGTTATTATATTATGTTGAATATTTACTCGAACTGGGTTATTGCCTAAAACAGAATTGAGGTCAGGTATTACAATAGGATTAATGTTTACTCGACCTGGTTTATTAACTAAAATAGAATTGAGGTCAGGTATTACAATAGGATGATCATGTCTTGTGTGTTATTGCCTAAAATAGAATTGAGGTCAGGCATTACAATAGGATTAATGTTTACTCGACCTGGTTTATTGCTAAAAATATAAATCAGGTCATATATTACAATAGGAGGATCAGGTCTTGTGTAAATACGAGAACAATGGAACAATGGGAGGATCACTTCTTGTGTAAACACGAGAACAATAGGTCTGCTATTGTCCTGGTGAGCCAACTTGCCTAGTGCTCTTACTACTCCGTCTGGTGTCTGTTCATGTCGTAACTTCAACAGTTGTGCTGGGATCTCAATGAAATTTGGTATGGATGTTCAATAGTATGATGACATTCAATAGAGGGTTCCATTGTTCTGTTTCGCTTTTCCATACTAGAGTTATTCATCTTTGTTTATCTGGAAATGTTGGCTGTTTGGTCCATCCGATGTCTGTTCAGGTCATAACTTGAACAGTAATGCTCGGATCTCAATGAAATTTTGTATGGATGTTCACCAATATGAGGACATTTAATGGCACATTCAACTGTTTTGTTTTGTTTTTTGTTCTATAGTTATTCATCTTTGTTTATATGAAAATTCTGATTTTTTGGGTCCAATCTGTCTGAGTATAGCAGTCATAAGTTATAGATATGCCCACACTAGGCGGTAATCCACAAGGGGGTATGCACCGGACGACAGTCCATCTCTTGTTTTCATTTAAAACATTTCACCAATAAATGAGGGATGCATGGTGTGCGAATGAAATCCTGCTGGCGGCCATGTTTTCTTTTCATGAATTGTGTAATAATTGGATACCTCCCATGTTTTTCAATGACATTTTTGGTGGCTCCCATCTCCCAGAAGATCCATATGAAGTTCAGTAAGGACTATATAAAAGATGTGGTCTGTATTGTGTGCCAAATCATTTAGTCATACAAAGTTTAAAATCCAAAAGGGCGGAAATGCTTTCAACGAAATTCGGAAACATTTGATATCCCCAGAGGTGACCCAAAAACACGCCTGTATAAAGTTTTAAAATATTTGTTCCGATATTTGTTCTGCTGGGTGTGCCAATGGATCCAAATTTGAAATCCAAGATGACTGATGGCGGCCATGTTTTCTAACGAATTTCGGGAAAAAATAGATGGCTCCCATCTAGAGGTCACCCTGAAGATCCATATGAAGTTTGGTGAGGGGTGTGTGGTTAATCGCCTACATGTACATGCCACATCACTCATCCTCATCGTCACCAAACTTAATATGGAACCAACCACAAGCCTCCGCCAATGAAAGACGACATTCTAGATTGGTCGAGACAACCTGATATATCAGGATACATAACCTGATATATCAGGATACATAACCTGATATATCAGGATAATAACCTGATATATCAGGATACGTAACCTGATATATCAGGATAATAACCTGATATATCAGGACACGTAACCTGATATATCAGGATACGTAACCTGATATATCAGGATAATAACCTGATATATCAGGATACTAATCTGGTATATCAGGATACGTAACCTGATATATCAGGATACTAACTGAAGAGGGGGTGGCGGTTCCAGTCCGACGTAGAAATCGAAGTAGCGTCCGCGTTCGATGCCCAAGGTGTGGCAACTTATTCTTAATTTTGTCAGGGATTCACGCTATTTTGGGACGGAAATGACGTTGATATATTTTTCCAAAGAAGTCATCGTTTTGAATGTTCTATACGTTCTAAGTTTGTTCCTTGGATGATCACGTCGATTGCTATTTTTGAGAAGTTTGGTGCGAATATTATCATTAAATATTTGTTTCTGTGTTGAGTTATCGAAGAAGTCATTAATACCGTGACTTGGGGACATGGATGTGACTAATTGTTGACATTGTGACAGCGACCTGCTCCATGAATCCAGATTAGATTCAAATAGTTGTATGCACATGCACATTTCAGCCTCTCGTGAAAACAAGCTCATATCGGGCTTGTTTTAATGAGCGAAATAAACTTCTTTGGGCGTTATTTAACCGCAATATACGGTTTATATATGGACCTATAAATAACGCAAAATAAGCCCATATTAGTATTATTTAATCTAGCATTTTTCATCGACACGACCTACCAGATTCAAGCTCTTTATAGTGTGTTTTCTATGTGGCCCTCGCCATTCAACGGAATACTGGCTATAAGCTCACTGTGTGCCTACTACAGAATCAAGTCCAAAAATTAACCTATGTGAATACTTAGGTCCAATATGAACCTACATGTATTTACCCGAGGATATGCTGCTATTAAAAAATTTAGATATTGGACTGTTTTAAAAACCGCGTTTAATAGGTCCATATATATAGCGTGCATGTATATTAGATTATATAATACGACTATATTAGTTTATTTCGCTCATTAAAATAAGCCCCGTTATGTGTTTATTTTAACGAGAACAGGCTACAAATTGACATTATTTGAAAACTCAAAAACGCCCCATGTGGGCCTAAACGCTGGCTATTAAAACAGCCCTTTTTTGTGTATATTGGATATTTGAATATGAGATAAGCCCATATTGTGTTTAGTTTCATGACAATAGAGTGGAAAACAAACACGAATCAACCATCTCAAGACTTACCATACAGATTGTTCTTGTGAAAATAAGCACATTTTGAGCGAAATAAGCTTATATTGGCATTATTTAACGCAATATACGCTATATATGGACACAAAACGCTTATAGATGTGGGTATGAGGGTATACTTTTGTAGATACCACGGTATATTTGGGTATGTGCACCATATACATGGGTACAGTATCACTGCATATTGACATTATTCGAAAACACTATAGGCTCTATATGTGCTTAAACTATAGTTATTAAAACAGCCCTATATGGGATATTTCAATATGCGAGAAGCCTGTTTTGTGCTTATTTTTGCAATTCGTGTTGTGCAAAACAACACAAATAAACCAAATCAAGACTTACCATGTAGCTATCAGCTCATAACGGGATTTTTTTGCTGAGCGAAATAAGCTCCTTTTGGCATTATTTAATCGTAATATACGTTCTATATGGACCTAAAACGGGTTTTTTTTAAAACAATCCAATATGGGATTATTTTCATACGAAATAAGCCCATATTGGCATTATTTAATCTACCTTTTTTTCATCGACACGACCTACTAGATTCACGCTCCTTATAATGTGTGTTAACTGTGGCCCGCGCCATTCAAAGGAATGATAGAGATAACCTCGCCGTGGGCTTATTTTAGAATCAAATAAGTCCATATGAACAGTGTGAATATTTAGGTCCAATATTAACCTAATTACATGAGGATGTGTTGCGAAGAAAAAAAAGTAGATTAAATAATACCAAAGATAGGCTTATTCCGTGTAAAAATAGTCCAACATTTTACTGTTTTAAAAACCGTGTTTAGGTATCAGGTATATTGAGGTTAAATGATGCCAGTATGAGCTTATTTCGCTCATTAAAATAAGCCCGTTATGAGCTTATTTTTACGAGAACAGACTGCATATTGTCATTAATTGAACACTAAATATATGCTTGGGATATTTCAATATGCGATAAGCCCGCCTTATGCTTATTTTAGCAATTCGTGTTGAAAATAACACAAATAAACCAACCCAAGACTTACCATGCAGATGTCAGCCTGGTCTCGTGAAAATAAGCACATACCAATATGATATTGGCCCGTGTTGTGCTTGGTCTCGTGAAAATAAGCACATACCAATATGATATTGGCCCGTGTTGTGCTTATTTTCACGAGAACAGCTAGGCTGGAAAACAAGACGATTAAACAACTCAACATTTACCATGCAGAGGTCAGGCTATTTTCTTGAAAATAAGCACTTAATTTTATTCATATAAGCTAATGTTGGCTTATTTAATCGCAATATATATAAGCTCTATATTGACATAAAACACGGTTTTTAAAACTAACATATCCTCCCATAAATACGCACATAATCGACCTATAATGTGAAATAGTTACGTATTGTGATTATTTGATTCTCAAATAAGCATATACTGGAGTCATAGCCGTGATTTCGTATTATGGCGCGGTCCACAGTGAAAACACATATTAAAGAGCGTACACCTGAAAAGCCATGGGTTCGCTTATTTGTTTCATTGTCCACATATAATCTGCTTAGAATAGCCTCATTATGAGCCGATATTATGACTAAAATGTTCTAATTTTCAGCACATTACCGACTTAATATGAGACGATTCTAAGCAGATTATATACCTAAAAAGCTTTATTATAAGCAGGTAATGTGCGGATTTTAGGGAGAACAGGCTGTTTAAAACAGAACAATATGGGACTATTTACATACAAAATAAGCCTAGTGAGCTTATACCCGCTATTCAGTTGAATGACGCGAACCGTAGTAAAACACATTTGCACTAGAATGCACCCATCACACATAATTATGGCATGTTTTGTGATATCTTGCCAACAGCAGTTTGAACCACGGGTGCTGGGCCCTCTTTTGAGAGATCGATTGAGAATCTAGATATCAAATTTCAGTTCATCCATCGCTGAAATATTTGTGTGTACGGACAGAATATCTCTGTTATCTCAAGTTGATCTATTACACTAATTATGGTCTTAGTAATGACGTAAGAGTTGTTTGACATATTTATAGAACAATATAGACATCGCTCATATGAAGGGTGTGAATACGATTGGTTGCCGCTGATGCTATTTATTATATACCAATTGGGTTACATTACTAGTTTGACTAGAATGCTTTGTGTATGTCATTGCACTTCAGCGGCAAAAAACGTCAAAGTCAATTCCGACACAATTAAATAAAAGACACGCGATCATTGGTTAGTCTTTGATTATCAATGTGTCAATGTGAACATGCCCTTATAGCGACTGATCTACGGTCTTCGGGAACATATCATCAAAATGCCAATTGCTTTGAGAATGAGAAAGCTTGTTTTCCCAGTTAATTAATAAGGCGCTTTAATAATCCATGTTTCAACATATTTTTCAGTACAATTTTGTCTAGAACCATGCGCTTGATCGTTTGGCCGGACATGGTTTATATGCACCTGCGTCTTTCGGAAATGTTTTGAACGTCGAAGAAAGTTTCCAGAAATTTGTTCGCACATCATTTTCTATGCGAGAAAAAAAAAACGATTCCGCACGCATCTTTTAGACTCGATCTCAAATAATTTTCCGAGTTTCAAAGAAAGCAATCTTTCAATTTTGTTCTTTTATGAACGATTTATTACCAAAATAAAACGAGATAACAATGCAAATTTAGTATAAATGTGGATTTAAATTACAATTGGTGCCATCATTTCATATTAGCGCATGTGCATTCTTTACATTCTGTACTTCCGGTATGACGTAACATATTCGTGGAAGGACAGACAAATAAACAGATAAACAGAGATCCTGACCGAAAACATTGCTTGCGCCCAGCATAGACTGGCGCAAGTAAAGAGCGTGATATGTCCTGTCACAAGCTCCATGAATTCCGTTCCCAGTTCCCAGTTCCCCTAAAATTGCACTTTTCGTTACTAAATCGGATGCGTAGCCAGAGTCATGGTGGCCACCCGGGAATCCTTGTATTTTCGTGCGGTGCCACCCAGCTGGCATCTATAGGAAAGGGACGCGACCATGCAGCCCCTTCCAAATTTTCGAAAATCGGGCTGAAGTCGTGCATGGGGTGTCAATATAGCACTTTTCGTTACTAAATCGGCTGCGTAGCCAGAGTCATGGTGGCCACCCGGGAATCCTTGTAGTTTCGTGCGGTGCCACCAAGCGGGCATCTATAGGAAAGGGACGCGACCATGCAGCCCCTTCCAAATTTTCTAAAATCGGGCTGAAGTCGTGCATGGGGTGTCAAAATAGCACTTTTAGTTACTAAATCGGCTGCGTAGACAGTCATGATGGCCACACGTGCGGTGCCACCCAGTTGTCATCTATAGGACAGGGACGCGACCATATAGCCCCTTCCAATGTTTCGAAAATCGGGCTAAAGTCGTGCATGGAGCTCAAAATCGCACTTTTTGTTACTAAATCGGCTGCGTAGCCAGAACCATGGCGACCACCCGGGAATCCTTGTATTTTTGTGCGGTGCCACCCAGCGCGCATCTATAGGACAGGGACGCGGCCATATAGCCCTTCCACTTTTTTTGAAAATTGGGCTGAAGTCGTGCATGCATGGAGCTAAAAATTGCATTTTTTGTTGCTAAATCGGCTGCGTAAGTAGTAATGGGGGGCACTATGGCCCAGTACCCCCCAGTGGGGGGCACTATGGCCCAGTACCCCCCAGTGGGGGGCACTATGGCCCAGTATCGAATACTGGACGATCTATGGTCCAGTATTCGATACTGGGCCATAGTGCCCCCCACTGGGGGGTACTGGGCCATAGTGCCCCCCACTGGGGGGTACTGGGCCATAGTGCCCCCACTGGGGGGTACTGGGCCATAGTGCCCCCCACTGATGGGTACTGGGCCATAGTTCCCCCCTGAGGATAGATATTCCTGTCATTGATGTGATATTTCTGATCGGAAAAAATGAAAATGGACTTAGAATTATTTTTTTTCAAAAGGAAAATCTCACTTTGGAAAATATCAATTAGCAATCAAGAGTTTTTCTTTTCGAATATTTGGTGGCCCTGAAAAGGGCCGTTTTATTTTTGTTATAGTTTAGAATCCGCCACATTGAACTTCTTTGTTCGCCAAAACTTCAATTGATTTGTCTCCTCGCCTCATCCATATTTCGCATTCACAATAATGCTCGTGGCAAACGTGTGGGATCCACACTAGAGTTATTGATGACTTGAATCTTGGTGTTGATTTGTAGCCGCCTTTGGTAGCATCAAACATGACGATAGGTCGCTGTATAACAGTCGCCGCTAATTCAACCATCAATCTTGATTCAGCCAAAAGTGGTGTGCGCCGTAAATCTTGTGCCGACGCACCAAGTTCGTCACTCTCTGCGTAGTACAGGTCAACTGCCGCATCTCTCAGAACCATCCATCCATCGGTCGTCCCGTAAACCGCAACGCTGAGTGCCCTCCAAAACAGAGATATTTCTTCGCCGCCGCACACTGCTTTACAGTATACCCCCTGTACCATTATCTCGTCAAGATCTGTTATGTTTACAGCAGTCATCTTTGAATGTAGAATAAGTCTGAAGATCCGTCTTGAACATATATTACGATTGTGCGGGCGGTAGAGAAAGCACATAATACTTTGACGTTAAAAATGACAAATGCTTCCTGACGTTGTGTTTCTTTACAGTGCATTATCTGTAGTTTTCACTATTTCGATATGTTATAGATTAAATTCATGATAGTATATGCAATTAATTAAGATGTTTTAACATATGAATTCATCTTCGTTCATAAACGATGACCAAGTAAAGTTATCGATTGTAATGATGAAGAAAAATATTCAGTATGTTTTCTTGTGTTCAGTTTTATGTATAAAATATGTACATCTCCAAAAACAAAACTAGAAAAACATTCCATATTTTCCTAACGAGGTAACAAATATATCAATCATGTGTACCAAATAATAGATAATGATCTAACGAAATAAAAAACATTTGTTTGATCGCTATGCAATAATGATCAAGAAAAATATGAATGCTGATCTGTCTCTGAAAAAACACAATGCCAGGAAACATTTGTCAATTTTAACGTCAATGCGACATGTGATTTCATTGACGCCCGTGTCAAATGTATAAAAATATTTTCGAATTTGATCAACGTTACATTGCATTGCTATCAAAGATGGATCCGTTAACAGAATTTCTTCAGAGTGAGATATACAGTAATCCTGTTGTACAGAATACATATGCGGCACCACAGTCAACAGGCCAAGCTAATACGACAATGACTATAGGTGGAGATACACTCATTTTAAAAGCGATTTTAGATGAACTGAGATGTCTTCGCAGGGATATTGACGTGAAAACACAAGTAACGCATCAAGAAGTAAAAGTGAATCTTCGTTTCGTTGCAGAAGAGATAGATATACCAATCAGGGTTCATGATGTTCAGAGATCGAAAGAACAGAAACAGATCAAAAAAGTAAAAATATTATCGGCGAAAGAAAAAGAACCTAAAAGTATCATGAAGCCTTCTACTGAGACAAAAGTCAGATTTCGTCTTCCTTGTAAAGAATCTAAAGATACAGAGAAAAGTGATGAATTCGCAAAAGCTATTGGTTCTCATGGGAAAGATATGTCAAGATATAAGAAAAACACAAAACGATGTTAAAGTCAGATGATAATTTTAAAACGGCCCTTTTCAGGGCCACACACATTTCCCAAAAGGTTACTCTTTCATTGCTGAAAAAATCAAAAACACGATTGTTCAATTTATATTTTATTCAACAACAAATATTTGCAAGTATATTTTGTTTTAAATTATTCGTGGCGTGATTTTTTCAAAACAAAACATAGGGTACAAAGAACATTATTAGTTATTAAGCAATGCTAAAAGTTTTTCTTTTTGAAAAAATTGGTTGGTCCTGAAAAGGACCGTTTTTGTTTTTGGCCCTGAAAAGGGCCGTTTTGTATGGCATCAAAGTTCACGCCACGATTTTCTTTTGAGACTTTTGCTTTTGTTCCAACGCTGTTGTTTTTTGCATATTTGCATAACCAGTTTTGCACTGGCGGTTACTTCTTTTGCGTGTTCGCCCCGCATTATCTGGGGTGTTAGCCCTATCGTTCCTCTTAGTATAGACATCAACGGTTCGGGGGTTTCGGACATCTTTGAATGCAGAATAAAAATTGTTCACGGCCGTGTTTGAACATATATTACGATTGCGCGGGCGGTAGAGAAAGCACATGTCGCATTGACGTTAAAAATGACAAATGCTTCCTGACGTTGTGTTTCTTTACAGTGCATTATCTGTAGTTTTCACTATTTCGATATGTTATAGATTAAATTCATGATAGTATATGAAATTAATTAAGATGTTTTAACATATGAATTCATCTTCGTTCATAAACGATGACCAAGTAAAGTTATCGATTGTAATGATGAAGAAAAATGTTCAGTATGTTTTCTTGTGTTCAGTTTTATGTATAAAATATGTACATCTCCAAAAACAAAACTAGAAAAACATTCCATATTTTCCTAACGAGGTAACAAATATATCAATCATGTGTACCAAATAATAGATAATGATCTAACGAAATAAAAAACATTTGTTTGATCGCTATGCAATAATGATCAAGAAAAATATGAATGCTGATCCGTCTCTGAAAAAACACAACGCCAGGAAACATTTGTCAATTTTAACGTCAATGCGACATGTGATTTCTCTACCGCCCGTGTCAAATGTATAAAAATATTTTCACTTTTTCAGTGAACTTCATTCATTATGCCGTCTCTAAAGAAATTTTTCAAGAAGCTATGGAGGAAGAGAGATTCGTCAGAGGAGACGAAAATCAGAACCTATAGGAAATGGCAGGATTCTCCTGAACAAAAGGTGGTGCAGAAACAGATGTTAACAGATTTTCTGGCTCGGCGACGACCATCGGCTGAAGTATGTGATCAAGAACCAAGCAATCTTGATCTCGTGGAGATCTTGTCACAGATCTCGAAGAAAGATCTGTGCAATGCAGCAATTGACAGCTTCGCTCAGGCTGCTGCGGCGCACAGATCAAACCCTACTTGGTCTGTGACAATTAATCCCAACGGGATATATCCTGATTTGGCAGAATTTTTATGAATTCTGGAAAAGAAAAACGGCCCTTTTCAGGGCCACCCACATTCCCCAAAAAGGTTACTCTTTCATAGCTGAAAAAAACAAAACAAAACACGATTGTTCAATTCATAATTTATTCACAATATAATTTTCAAATGTTTGTATCGATTCATTTATCTGTTTTTGGAATGTAGAATTGTCTCAGCTTCTTTTTCTTGGAAGTTTTCTTGGAATTTTCAAAATCTGGATGCTTATCTTCAGATTTGTTCTGTGAATCATTCGTAGGATCAACAGGTCGGGGTTGTTTGAAAACATCTGATGTTGTAGACATCTCTTCAGTTTTGATAACTGCATTTTGTTCTTGTATTGTTACTGCTTGTAGACTTTTTTGTATAGTTTTCACATTTTTTTTGTCGTCGAAATCTGTTTTACATTGGAAGGACCAATGGGAGTCTTGTCCGCATTTGTAACAGTAACCATATGGTGGTTTCCAATTTTTATCAGCTTTGTTTTTCTCTTTTTTCTCTTGCCATTGCATTTTGTTACAAAATTTAAACAAATCAGTAGAGATCTGTCTCAATTCGACAAGATTATCTTGAATTTTTCTAGTCTGTAGTAGTGTAGATTCTTCTTTATGCAGCTCAATATAGCTCTCTTCAATAACTGCAGGCCTTGGTCTTTTTCTAACAATATCTTCTTCGCTGGCGGAGTCGTCTGAAACAGGTCTTTTGATTCTCTTAAACATTTTTGTCTTGAGTTTTTGTCAGCAAAAAATATTGCGACTGGCTTCTTCGGAGTTGAAGTGTAAAGTGTATAATTACACAATTTTACACTTGCTTTTATAGCATTTTTCATCGTGACTGCTATAAAAGCAGGTGTTAAAATTGTGTAATTATACACTTTACACTTCAACTCCGAAGAAGCCAGTCGCAATATTTTTTGCTGACAAAAACTCAAGACAAAAATGTTTAAGAGAATCAAAAGACCTGTTTCAGACGACTCCGCCAGCGAAGAAGATATTGTTAGAAAAAGACCAAGGCCTGCAGTTATTGAAGAGAGCGAAATGGAAACTGATGAGGCAGAAAGTGAAGAGAGCGATATGGAAACTGATGAGGCAGAAAGTGAAGAGAGCGATATGGAAACTGATGAGGCAGAAAGTGAAGAGAGCGATATGGAAACTGATGGAGGCGAAAGTGAAGAAAGTTCTAGTGATGGTCAGATTGGACGCGGTCGAAGACAGAATAGAGAAATTGGTGGGAAGAGAAAGAGAAGTCTGGCTAGAGAGCGTGTTGTGTTCAATCCAACAAAATATTTCAAATTGGAGCTGAACTCGGAGAAATTTTCCAGAAAATTTAAATCAGCATCACGACAATTTGGTGTGAAATTCGAGAAATTTACAGATCCAATCGAAAACATTCCAGAGATATTTGAGAAGTTGACAGAAGAATTGAAACAGAAATGTTCAGCAAATGAGAAGACAAGAATCAGAGTTACGATAAATCATCCAGGACTTGATATGAACATTTTCATTCCATTCACAAAAGCCAGTGAATTGAATGGTGAGACACTCATGGATAATATTCAAAATGTGGTTCAATCAAATGCAGACTTTACAATTCATGACGGTGCACTCAATTTCGAAATCTTCGTTACAGATATTCCGGAAGGTGGTACACGACACTCACTACATTATGGACCATTTGCAGACAAGAACAAGCTTACAAAAGTGAAAAGAAGTATTGTCCGGATTGAAAATGCTGATGATGTTATGTGTATGGCAAGATCTATTGTCGTCGGAATGTGTAAGGCAGATAGTGATGGATCTGCGTGCTGGTCAAAGAAATGGAAAAGAATAAGACAATCAATATACACAGCACAAACAGATGCAGCAAAAAATCTACTCAACCGTGCTGGTATTCCACACGATACAGTTTGCAGTATCAATGAGTTCCACAAGATTCAAGAAATATTGTATCCAGAATATGTTGTGAAAATTCACAATGAATTTGCTGGCGCTGGATTTCTATTTGAACCTGCAGAAATGTGTTCGGAGAGCAAATGTGTACACATCTACTACAACAACAATCACTTCGACACCATAACATCAATCAAAGGATTTCTAGGCACCAGCTACTACTGCGAATTCTGTGACATTGGATTCAAAAGTCGTGGCGATCATCGATGCAGATTTGTTTGTGCATGCTGGTCATTGACACAGTGTAATTTCACAAATTTGGTGAAGTGTAGAACGTGTCGACGATCATTCAGAAGTAAATCTTGTTTCGACAACCATTTGAAGACGGAAGGAAAACAGAAAAGAAAAATATGTGATTTGGTTCAACTATGCAACATTTGTGATCAAGAATTTCTCATCAATAAATCAAACAGACATATATGTGCGGGGTTGAAGAAATGCAAACATTGCAAAGAAATCGTTGAAGCAGATCACAGGTGCTACATTCCAAAATATGAATCACCGGAAAAGAAACCTGCAAAGATTCCATATGTATTCTTTGACTTTGAATGCAGACAAGACACAGGTGTTCATATTCCAAACTTCTGTGTTGCACATACCGCTTGTGGAGATTGCATGTGCAAACCAATCGAAAAAAAATGTGAAACATGCGGACCGGATTCCAGAGAATTTGTATTCAAGGGTGACAACGTTTTAACAGACTTCACAAACTGGTTATTCCATCAAGATCACAAAGGATGTGTTGCAATAGCACATAATGCTCAGGGATACGATGCACAGTTTCTACTTCAAGCACTCATACAAAGTGGAATTCATAAACCAGAACTGATCATGAATGGAAACAAAATTCTCAGTTTAAAATGCAACAGCGTGAAAGTTATTGATTCTCTGAGTTTTCTGATGATGCCGCTTTCAAAATTTCCACAAACTTTTCAGCTGAATGAGATGGCAAAAGGACACTTTCCACATTGGGCGAATTCACCAAAGTTTCAAAATTACATTGGACCTTACTTGGCTTGTGATTACTACAAACCAGATATGATGAGCGTGGAAAATCGAGAGAAATTCTTTGAATGGTACAATGAGAAAATAGAAAATTATGCGATATTCAACTTCCAAGAAGAGATAGAGAAGTACTGCAAATCAGACGTGGATATTCTTCGCCGTGGATGTGGAAAATTCAGGAAATACATATTGGAAACAGAACAGATTGACCCGTTCATTGAGTCAATAACATTGGCACAAGTTTGCAATTTGGCATGGAGGAAGAATTCAATGCCAGAGAAAACAATTGGAATCATTCCAGATGGTGGATACCCATGTGCTAAAAACTATTCCATGAAAGCGATACGTTGGCTTCAACATATATCATTGTCACGTATGATAACAATCAAGCATGCTTTGAATGGAGGAGAAATCAAGATTGGTGGACACTACGTCGATGGATATGAGGAAGCCACAAGAACAGTTTTTGAGATGAATGGATGTCTGTTTCATGGATGTCCAAAATGTTACAACAACAGACAATACAAGAATCCCTATACGATGCTCACCATGGAAGAATTATATACAAGAACCCAACAGAAGAAAGATGAACTGGAAAGTCTTGGTTACAGAGTTGAATCAATTTGGGAGCATCAGATCGACGAAAGAATGAAATCGGATGTGAAATTCAAACAACAAATGGAATCTTTCTACAAACATCGAGACCCCATTTTGCCAAGAGAAGCATTGTTTGGTGGACGTACAAATGCCATCAAATTGTACGAGGAAATTGATCAAGATTCCACAAAAGAAATCAAGTTCATCGATGTGTGTTCGTTGTATCCATTTTGCAACAAATATAAATTCTACCCTGTTGGACATCCAGAAATTTTGAGCCAAGAGCAGATCGATCAAGAACACATTAGAGACTATGCGGGGCTTGTTAAATGTACAATTTTACCACCATCGAAATTGTATATTCCAGTTCTACCGATTCATTGTAACAAGAAAATGGTTTTTACTCTGTGCAACACTTGTGCCATCAATGAGAACGAGGCATGTAACCATTCAGAAGAAGATCGAGCTATAACCGGAGTGTGGACCACGCCAGAATTATTCAAAGCAATGGATGTTGGCTACAAAATACTTGATGTGTACCAAATTTGGCATTGGACAGATTGGACAGATGAAATATACAAATCCTATATCGATAAACATCTAAAGATCAAACAGGAATGTAGTGGTTATCCATTTGGTGTTGAGACAGAAGAACAGAAACAAAAGTTTGTACAGGATTATTATGCAGCTGAGGGTATAAAATTGGAGAACATCGAGAAGAATCCAGGAAAACGTCAAATATCTAAAATTATGATTAATTGTATATGGGGTAAGAATGCACAAAGAAATCTTATGTCAAAAACAGAGTATGTGGATAAACCATCACGTTATTTTGAATTGCTTACTAGTAACAATATAATTGTTCAAAATGTTACACTTCTTGATGGTGACAAATTCATTCTGGTAAATTATGTTGACATCTTAGATAATATTGAACCTCATCATTCAGCAAATGTTGTTGTTGCTTCTTTTGTTACAGCGTATGCAAGATTACAATTGTATAAAGTTTTAGAAAAACTTGGAGATAGAGTGCTGTATTTTGATACAGACAGCTGTATGTATGTCAGTGATCCATCAAAGAAGAACATCAAAACTATCGAAGGAAGATTGGGGAAATGGAGCGACGAACATCCAGATGCAAAGATTGTCAAATTTGTTGGACTTGGGCCAAAGAACTACGGATATGAATACATCAAAGATGGGAGAAGATACACCAAATGTAAGGTAAAAGGTATCACTCTTGATTACAGCACAAGTCAAAAAGTTAATTTTGAAACAATGGTACAATGTGTTAATGATCGTGAAAATTTCAAAACTGTTGTTGAGTATCCTTCCAGAATTAAAAGACAAAAGAACCATCAATTGATTAGTGAGTGTCAAACCAAAACTTTCAGATCGGTGTACACAAAACGAAAACTCGTCAATGGTATTCATACATACCCATACGGATGGAGATGTTGAGTCATTTCATGTCAAGATGTTGGCAGGAGTAGTACCTCCAGAAATTGCTGAGAAGATTTATGGATATTTGGTGGCACAGTCAACGCTTATTCCAGAGATAAAGAAGGAATTACAAGAAGTCTGGTTTGAAAGAGAAAAGAAAGCAATACTACGATGCTGTGATGTCGGCGAATGTTTACAGAGATTGGCCTATCTTGAGTCAAGTATATCTTCTCATTTCTCTCAAAAATATATTGAATCATTTATTAAATTCAAAACATTTTTTCTCATTGAAAAAATATCTGATTTTTGGACATTTGGTGGTGATCAACACCATTTAGATATAGATTTAGGAACTTTTGATGAACATGACTATATTCATTATACAAAGTATGAAGATCATTTTCCTCTTGCTGGGGGAACTTTTGAATCAGATCCTAGGATCTATGGGTATTTGTTAACAAAAACAATGTCAACATATGCAAAAATTCAAAACATTTTGGGGGATGATTTTTTTATTTACAGAACAAAGTACAGAAGAATAGAAGACTATGATAATTGGATTATTGAAATGTATGGAAATGTTTACAGCTTTGGAGATTTCTCTTTAAGAACTAAATTCACACGTCGTTAAGTTCACTCTCTGATTAGACATCAAAGTGACAACATGGAAGAATCTTTACTTTTCCAACATCCGTGTAATTTCTTTATCAGCGGACCTAGTGGATCAGGTAAAACAGAATTTGTTAAAAAAGTTATTGAATTTAAACACGATTTATTCCAAACACCACCAAAGAAAATAGTTTGGTGTTACAAAGAATGGCAAGACACATACAATCGTATAAAAGAAATTGATAACGTTAAGTTTATCGATGGTATTCCAGACGATGATGAGGAAATTGTATCAGATAAATCATTTCCTCATCTTGTTGTTTTCGATGACATGATGGGGGAACAAGATGAAGACAAAATAATGCTTTGGTTTACTAGAAAAGGTCATCATCGAAATGCTTCAATAATTTACATTACTCAAAACATGTTCCAAAAATCAAAAAGTAGCAGAACTATAAGTTTGAATGCACACTACATGGTTTTATTTCAAAGCGTTCGAGATAAAAATCAAATAAAAGTTTTGGCTCATCAAATGCAAACCAATCATTTGAAACAAGCATACGAAGATGCAACTTCAATAAATCATGGATATATTTTAGTAGATTTTCATCCTAGAACAGAAAATTATTTGCGAATTAGAACTGATATTTTCCATAAATGGTTGACAGCTAATGACCGAGGTCCTGTCATATATTCAAAAGTATAAATTCAGTTGTTATTTTTTCATTTTAGAACCATGTCGTCCACCGAGATGTTTAGTCGTGATGAACTGTCACAAATTATAAATTTCTTCACTTTTGCAGCTGAATTATTTCTTGAAAATGATTGGAAATTACCATCACAGACAAAAAAGTTTTTTCAGAGAAATAAAAATGTTCTTAAAAAAATCTCTGATCGATCAACTGATATGGAAACAAAACGCAAATTAATTTTACAACGAGGTGGTAGTGGGTTTCTTGGAGGAGTTTTAATTAGAAGTCTTTTGAAAAATTCATTTGAACAAACTGGTAGACAATCTAAAAGTAAATCAAAGGTTTCTCCAAAACGTTCAAAGATTACTCGGAAGCAAACACAACAAAGAGGTAATCAAAAAGAATCTAAACGTAAAACAAAGCTTTCTCTAAATCATTCAAAGTTTACACCGATGCAAACTCAACAAAATCAACATTCTAAATTTACACCTATACCTTCTCAGCAGAACCCTCAACATCAACCGTTACAAAAAAAACCAGTTATTGATCTTGAATTTTCAAAATTTATGCCGTTGTCTGATGCATCGAAATCTGCATTCGAAGCTTTAGAATGGTTCAATCCGAAAAGATAAAAGATGAAACATATAATTTTTCTGCTCATTTTGAGACAACTACTTAGACTGTGAAGATGCCTTCAAAAACTAAGAGCCGGAAAGCACCGCTGATAAAAAAATATGGTGAGTTGATTGTTGCAATGAGTAAAGTTCCATCTGCATATAAAAAGAAAATGATCAACGATGCTCCGAAACAAGTGATGGATTGCATTTCAGAATGTTGTCAAAATCTTTTAAAAGGTAATGTAAAACTGAATGAAGCTCAGAACCGCAAGTTACATTCGAAGCGTAAACATATCAGATATCTTGCAGACAAGAACAAACCTTTGCAACAAAAGAAGAAAATTTTGAATCAAAAAGGTGGCTTTTTACCATTATTATTTCTTGCTCCATTGATTAGCAAAACATTAGGTGCAGTTGTTAAAAATATTTTGTAAAAACTAAATCTCAAATAAATATGAAGAAAATGGTTATTGTACCATTCAGAATGTTGGAAGATTTCAAACAATGGGAAATGTCAGAAATGAATAAACCTCAATTACCTCCTGATCCTGCAATTTCAAATGTTTCAGATTCTTACAAAGAATTGAAATCAGTTTATGATAAAAATATTTCTGAATCAGAAAAGTCACAGTTATTTGGAGAAAATTTGTACAAATTGAAAACTTCACAAAAATCTTTAAATTCAAAATTCAGATTACCTGAACAAAAGTTATCTGAAAACTTTGGGAAAATGAGTGACCATATATTGGAAAGTGTGCCATCTAAATTTCGTGGTAAAGCACAACAAATTTTATCATTGTTGTCAACTAATCCTAAACTTAGATGGGATGATCGTGGACAATTAATTTATGGAACAGAAACAGTTACTGGATCAAATATAATTGATTTGATAAACGATGTTGTTCGTCACCGAAAAGGTTTTAACCCAGTTGGTTATGAAACATTCCTACGTGGATTGGGGGAACTTAATATACCACAAGATTATGTAGGTAACAGGGATCGATGGCTGTGGATGCAAAGACATTTAAAAGGTCACACTGGTGATGAGTTTCATACACCTCATGCAACTCCTATCAGTGGCAAGTCAAGAAAACGTTCAGTTGATATTTTAACACCAGAAACCAGAAAAACTATTTTGAAAGGATGGTCCTCACTTACATAAAATTTGACAAACTTCTAACTGAAATTTACTACAATCCAAAAGAAGTTGGTGGTTTCAGTGGAGCAAATCAACTTTTTAAAAATGCAAAAGAAACAAATAACAAAATTAAACTTTCAGATGTTAAAAAATGGTTACAATGGCAAAAAACATATACTTTGCACAAACCAATTGTTCGGAAATTTCGCAGACGTAAAACTATTGTTGCAGGAATTGATATTCAGTGGCAAGCTGATCTGGCAGATTTGCAAACTTTGCAAAAGCACAATGACAATTACAGATATTTACTTTGTGTTATTGATGTGTTCTCAAAATTTGCATGGGTTGAAAAAATTAAAGATAAAACTGGTAAAACTTTAGTTAAAACATTTCAGAAAATTCTAAAATCATCAAAACGAAAACCAGCTTCATTTCAATCTGACAAAGGTTCAGAATTCAAAAATAAATTATTTTTACAATTTTTGAAATCTAAGAAAATTCATTTTTTCACAACAGAGAATCCAGAGACAAAAGCAAGTATAGTTGAACGTTTTCAACGGACATTGAAAACAAAGATGTGGAATAATTTTACACATAATCAAACTTTGAAATACGTTGATGTTTTGCACGATTTTGTGAATTCTTACAACAAAAGTTTTCATAGAAGTATTAAGATGGCACCAGTTTTAGTAACTCGAGAAAATGAAATTGAAGTTTCCAGAAATCTTTATGGAAAGTTAAAAACGAAAAAAGATAAGATGTTGAAAGTTGGAGATTTTGTTAGAATAAATAAAACAAAGAGAACTTTTGATAAAGGATATCTTCCAAATTGGACAAAAGAAATTTTCAAAATTAGTAGAGTTTGTAAAAGTACACCATTAACTTACAAATTAGTAGATTTAGATGGTGAAAACATCGCAGGATCATTTTATGGTAAAGAAATTCAACATATAAAAGATAATAAAGTTTACGAAATTGAATCAGTTGTTGGTAAACGTTCAAGAAAAGTTGCTGGTAAATCAGTTAGAGAAATTAAAGTTCATTGGGCTGGTTATCCTAAAAAATTTGACAGTTGGATACCTGCCACAAATTTGGTATAAAACTTTTAACATGTCTCAAAATGGTTCAGTTGGTCTCGATGCTCCATCACAATTTCAAATCTGTGGAGAAAAAATTGCAAAAAATCAAGTAACATATTTTACACAAATTATTATAATTGTTGGTATAATCGCTACAGCAATTGTTCATTTAAGTTTACAAAGTGAAAATAACGAACTGTGGTTAATTTTACTCAGTAGTTCTTTGGGGTACATTTTACCAACACCGCGTTTGAAATATTTGAAAAATCAGTCGGCAGAAATTTTGAAAGTATGAATCCTTTCTACATTACAATTCCGAGCGACAGTTCGATGGTAATGTATCCAAACAATACTCAATGTTGTTTTACTGTACAATTACCAAAACCAGTTCAAATTGATAAAGAAAAATGGGAAGTTGCATTAGCCGAACTGATAACACCTTCAGAAACATACAATGTTACAGGGGATTCGTGTAAATTCAATTTGATTACAACTGATGCAATATTACTGTCTGTTCTTCAAAATCGTTTTGAAGAAAAGATATTTAAGAGACCTGATGGCGTTCATGCACTTGAAATACAGATACAAAATGGTTCGTATACCTCTGCGACAGATTTAGTTGATACAATGCAAGATGTAATTGATAAAACACTTGGAGAAGCAATGCAAAACGAATACGGATTTCACATCGGGTACTCAAAAGGTACAAAACGTGTGAAAATTATTCGCAAGAGTTTAAGTAACACAAAACTAGGAATTGAATTACCACAATGTCTTTTGCACAAGTTGGGTTACAAAACTGAAAACGCTTCTGAAGATTTTTATTCAAATAATAGATTTCCGTTTGGTGTAGATTTGAATGTTGGTCATAATCTAATGTTTGTTTATTCTGATATTGCCGATTACACATTTGTTGGAAATGTTGAAGTACAAATTTTACGAGTTGTTTCTTTCAGAAGTAAAAGAGATATCGACGGATTACATGTAAAACATGAATTTTTAAATTTACATTATGTTCCAGTTTCAAAGTCATACTTTGACAAAATTAGTGTAAATATAAGTGGCGACACAGGAAAATCAATTCAGTTTATCGGTGGTAAGTCTTTGGTGAAGCTACATTTCAGAAAACGAGAGGAGTTCTAAAAACAATGTTCCCCGTGTATAGAGGCGTACCACGGCAATATGGTAATGGTATTGGTTCAATTTTCAAATCAGTTATGAGATCTGCTATACCATTTCTAAAACCGCTTGGTCGGACAGCTTTACAACTTGCGAAAAAACACACTTTTGGTGTTGCAGATGAAATTATTAATCAAGGTAAAAGTCCGAAAGAAGCGTTGATGTCTGAAGGTAAAAAAGCTTTAAAATCTTTTGGCACACAAGCTAAAAATCAAATTTTGAACTCGAGAAAAAAACCTAGAAAAAGAGTAGCGACTTCAAAAATGAATCATTCAGCTGTCAAACGCCGAAAAAGTCAGTCGAAAAATCATCCTAGCAGTCGAGCTCTTGATATTTTTGAT
Source organism: Siphonodentalium dalli (assembly GCA_032622095.1). NCBI lineage: Eukaryota > Metazoa > Mollusca > Scaphopoda > Gadilida > Siphonodentaliidae > Siphonodentalium > Siphonodentalium dalli. The sequence continues at coordinate 188,100,763 of CP136062.1, read as the reverse complement.
TAATCATGGCACAAATGGTAAATGGATCATGCGAATGCAATAAATCGGAACTTGATATAACACATGTTCCACCAACGGTGGCTACAATGTCAGAATCGCAGTGGATCGAAAATCATCCTATTGCACCGCTGAATAATTCTGCTCCGATAGAGTTTGTCATACCATCTCAAACCGAAAAGTGGACAGATATTAATCAATCTTATCTTTATGTGAAATTCAAAATTACAAAAAAAGATGGAACTAATTTGGTAGCTGCTACGGAATTAGCACCTGTTAACAATTTCTTTCATAGCATGTTCAGCAGTATCGATGTTTACTTGAACAACAAATTGATAACTTCGAATTCTGACACTTACCCATACCGAGCATATTTCGAAAATCTGTTGGGATACTCTCAAGAATATAAAGATAATCAATTAGCAAATTTAGAAATGTGGTATGGCGATACAGCAGAACAATTTGAAGAGAGCACCAAAGGTGGTGCTAATGCTGGATTAACTTCTAGAGAAAGTTTGATCACTGGTAGTAAATTTGTTGAACTATGCGGACGCTTACACACCGATCTGTTTCTTCAAGAAAAATATTTACCAAATGGAATTGAAATTCGTATCAGATTAAACAGATCACCATCAAAATTTTGCCTCATTGGCTCCGAGGATGGACAAATTGTTTTCGAATCAGCAGTGTTCCATGTCAGAACAGTTAGTCTCTTTCCAGCGGTCTCAAATAAATTAAATCAAGAAATTGCCCAGTCAAAAATGAAACTACCTATCAGACGAGTAGAAATATAAACTTTCACAATTAGTACTGGACTTAGATCAAAAATTGAAGACCACTTATTTCAAGGACAATTACCAAAGAGACTTTTTATTGCGTTGGTCGAAAATAAAGATATGAATGGAGATTTGGGTACCAATCCATTCCACTTCAAACATTTCAGTTTGAATAAATTGGAAGTTAGTCAAGACGGTCATACAATACATAACCGTCCATTTGAACCAAACTTCGCAACAAAACAATGTCTCAGATCATATTTATCTTTGTATCAATCTTTAGGAATGTTTGGTGTTAACAAATCAATTGGCATTAATTTAAAAGAATATATGAATGGATATTGTTTGTGGGGTTTCGACTTGACACCGGACCAAGGAAGTGACGAGGGACATCTACATCCTATAAAGACAGGGAACCTGCGTTTGGAGCTTCAGTTCTTGACAGCTCTCACTACAGCCGTCAACGTTTTGGTGTATGCTGAATTCGACAGTGAAATAGAGATCACAGCTTTGAGAGAAGTGCTTACTGACTATTAGGATGGAGCTCACAACACAGCTATGGAACTACTATGAAGAATACCAACGTTCACAAAACTTTGCTCCGAGATGGAGCCTGATCTTGGACACACTCAACAACTCTATGATTGAAGAACTACAAGAACTTATTCGCAAGGAAGTGTCAGCAAACTGTGAAGGATGTAAAATAGAACATCCTAGTCAACGTGAACATGTTCTGTGTTTGTTCTCTACAACTGATGATTGGACAAACCAGTTTATCGACTTAGCGCTGATTAAAATTGACATATACAATGTTATGGAAAGATGGTTCCCGAAGCTGATGTGGTTAAACCCACACATCAAGGAGAAGTTCGAAGCATTCATCATGTATGATCATCTGAGAAACAATTTGGAGCTCAACCGCAAAAAATTCGACGCAGAGTGGACTCTGATGTGGTCACAGCGAGTCAAAGAGAATTACAACGATGCAGACAGCTGAACTTCAATATATTCTGGACAATTCCTGGTTGTGTAAACTTAACACACATGTTTGTGCTAGAGATCTGTTACCAGAGAAGAAACCACAGCATATTCAAGCATATATTGTGAACACGCACTCATCGGATCAGCCAGGAGAACACTGGACATTGATGTTATTCAAGGGAAGATCAGCTGTATACTTCGACTCATTTGGACTACCACCACCGAGACGATATATGTTACCATTCATAAAAAGGAACTCATCAGCATGGACTATGAATACAACACGATATCAACATCGTGCGACAAATGTGTGTGGATTATATTGTATATTCGCACTCCACCACATGATGAAAGGAAAGAGGATGAAAATATTATTCAATTCTCGGGATTTCTTCAAGAATGACAGAACAATAGTTCGATGGTTTGGAAAGCACTATGGTCGATTATACAGAAAAGCAAATTTGCTGTTGAATTAAACTTCACCAGGACATCGACGGCTGATATACATACAACGCAAAGAAGACGACGACCAGATAACAACGAATGTGTCAACAACTCCACAAAATAGACTCTTTTGTTATTGATTCAGCGTAGGATGTTGTAGGATGTTGTAGGATGTTCAATTAAGTTTCTTCAAATCTGAGACCTTGTTTTGTACATAAATTATTGTTCTTTGTTAATATTATTGATGTATAATAATATATTATTGTTCATTGTTCTTGTTCTTGTTTTTGAAAAATAAATGATAAATTTCAACAAAATCGTTTTCACTGTAGGATCCCCACCAATTGATTCTGTTCGTGTCGATGTGTCATCTCTGGTCAGAATTATACAAACTTTAAAATTAGTAATGAAAAAATGTCTAAGTCCATTTTCATTTTTTCCGATCAGAAATATCACATCAATGACAGGAATATCTATCCTCAGGGGGGAACTATGGCCCAGTACCCATCAGTGGGGGCACTATGGCCCAGTACCCCCCAGTGGGGGCACTATGGCCCAGTACCCCCCAGTGGGGGGCACTATGGCCCAGTACCCCCCAGTGGGGGGGCACTATGGCCCAGTATCGAATACTGGACCATAGATCGTCCAGTATTCGATACTGGGCCATAGTGCCCCCCCCCACTGGGGGGTACTGGGCCATAGTGCCCCCCACTGGGGGGTACTGGGCCATAGTGCCCCCCATTACTACTTGCGTAGCCAGAACCATGGCGGCCACCCTGGAATTCCTTGCATTTTATGGGACCTGGTTTGTGATGTTTCGATGCACTAATTGGTGGCACAAGAAGATTCCACAAGGATAGACTCGTGGCAGCTACGGTTATGCCTACGCAAGCGATTTAGCAATGAGAAATGATTTTTTTTCATTATTTTGACCCCACGCACGACTTACGCCCAATTTTTGAACAACTGGACAGGCTTATGTGACTATGTTTGTGATTTTTAGATGGACTAGTGGTGGCATAAGAAGCATCAACAAGGATACCCTCGTGGCTGCTATGTGTATGCCTACGCAGGCGATTTAGCAACGAAAAATTATCTTTTTTTTCATTATTTTGACCCCACGCATGACTTACGCCCAATTTTTGAACAGCTGGACAGGCGTATGTGAACTAGTTTGTGATTTATAGATGGACTAATTGTGGTATAAGAAGAATCCACAAGGGTAGCCCCGTGGCTGCTATGGTTATGCCAACGCAGGCGATTTAGTAACATATCCTCGCACGAATACGCACAAAACCGACCTAAATTTTAATTAGGTACTTAAAGTGATTATTTGGTTATGAAATAAGCAGATAATGGAGTCATAGTCGTCATTTCGTGTTTTGGCGCGTGCCACAGTGAAAATACATGCTAATGAGCGTACACCTGAAATGTTTGGTTATTATTTTTGTCATTGTCAGCACATAATTTACTTAGAATCGCCTCTATATGAGTCGATAATTTGACTAATAGGAACTCATTTTCAGCACATTGTCGACTCAAAATGAGGCGATTCTAAGCAGATTATCTACCTAAATTATTGTTTCTTCTCAGCAAATAATGTGCTGGTTTTCAGGATTAAGCAACGAAAAATGTCATATTTTTACCCCACGCACGATTTACGCCCAACTGTTGAACAGCTGGACAAGTTTATATGACATATTTTGTGATTTCTAGATGGACTTGTAGCGGCACAAGAAGAATCCACAAGGATAGCCCCGTAGCGTCTATGGTTATGCCTACGCAGGCGATTTAGCAACGAAAAATGAATTTTTTTTCATTATTTTGACCCCACGCACGACTTACGCTCAATTTGTGAACAGCTGGACGGGAGCATGTTAATTGATTTGTGATTTCTAGATGGACTGGTGGTGGCAGAAGAAAAATCCACACGGATAGTCTGGTGACTGCTATGGTTATGCCTACGCAGGCGATTTAGCAACGAAAAATGAATTTTGTTTCATTATTTTGACCCCACGCACGACTTACGCCCAATTTTTGAACAGCTGGACAGGCGTATGTGAACCAGTTTGTGATCTCTCGATGGACTAGTGGTGGCATAAGAAGAATCCACAACGAGAGCCCCGTGGCTGCTATGGATATGCACCCCATGCTGGACAGGCGTATGTGAACCAGTTTGTGATCTCTCGATGGACTAGTGGTGGCATAAGAAGAATCCACAACGAGAGCCCCGTGGCTGCTATGGATATGCCTACGCAGACGATTTGCAACGAAAAATGTAATTTTTTTCATTATTTTCATCCGATGCACGACTTACACCCAATTTATTAACAGCTGGACAGGCATATGTGAAATTTCGAAAAATTGGAAGGGGCTAGATGGCCGCGTCCCTGTCCAATTGATGCCCGCTGGGTGGCACCGCACGAAAATGCAAGGATTCCCGGGTGGCCGCCATGGTTCTGGCTACGCAGCCGATTTAGTAACGAAAAGTGCTATTTTGACACCCCATGCACGCCTTCAGCTCAATTTTCGAAAATTTGGAAGGGGCTGCATGGTCGCGTCCCTTTCCTATAGATACCCGCTGGGTGGCACCGCACGAAAATACAAGGATTCCCGGGTGGTCACCATGACGCTGGCTACGCAGCCGTGGCTACGCAGCCGATTTAGTAACGAAAAGTGCTATTTTGACACCCCATGCACGACTTCAGCCCAATTTTCGAATATTTGGAAGGGGCTGCATGGTCGCGTCCCTTTCATATAGATCCCCGCTGTGTGGCACCGCATGAAAATACAAGGATTCCCGGGTGGTCACCATGACTCTGGCTACGCAGCCGATTTAGTAACGAAAAGTGCTATTTTGACACCCCATGCACGCCTTCAGCTCAATTTTCGAAAATTTGGAAGGGGCTGCATGGTCGCGTCCCTTTCCTATAGATACCCGCTGGGTGGCACCGCACGAAAATACAAGGATTCCCGGGTGGTCACCATGACTCTGGCTACGCAGCCGTGGCTACGCAGCCGATTTAGTAACGAAAAGTGCTATTTTGACACCCCATGCACGACTTCAGCCCAATTTTCGAATATTTGGAAGGGGCTGCATGGTCGCGTCCCTTTCCTATAGATGCCCGCTGGGTGGCACCGCACGAAAATACAAGGATTCCCGGGTGGCCACCATGACTCTGGCTACGCAGCCGATTTAGTAAACGAAAAGTGCAATTTTAGGAGAATAGGGAACTGGGAACGGAATTCACGGAGCTCGTGTCACAACATATCCTCGCGCAAATACGCACATAATCGGCCCATAATGTGAAATAAGTACATAATATGATTATTTAATTGTGAAATAAGCAGATAATAGATCATATCGTTATCTGGTTCTATGGCGCGGGCCACATTGAAAACACATGTTAAAGAGCTTACACTTGAAAGCCGTAAGTTGGCTTATTTGTGTCATTTTCCGCACACAATCTGTTTACAATCGACTCATTGTCAGTCGATAATGTGACTATGCTCTCATTTTTAGCACAGTATCGACTCAAAATGAGGCGATTCTAAGCAGATTATCTACCTAAAAATATATTTATTATAAGCAGATAATGTGCCCGTTTTTTTTTTTGGGAACAGGCTGTTTAAAACAGTACAATATGGGACTATTTATATACGAAATAAGCCCATATTGGCATTATTTAATCTAACCTTTTCCATCAACACGACTTACCAAAGCTACGCTCTTTGTACGGTGTTCTCACTGTGGCTCGCGCCAATCAACGGAATAAGGGTTTAAGCTTAATATGTGCTTATTTCAGAATCAGATTATGGGCTTATTTTCTCAAGAACAGGCTGAAAAATAACACGAATAAACCAACACAAGACTTTCCATGTACATTTCATCCTCGTGAAAATAAGCACATAACGGTTTTATTTTAATGTGCGAAATAAGCTCATATTGGCGTTATTTAATATAAGCTTTATATATGGACCTAAAACGCGGTTTTTTAAAACAGTCCAATATGGGACTATTTTCGTTCGAAATAAACCCATATTATTATTATTAATCTAGCTTTTTTCATCGACATGACCAATATCAGATGCACACTCTTTATTTTTTATATATGCGACCCTCGCGATTCAATGGCGTAATGGCTATAAGCTCACTGTTGGCTCATTTCTGAATCAAATAAGTCTATTGAATCATATGTTGATATTTATTTCCACTATGAACCTATTTTTGTGAGGATATGTTACGATCAAAAACGGTAGATTTAATAATACCAATATGGGCTTTTTGCGTCCGGAGATAGTCCCATATTCGACTGTTTTAAAAACTGAATTTTAAGTCCATATAGAGCGTATATTGTGATTAAATAATACCAATAGGGACTTATTTCGCTCATTAAAATAAGACCGTTGCGTGCTTATTTGTATGGAAATCATGGTCCCATATTGGACGTTTATCTCCACACAGAGCCTATATTGATATGAGCTTATTTCGCTCATCAAATGCAATTTAATAATACCAATTAGAACATGAACAAACAAATATTCACCTCCCCACTGAGACCAAAATCCCGTTCATGTGGCCAAATTGTTTTGTTCAGTGCCTGCCTATATTCTAAAGTCAAATGTGGAATCATTTTCAGAATGAGTATAGTCTGAGACTGACCCCAAAATATTATTTCATAAGCACAGGTGTTGCATGGTCCATTGGATTTATCATGGGTGCAGCAGGTGTTGGGCCAGCTCCGTGCCCTTCAATCCCAACCAGGAGCTCAAACTTCAGTAAATATTTTATGCAGATGCAGATCTATCCATTAACAAATTAATGGGTACTGGGCCCAATTCAAGTTAAAAAATATCCAATCGACTTTAAACACAAATATTCACCTCACTTGAGCCCAAAATCCCTTCAATGTGCCCAAACATTAAATGGGTTACTGGGCCCAATTCAAGTTAAAATTATCCATTTGACTATTAAACACAAATATTCACCTCCCCCTCAGCCCAAAATCCCTTCCAGGTGCCCAAATAATTTATTTTTCGGTGTCTGAGATAACACTGACCCCAAAATATTATTTTATAGGTACCAGTGCCATATGTTTTATCATGGGTGGTATGGGTGTTGGACTGATTCCTAAGCCTAAAATACCAATATGGCTATTAAAAACACAAATATTCCTCTCGCCCAAATTCCCTTCCAGGTAACAAAATATTTTCTGTTGATCGCCTGCCTATACTCTAAAGTCATATGTGGAATCATGTTTCATAAATGAGTGTTGTCTGATTGAACACTGACCCCAAAATATGATTCTATAGGCACAGATGCTGTATGGTTTACCATGGGTGCTGTGGGTGTTGGGCTGGCTCCATACTCTTAAATCCAATACGGGAAATCATTTACATAGGTGCTTACCTATTCAATAACACTAAAAGCCCTGGATGTAGATATCAATAATGGCACAATATAAGTTAAATATACCAACTTGACTATTAAAATTCCTAATATTCCACTCCCCTTGACCAGAGCCCAAAATAACTTCCAGGTGCCAAAATATATCATTTTCAGAATGGGCATAGTCTGAGACCCAGAAAAATGATTTTATAGGCACGGGTGCTGTATGGTTTCATCATGGGTGCCGTGGGTGTTGGGTTGTCACCACACCCTTAAAACCCACTGAGGAGCCCAAACTTTTGCACATCTTCTTAAACAGATGAATATATTTCCAAAAAACACTAAAAGTACTGGAAGTTGATATCTATAATGGGTCACAATTCAAGTTAAATATACCAACTTAACTATTAAAAAACCCAAATATTCCCCTCCCCTGACCAGAGCCCAAAATACCATTCAGGTGCCCAAAGAATTGTTTTACCATTGCCTACTTATATTCTGAAGTAAACTGGATTAATTTTCAGAATAGGTATAGTCTGAGAGAACACTGACCCAGAAATATGTTTTCATAGCCGCTGTATGGTTTCATCATGGGTGCCGTGGGTGTTGGGCTGTCACCATCTCCTAAAAACCCACTGAGGAGCCCAAACTTTTGCACATATTCTTATACAGATGAAACACTAAAAGTACAGGAAGTAGAAATATATAATGGGTCACAATTCACGTTAAATATACCAATTTAACTTTTAAAAAACCCAAATATTCCCCTCCCCCTGACCAAAGCCCAAAATCCCATTCAGATGCCCAAATAATTTTTTTCTCATTGCCTGTATATATTCTAAAAGTCAACTGTAGAGTAATTTTCAGATTGGGTATAGTCTGAGAGATCACCGATTCAGAAATATGTTTTCATAGGCACGGGTGCTGTATGGTTTTTTCATGGGAGCTGTGTGTGTTGGGCTGTCTCCATAACTTTAAAACCCACCGTGGAGCCCAAACTTTGCGCAAACCATTTGTATAGATGCATAGTTGCATACCTATTCAAAAAACTATAAAAGTGCTGGAAATAGATACCTATAATGGGTCATATGGCCCAATTCAAGTTAAATATACCAATTTAACTTGAATTGTCATGGGTGCTGTGGGTGTTGGGCTGTCTCCATACCCTTAAAACCCACTAAGGAGCCCAAACTTTTGCAAATCTTCTTATACTGATGCAGATATTTACAAAAACACTAGGAGACCTAGAAGTATATACCTTTACAGGACCCAATTCCAGTTAAATATACCAATATAACCATTAAAAAAAACCAAATATCCCCCCTGAATAGAGCCCAAAATCCCATTCAGGTGCCCAAATATTTTTTTCCCATTGCCTCTATATATTCTAGAGTGAAATGTGGAATCATTTACAGAATGGGTATAGTCTGAGAGATGGCTGACTCAGAAATATGTTTTCATAGGCACGGGTGCTGTATGGTTTTATCATGGGTGCTGTGGGTGTTGGGCTGTCTCAATACCCTTAAAACCCACCGAGGAGCCCAAACTTTGTGCAAACCATTTGCATAGATGCATACCTATCCACAAACAACAAAAGTGTTGGAAGTAGATACATATAATGGGTCATATGGCCCAATTCAAGTTAAATATACCAATTTAACTTGAATTGTCATGGGTGCTGTGGGTGTTGGGCTGTCTCCATACCCTTAAAACCCACTAAGCAGCCCAAACTTTTTCAAATCTTCTTATACTGATGCAGATATTTCCAAAAACACTAGGAGACCTAGAAGTATATACCTTTACAGGACCAAATTCCAGTTAAATATACAAATTTAACCATTAAAAAAAACAAATATCCCCCCTGAATAGAGCCCAAAATCCCATTCAGGTGCCCAAATATTTTTTTCCCATTGCCTCTATATATTCTAGAGTGAAATATGGATTCATTTACAGAATGAGTATAGTCTGAGAGATGGCTGATTCAGAAATATGTTTTCATAGGCACGGGTGCTGTATGGTTTTATCATGGGTGCTGTGGGTGTTGGTCTGTCTCAATACCCTTAAAACCCACTGAGGAGCCCATACTTTATGCAAACCATTTGCATAGATGCATACCTATCCACAAACAACAAAAGTGTTGGAAGTAGATACATATAATGGGTCAAATGGCCCAATTCAAGTTAAATATACCAATTTAACTTGAATTGTCATGGGTGCTGTGGGTGTTGGGCTGTCTCCATACCCTTAAAACCCACTAAGGAGCCCAAACTTTTGCAAATCTTCTTATACTGATGCAGATATTTCCAAAAACACTAGGAGACCTAGAAGTATATACCTTTACAGGACCCAATTCCAGTTAAATATACAAATTTAACCATTAAAAAACCCAAATATCCCCCCCTGAATAGAGCCCAAAATCCCATTCAGGTGCCCAAATATTTTTTTCCCATTGCCTCTATATATTCTAGAGTGAAATATGGAATCATTTACAGAATGAGTATAGTCTGAGAGATGGCTGATTCAGAAATATGTTTTCATAGGCACGGGTGCTGTATGGTTTTATCATGGGTGCTGTGGGTGTTGGGCTGTCTCAATACCCTTAAAACCCACTGAGGAGCCCAAACTTTGTGCAAACCATTTGCATAGATGCATACCTATCCACAAACAACAAAAGTGTTGGAAGTAGATACATATAATGGGTCATATGGCCCAATTCAAGTTAAATATACCAATTTAACTTGAATTGTCATGGGTGCTGTGGGTGTTGGGCTGTCTCCATACCCTTAAAACCCACTAAGGAGCCCAAACTTTTGCAAATCTTCTTATACTGATGCAGATATTTCCAAAAACACTAGGAGACCTAGAAGTGTATATACCTTTACAGGACCCAATTCCAGTTAAATATACCAATTTAACCATTAAAAAAACCAAATATCCCCCCTGAATAGAGCCCAAAATCCCATTCAGGTGCCCAAATATTTTTTTCCCAATGCCTCTATATATTCTAGAGTGAAATGTGGAATCATTTACAGAATGGGTATAGTCTGAGAGATGGCTGACTCAGAAATATGTTTTCATAGGCACGGGTGCTGTATGGTTTTATCATGGGTGCTGTGGGTGTTGGGCTGTCTCAATACCCTTAAAACCCACTGAGGAGCCCAATCTTTGTGCAAACCATTTGCATAGATGCATACCTATCCACAAACAACAAAAGTGTTGGAAGTAGATACATATAATGGGTCATATGGCCCAATTCAAGTTAAATATACCAATTTAACTTGAATTGTCATGGGTGCTGTGGGTGTTGGGCTGTCTCCATACCCTTAAAACCCACTAAGGAGCCCAAACTTTTGCAAATCTTCTTATACTGATTCAGATATTTCGAAAAACACTAGGAGACCTAGAAGTATATACCTTTACAGGACCCAATTCCAGTTAAATATACCAATTTAACCATTAAAAAAACCAAATATCCCCCCTGAATAGAGCCCAAAATCCCATTCAGGTGCCCAAATATTTTTTTCCCATTGCCTCTATATATTCTAGAGTGAAATGTGGAATCATTTACAGAATGGGTATAGTCTGAGAGATGGCTGACTCAGAAATATGTTTTCATAGGCACGGGTGCTACATGGTTTTATCATGGGTGCTGTGGGTGTTGGGCTGTCTCAATACCCTTAAAACCCACTGAGGAGCCCAAACTTTGTGCAAACCATTTGCATAGATGCATACCTATCCACAAACAACAAAAGTGTTGGAAGTAGATACATATAATGGGTCATATGGCCCAATTCAAGTTAAATATACCAATTTAACTTGAATTGTCATGGGTGCTGTGGGTGTTGGGCTGTCTCCATACCATTAAAACCCACTAAGGAGCCCAATCTTTTGCAAATCTTCTTACACTGATGCAGATATTTCCAAAAACACTAGGAGACCTAGAAGTATATACCTTTACAGGACCCAATTCCAGTTAAATATACCAATTTAACCATTAAAAAAACCAAATATCCCCCCTGAATAGAGCCCAAAATCCCATTCAGGTGCCCAAATATTTTTTTCCCATTGCCTCTATATATTCTAGAGTGAAATGTGGAATCATTTACAGAATGGGTATAGTCTGAGAGATGGCTGACTCAGAAATGTGTTTTCATAGGCACGGGTGCTGTATGGTTTTATCATGGGTGCTGTGGGTGTTGGGCTGTCTCAATACCCTTAAAACCCACTGAGAAGCCCAAACTTTGTGCAAACCATTTGCATAGATGCATACCTATCATCAAACAACAAAAGTGTTGGAAGTAGATACATATAATGGGTCATATGGCCCAATTCAAGTTAAATATACCAATTTAACTTGAATTGTCATGGGTGCTGTGGGTGTTGGGCTGTCTCCATACCCTTAAAACCCACTAAGGAGCCCAAACTTTTGCAAATCTTCTTATACTGATGCAGATATTTCCAAAAACACTAGGAGACCTAGAAGTGTATATACCTTTTCAGGACCCAATTCCAGTTAAATATACCAATTTAACCATTAAAAAAACCAAATATCCCCCCTGAATAGAGCCCAAAATCCCATTCAGGTGCCCAAATATTTTTTTCCCATTGCCTCTATATATTCTAGAGTGAAATATGGAATCATTTACAGAATGGGTATAGTCTGAGAGATGGCTGACTCAGAAATATGTTTTCATAGGCACGGGTGCTGTATGGTTTTATCATGGGTGATGTGGGTGTTGGGCTGTCTCAATACCCTTAAAACCCACTGAGGAGCCCAAACTTTGTGCAAACCATTTGCATAGATGCATTCCTATCCACAAACAACAAAAGTGTTGGAAGTAGATACATATAATTGGTCATATGGCCCAATTCAAGTTAAATATACCAATTTAACTTGAATTGTCATGGGCGCTGTGGGTGTTGGGCTGTCTCCATACCATTAAAACCCACTAAGGAGACCAAACTTTTGCAAATCTTCTTATACTGATGCAGATATTTCCAAAAACACTAGGAGACCTAGAAGTATATACCTTTACAGGACCCAATTCCAGTTAAATATACCAATTTAACCATTAAAAAAACCAAATATCCCCCCTGAATAGAGCCCAAAATCCCATTCAGGTGCCCAAATATATTTGTTCCCATTGCCTCTATATATTCTAGAGTGAAATGTGGAATCATTTACAGAATGGGTATAGTCTGAGAGATGGCTGACTCAGAAATGTGTTTTCATAGGCACGGGTGCTGTATGGTTTTATCATGGGTGCTGTGGGTGTTGGGCTGTCTCAATACCCTTAAAACCCACTGAGGAGCCCAAACTTTGTGCAAACCATTTGCATAGATGCATACCTATCAAAAAACAACAAAAGTGTTGGAAGTAGATACATATAATGGGTCATATGGCCCAATTCAAGTTAAATATACCAATTTAACTTGAATTGTCATGGGTGCTGTGGGTGTTGGGCTGTCTCCATACCCTTAAAACCCTCTAAGGAGCCCAAACTTTTGCAAATCTTCTTATACTGATGCAGATATTTCCAAAAACACAAGGAGACCTAGAAGTGTATATACCTTTACAGGACCCAATTCCAGTTAAATATACCAATTTAACCATTAAAAAAAACAAATATCCCCCCTGAATAGAGCCCAAAATCCCATTCAGGTGCCCAAATATTTTTTTCCCATTGCCTCTATATATTCTAGAGTGAAATATGGAATCATTTACAGAATGAGTATAGTCTGAGAGATGGCTGATTCAGAAATATGTTTTCATAGGCACGGGTGCTGTATGGGTTTATCATGGGTGCTGTGGGTGTTGGGCTGTCTCAATACCCTTAAAACCCACTGAGGAGCCCAAACTTTGAGCAAACCATTTGCATAGATGCATTCCTATCCACAAACAACAAAAGTGTTGGAAGTAGATACATATAATTGGTCATATGGCCCAATTCAAGTTAAATTTACCAATTTAACTTGAATTGTCATGGGCGCTGTGGGTGTTGGGCTGTCTCCATACCATTAAAACCCACTAAGGAGCCCAAACTTTTGCAAATCTTCTTATACTGATGCAGATATTTCCAAAAACACTAGGAGACCTAGAAGTATATACCTTTACAGGACCCAATTCCAGTTAAATATACCAATTTAACCATTAAAAAAACCAAATATCCCCCCCTGAATAGAGCCCAAAATCCCATTCAGGTGCCCAAATATTTTTGTTCCCATTGCCTCTATATATTCTAGAGTGAAATGTGGAATCATTTACAGAATGGGTATAGTCTGAGAGATGAATGACTCAGAAATATGTTTTCATAGGCACGGGTGCTGTATGGTTTTATCATGGGTGCTGTGGGTGTTGGGCTGTCTCAATACCCTTAAAACCCACTGAGGAGCCCAATCTTTGTGCAAACCATTTGCATAGATGCATATCTATCCACAAACAACAAAAGTGTTGGAAGTAGATACATATAATGGGTCATATGGCCCAATTCAAGTTAAATATACCAATTTAACTTGAATTGTCATGGGTGCTGTGGGTGTTGGGCTGTCTCCATACCCTTAAAACCCACTAAGGAGCCCAAACTTTTACAAATCTTCTTATACTGATGCAGATATTTCCAAAAACACTAGGAGACCTAGAAGTATATACCTTTACAGGACCCAATTCCAGTTAAATATACCAATTTAACCATTCAAAAAACCAAATATCCCCCCTGAATAGAGCCCAAAATCCCATTCAGGTGCCCAAATATTTTTTTCCCATTGCCTCTATATATTCTAGAGTGAAATGTGGAATCATTTACAGAATGGGTATAGTCTGAGAGATGGCTGACTCAGAAATGTGTTTTCATAGGCACGGGTGCTGTATGGTTTTATCATGGGTGCTGTGGGTGTTGGGCTGTCTCAATACCCTTAAAACCCACTGAGGAGCCCAAACTTTGTGCAAACCATTTGCATAGATGCATACCTATCAAAAAACAACAAAAGTGTTGGAAGTAGATACATATAATGGGTCATATGGCCCAATTCAAGTTAAATATACCAATTTAACTTGAATTGTCATGGGTGCTGTGGGTGTTGGGCTGTCTCCATACCCTTAAAACGCTCTAAGGAGCCCAAACTTTTGCAAATCTTCTTATACTGATGCAGATATTTCCAAAAACACAAGGAGACCTAGAAGTGTATATACCTTTACAGGACCCAATTCCAGTTAAATATACCAATTTAACCATTAAAAAAAACAAATATCCCCCCTGAATAGAGCCCAAAATCCCATTCAGGTGCCCAAATATTTTTTTCCCATTGCCTCTATATATTCTAGAGTGAAATATGGAATCATTTACAGAATGAGTATAGTCTGAGAGATGGCTGATTCAGAAATATGTTTTCATAGGCACGGGTGCTGTATGGTTTTATCATGGGTGCTGTGGGTGTTGGGCTGTCTCAATACCCTTAAAACCCACTGAGGAGCCCAAACTTTGTGCAAACCATTTGCATAGATGCATACCTATCCAAAAACAACAAAAGTGTTGGAAGTAGGTACATATAATGGGTCATATGGCCCAATTCAAGTTAAATATACCAATTTAACTTGAATTGTCATGGGTGCTGTGGGTGTTGGGCTGTCTCCATACCCTTAAAACCCACTAAGGAGCCCAAACTTTTGCAAATCTTCTTATACTGATGCAGATATTTCCAAAAACACAAGGAGACCTAGAAGTGTATATACCTTTACAGGACCCAATTCCAGTTAAATATACCAATTTAACCATTAAAAAAAACAAATATCCCCCCTGAATAGAGCCCAAAATCCCATTCAGGTGCCCAAATATTTTTTTCCCATTGCCTCTATATATTCTAGAGTGAAATGTGGAATCATTTACAGAATGGGTATAGTCTGAGAGATGGCTGACTCAGAAATATGTTTTCATAGGCACGGGTGCTGTATGGTTTTATCATGGGTGCTGTGGGTGTTGGGCTGTCTCAATACCCTTAAAACCCACTGAGGAGCCCAAACTTTGTGCAAACCATTTGCATAGATGCATACCTATCCACAAACAACAAAAGTGTTGGAAGTAGATACATATAATGGGTCATATGGCCCAATTCAAGTTAAATATACCAATTTAACTTGAATTGTCATGGGTGCTGTGGGTGTTGGGCTGTCTCCATACCCTTAAAACCCACTAAGGAGCCCAAACTTTTACAAATCTTCTTATACTGATGCAGATATTTCCAAAAACACTAGGAGACCTAGAAGTATATACCTTTACAGGACCCAATTCCAGTTAAATATACCAATTTAACCATTCAAAAAACCAAATATCCCCCTGAATAGAGCCCAAAATCCCATTCAGGTGCCCAAATATTTTTTTCCCATTGCCTCTATATATTCTAGAGTGAAATGTGGAATCATTTACAGAATGGGTATAGTCTGAGAGATGGCTGACTCAGAAATGTGTTTTCATAGGCACGGGTGCTGTATGGTTTTATCATGGGTGCTGTGGGTGTTGGGCTGTCTCAATACCCTTAAAACCCACTGAGGAGCCCAAACTTTGTGCAAACCATTTGCATAGATGCATACCTATCAAAAAACAACAAAAGTGTTGGAAGTAGATACATATAATGGGTCATATGGCCCAATTCAAGTTAAATATACCAATTTAACTTGAATTGTCATGGGTGCTGTGGGTGTTGGGCTGTCTCCATACCCTTAAAACCCTCTAAGGAGCCCAAACTTTTGCAAATCTTCTTATACTGATGCAGATATTTCCAAAAACACAAGGAGACCTAGAAGTGTATATACCTTTACAGGACCCAATTCCAGTTAAATATACCAATTTAACCATTAAAAAAAACAAATATCCCCCCTGAATAGAGCCCAAAATCCCATTCAGGTGCCCAAATATTTTTTTCCCATTGCCTCTATATATTCTAGAGTGAAATATGGAATCATTTACAGAATGAGTATAGTCTGAGAGATGGCTGATTCAGAAATATGTTTTCATAGGCACGGGTGCTGTATGGGTTTATCATGGGTGCTGTGGGTGTTGGGCTGTCTCAATACCCTTAAAACCCACTGAGGAGCCCAAACTTTGTGCAAACCATTTGCATAGATGCATTCCTATCCACAAACAACAAAAGTGTTGGAAGTAGATACATATAATTGGTCATATGGCCCAATTCAAGTTAAATATACCAATTTAACTTGAATTGTCATGGGCGCTGTGGGTGTTGGGCTGTCTCCATACCATTAAAACCCACTAAGGAGCCCAAACTTTTGCAAATCTTCTTATACTGATGCAGATATTTCCAAAAACACTAGGAGACCTAGAAGTATATACCTTTACAGGACCCAATTCCAGTTAAATATACCAATTTAACCATTAAAAAAACCAAATATCCCCCCCTGAATAGAGCCCAAAATCCCATTCAGGTGCCCAAATATTTTTGTTCCCATTGCCTCTATATATTCTAGAGTGAAATGTGGAATCATTTACAGAATGGGTATAGTCTGAGAGATGAATGACTCAGAAATATGTTTTCATAGGCACGGGTGCTATATGGTTTTATCATGGGTGCTGTGGGTGTTGGGCTGTCTCAATACTCTTAAAACCCACTGAGGAGCCCAATCTTTGTGCAAACCATTTGCATAGATGCATACCTATCCACAAACAACAAAAGTGTTGGAAGTAGATACATATAATGGGTCATATGGCCCAATTCAAGTTAAATATACCAATTTAACTTGAATTGTCATGGGTGCTGTGGGTGTTGGGCTGTCTCCATACCCTTAAAACCCACTAAGGAGCCCAAACTTTTACAAATCTTCTTATACTGATGCAGATATTTCCAAAAACACTAGGAGACCTAGAAGTATATACCTTTACAGGACCCAATTCCAGTTAAATATACCAATTTAACCATTCAAAAAACCAAATATCCCCCCTGAATAGAGCCCAAAATCCCATTCAGGTGCCCAAATATTTTTTTCCCATTGCCTCTATATATTCTAGAGTGAAATGTGGAATCATTTACAGAATGGGTATAGTCTGAGAGATGGCTGACTCAGAAATGTGTTTTCATAGGCACGGGTGCTGTATGGTTTTATCATGGGTGCTGTGGGTGTTGGGCTGTCTCAATACCCTTAAAACCCACTGAGGAGCCCAAACTTTGTGCAAACCATTTGCATAGATGCATACCTATCAAAAAACAACAAAAGTGTTGGAAGTAGATACATATAATGGGTCATATGGCCCAATTCAAGTTAAATATACCAATTTAACTTGAATTGTCATGGGTGCTGTGGGTGTTGGGCTGTCTCCATACCCTTAAAACCCTCTAAAGAGCCCAAACTTTTGCAAATCTTCTTATACTGATGCAGATATTTCCAAAAACACAAGGAGACCTAGAAGTGTATATACCTTTACAGGACCCAATTCCAGTTAAATATACCAATTTAACCATTAAAAAAAACAAATATCCCCCCTGAATAGAGCCCAAAATCCCATTCAGGTGCCCAAATATTTTTTTCCCATTGCCTCTATATATTCTAGAGTGAAATATGGAATCATTTACAGAATGAGTATAGTCTGAGAGATGGCTGATTCAGAAATATGTTTTCATAGGCACGGGTGCTGTATGGTTTTATCATGGGTGCTGTGGGTGTTGGGCTGTCTCAATACCCTTAAAACCCACTGAGGAGCCCAAACTTTGTGCAAACCATTTGCATAGATGCATACCTATCCAAAAACAACAAAAGTGTTGGAAGTAGATACATATAATGGGTCATATGGCCCAATTCAAGTTAAATATACCAATTTAACTTGAATTGTCATGGGTGCTGTGGGTGTTGGGCTGTCTCCATACCCTTAAAACCCACTAAGGAGCCCAAACTTTTGCAAATCTTCTTATACTGATGCAGATATTTCCAAAAACACAAGGAGACCTAGAAGTGTATATACCTTTACAGGACCCAATTCCAGTTAAATATACCAATTTAACCATTAAAAAAAACAAATATCCCCCCTGAATAGAGCCCAAAATCCCATTCAGGTGCCCAAATATTTTTTTCCCATTGCCTCTATATATTCTAGAGTGAAATGTGGAATCATTTACAGAATGGGTATAGTCTGAGAGATGGCTGACTCAGAAATATGTTTTCATAGGCACGGGTGCTGTATGGTTTTATCATGGGTGCTGTGGGTGTTGGGCTGTCTCAATACCCTTAAAACCCACTGAGGAGCCCAAACTTTGTGCAAACCATTTGCATAGATGCATACCTATCCACAAACAACAAAAGTGTTGGAAGTAGATACATATAATGGGTCATATGGCCCAATTCAAGTTAAATATACCAATTTAACTTGAATTGTCATGGGTGCTGTGGGTGTTGGGCTGTCTTCATACCCTTAAAACCCACTAAGGAGCCCAAACTTTTGCAAATCTTATTATACTGATGCAGATATTTCCAAAAACACTTGGAGACCTAGAAGTATATACCTTTACAGGACCCAATTCCAGTTAAATATACCAATTTAACCATTAAAAAAACCAATTATCCCCCCTGAATAGAGCCCAAAATCCCATTCAGGTGCCCAAATATTTTTTCCCCATTGCCTCTATATATTCTAGACTGAAATGTGGAATCATTTACAGAATGGGTATAGTCTGAGAGATGGCTGACTCAGAAATATGTTTTCATAGGCACGGGTGCTGTATGGTTTTATCATGGGTGCTGTGGGTGTTGGGCTGTCTCAATACCCTTAAAACCCACTGAGGAGCCCAAACTTTGTGCAAACGATTTGCATAGATGCATACCTATCCACAAACAACAAAAGTGTTGGAAGTAGATACATATAATGGGTCATATGGCCCAATTCAAGTTAAATATACCAATTTAACTTGAATTGTCATGGGTGCTGTGGGTGTTGGGCTGTCTCCATACCCTTAAAACCCACTAAGGAGCCCAAACTTTTGCAAATCTTCTTATACTG
This sequence comes from Siphonodentalium dalli, assembly GCA_032622095.1. Lineage (NCBI taxonomy): Eukaryota > Metazoa > Mollusca > Scaphopoda > Gadilida > Siphonodentaliidae > Siphonodentalium > Siphonodentalium dalli. Next base: position 188,081,180 of record CP136062.1, on the reverse strand, counting down.
ATGCAGATATTTCGAAAAACACTAGGAGACCTAGAAGTATATACCTTTACAGGACCCAATTCCAGTTAAATATACCAATTTAACCATTAAAAAAACCAAATATCCCCCCTGAATAGAGCCCAAAATCCCATTCAGGTGCCCAAATATTTTTTTCCCATTGCCTCTATATATTCTAGAGTGAAATGTGGAATCATTTACAGAATGGGTATAGTCTGAGAGATGGCTGACTCAGAAATATGTTTTCATAGGCACGGGTGCTACATGGTTTTATCATGGGTGCTGTGGGTGTTGGGCTGTCTCAATACCCTTAAAACCCACTGAGGAGCCCAAACTTTGTGCAATCCATTTGCATAGATGCATACCTATCCACAAACAACAAAAGTGTTGGAAGTAGATACATATAATTGGTCATATGGCCCAATTCAAGTTAAATATACCAATTTAACTTGAATTGTCATGGGCGCTGTGGGTGTTGGGCTGTCTCCATACCATTAAAACCCACTAAGGAGCCCAAACTTTTGCAAATCTTCTTATACTGATGCAGATATTTCCAAAAACACTAGGAGACCTAGAAGTATATACCTTTACAGGACCCAATTCCAGTTAAATATACCAATTTAACCATTAAAAAAACCAAATATCCCCCCCTGAATAGAGCCCAAAATCCCATTCAGGTGCCCAAATATTTTTGTTCCCATTGCCTCTATATATTCTAGAGTGAAATGTGGAATCATTTACAGAATGGGTATAGTCTGAGAGATGAATGACTCAGAAATATGTTTTCATAGGCACGGGTGCTGTATGGTTTTATCATGGGTGCTGTGGGTGTTGGGCTGTCTCAATACCCTTAAAACCCACTGAGGAGCCCAATCTTTGTGCAAACCATTTGCATAGATGCATACCTATCCACAAACAACAAAAGTGTTGGAAGTAGATACATATAATGGGTCATATGGCCCAATTCAAGTTAAATATACCAATTTAACTTGAATTGTCATGGGTGCTGTGGGTGTTGGGCTGTCTCCATACCCTTAAAACCCACTAAGGAGCCCAAACTTTTACAAATCTTCTTATACTGATGCAGATATTTCCAAAAACACTAGGAGACCTAGAAGTATATACCTTTACAGGACCCAATTCCAGTTAAATATACCAATTTAACCATTCAAAAAACCAAATATCCCCCCTGAATAGAGCCCAAAATCCCATTCAGGTGCCCAAATATTTTTTTCCCATTGCCTCTATATATTCTAGAGTGAAATGTGGAATCATTTACAGAATGGGTATAGTCTGAGAGATGGCTGACTCAGAAATGTGTTTTCATAGGCACGGGTGCTGTATGGTTTTATCATGGGTGCTGTGGGTGTTGGGCTGTCTCAATACCCTTAAAACCCACTGAGGAGCCCAAACTTTGTGCAAACCATTTGCATAGATGCATACCTATCAAAAAACAACAAAAGTGTTGGAAGTAGATACATATAATGGGTCATATGGCCCAATTCAAGTTAAATATACCAATTTAACTTGAATTGTCATGGGTGCTGTGGGTGTTGGGCTGTCTCCATACCCTTGAAACCCTCTAAGGAGCCCAAACTTTTGCAAATCTTCTTATACTGATGCAGATATTTCCAAAAACACAAGGAGACCTAGAAGTGTATATACCTTTACAGGACCCAATTCCAGTTAAATATACCAATTTAACCATTAAAAAAAACAAATATCCCCCCTGAATAGAACCCAAAATCCCATTCAGGTGCCCAAATATTTTTTTCCCATTGCCTCTATATATTCTAGAGTGAAATATGGAATCATTTACAGAATGAGTATAGTCTGAGAGATGGCTGATTCAGAAATATGTTTTCATAGGCACGGGTGCTGTATGGTTTTATCATGGGTGCTGTGGGTGTTGGGCTGTCTCAATACCCTTAAAACCCACTGAGGAGCCCAAACTTTGTGCAAACCATTTGCATAGATGCATACCTATCCAAAAACAACAAAAGTGTTGGAAGTAGATACATATAATGGGTCATATGGCCCAATTCAAGTTAAATATACCAATTTAACTTGAATTGTCATGGGTGCTGTGGGTGTTGGGCTGTCTCCATACCCTTAAAACCCACTAAGGAGCCCAAACTTTTGCAAATCTTCTTATACTGATGCAGATATTTCCAAAAACACAAGGAGACCTAGAAGTGTATAAACCTTTACAGGACCCAATTCCAGTTAAATATACCAATTTAACCATTAAAAAAAACAAATATCCCCCCTGAATAGAGCCCAAAATCCCATTCAGGTGCCCAAATATTTTTTTCCCATTGCCTCTATATATTCTAGAGTGAAATGTGGAATCATTTACAGAATGGGTATAGTCTGAGAGATGGCTGACTCAGAAATATGTTTTCATAGGCACGGGTGCTACATGGTTTTATCATGGGTGCTGTGGGTGTTGGGCTGTCTCAATACCCTTAAAACCCACTGAGGAGCCCAAACTTTGTGCAAACCATTTGCATAGATGCATACCTATCCACAAACAACAAAAGTGTTGGAAGTAGATACATATAATAGGTCATATGGCCCAATTCAAGTTAAATATACAAATTTAACTTGAATTGTCATTGGTGCTGTGGGTGTTGGGCTGTCTCCATACCATTAAAACCCACTAAGGAGCCCAAACTTTTGCAAATCTTCTTATACTGATGCAGATATTTCCAAAAACACTAGGAGACCTAGAAGTGTATATACCTTTACAGGACCCAATTCCAGTTAAATATACCAATTTAACCATTAAAAAAACCAAATATCCCCCCTGAATAGAGCCCAAAATCCCATTCAGGTGCCCAAATATTTTTTTCCCATTGCCTCTATATATTCTAGAGTGAAATGTGGAATCATTTACAGAATGGGTATAGTCTGAGAGATGGCTGACTCAGAAATATGTTTTCATAGGCACGGGTGCTGTATGGTTTTATCATGGGTGCTGTGGGTGTTGGGCTGTCTCAATACCCTTAAAACCCACTGAGGAGCCCAAACTTTGTGCAAACGATTTGCATAGATGCATACCTATCCACAAACAACAAAAGTGTTGGAAGTAGATACATATAATGGGTCATATGGCCCAATTCAAGTTAAATATACCAATTTAACTTGAATTGTCATGGGTGCTGTGGGTGTTGGGCTGTCTCCATACCCTTAAAACCCACTAAGGAGCCCAAACTTTTGCAAATCTTCTTATACTGATGCAGATATTTCGAAAAACACTAGGAGACCTAGAAGTATATACCTTTACAGGACCCAATTCCAGTTAAATATACCAATTTAACCATTAAAAAAACCAAATATCCCCCCTGAATAGAGCCCAAAATCCCATTCAGGTGCCCAAATATTTTTTTCCCATTGCCTCTATATATTCTAGAGTGAAATGTGGAATCATTTACAGAATGGGTATAGTCTGAGAGATGGCTGACTCAGAAATATGTTTTCATAGGCACGGGTGCTACATGGTTTTATCATGGGTGCTGTGGGTGTTGGGCTGTCTCAATACCCTTAAAACCCACTGAGGAGCCCAAACTTTGTGCAAACCATTTGCATAGATGCATACCTATCCACAAACAACAAAAGTGTTGGAAGTAGATACATATAATGGGTCATATGGCCCAATTCAAGTTAAATATACCAATTTAACTTGAATTGTCATGGGTGCTGTGGGTGTTGGGCTGTCTCCATACCATTAAAACCCACTAAGGAGCCCAAACTTTTGCAAATCTTCTTACACTGATGCAGATATTTCCAAAAACACTAGGAGACCTAGAAGTATATACCTTTACAGGACCCAATTCCAGTTAAATATACCAATTTAACCATTAAAAAAACCAAATATCCCCCCTGAATAGAGCCCAAAATCCCATTCAGGTGCCCAAATATTTTTTTCCCATTGCCTCTATATATTCTAGAGTGAAATGTGGAATCATTTACAGAATGGGTATAGTCTGAGAGATGGCTGACTCAGAAATGTGTTTTCATAGGCACGGGTGCTGTATGGTTTTATCATGGGTGCTGTGGGTGTTGGGCTGTCTCAATACCCTTAAAACCCACTGAGGAGCCCAAACTTTGTGCAAACCATTTGCATAGATGCATACCTATCAACAAACAACAAAAGTGTTGGAAGTAGATACATATAATGGGTCATATGGCCCAATTCAAGTTAAATATACCAATTTAACTTGAATTGTCATGGGTGCTGTGGGTGTTGGGCTGTCTCCATACCCTTAAACCCCACTAAGGAGCCCAAACTTTTGCAAATTTTATATACTGATGCAGATATTTCCAAAAACACTAGGAGACCTAGAAGTATATACCTTTACAGGACCCAATTCCAGTTAAATATACCAATTTAACCATTAAAAAAAACAAATATCCCCCCTGAATAGAGCCCAAAATCCCATTCAGGTGCCCAAATATTTTTTCCCCATTGCCTCTATATATTCTAGAGTGAAATGTGGAATCATTTACTGAATGGGTATAGTCTGAGAGATGGCTGACTAAGAAATATGTTTTCATAGGCACGGGTGCTGTATGGTTTTATCATGGGTGCTGTGGGTGTTGGGCTGTCTCAATACCCTTAAAACCCACGGAGGAGCCCAAACTTTGTGCAAACCATTTGCATAGATGCATACCTATCCACAAACAACAAAAGTGTTGGAAGTAGATACATATAATTGGTCATATGGCCCAATTCAAGTTAAATATACCAATTTAACTTGAATTGTCATGGGTGCTGTGGGTGTTGGGCTGTCTCCATACCCTTAAAACCCACTAAGGAGCCCAAACTTTTGCAAATCTTCTTATACTGATGCAGATATTTCCAAAAACACTAGGAGACCTAGAAGTGTATATACATTTTCAGGACCCAATTCCAGTTAAATATACCAATTTAACCATTAAAAAAACCAAATATCCCCCTGAATAGAGCCCAAAATCCCATTCAGGTGCCCAAATATTTTTTTCCAATTGCCTCTATATATTCTAGAGTGAAATGTGGAATCATTTACAGAATGGGTATACTCTGAGAGATGGCTGACTCAGAAATATGTTTTCATAGGCACGGGTGCTGTATGGTTTTATCATGGGTGATGTGGGTGTTGGGCTGTCTCAATACCCTTAAAACCCACTGAGGAGCCCAAACTTTGTGCAAACCATTTGCATAGATGCATTCCTATCCACAAACAACAAAAGTGTTGGAAGTAGATACATATAATTGGTCATATGGCCCAATTCAAGTTAAATATACCAATTTAACTTGAATTGTCATGGGCGCTGTGGGTGTTGGGCTGTCTCCATACCATTAAAACCCACTAAGGAGCCCAAACTTTTGCAAATCTTCTTATACTGATGCAGATATTTCCAAAAACACTAGGAGACCTAGAAGTATATACCTTTACAGGACCCAATTCCAGTTAAATATACCAATTTAACCATTAAAAAAACAAAATATCCCCCCTGAATAGAGCCCAAAATCCCATTCAGGTGCCCAAATATTTTTGTTCCCATTGCCTCTATATATTCTAGAGTGAAATGTGGAATCATTTACAGAATGGGTATAGTCTGAGAGATGACTGACTCAGAAATATGTTTTCATAGGCACGGGTGCTGTATGGTTTTATCATGGGTGCTGTGGGTGTTGGGCTGTCTCAATACCCTTAAAACCCACTGAGGAGCCCAATCTTTGTGCAAACCATTTGCATAGATGCATACCTATCCACAAACAACAAAAGTGTTGGAAGTAGATACATATAATGGGTCATATGGCCCAATTCAAGTTAAATATACCAATTTAACTTGAATTGTCATGGGCGCTGTGGGTGTTGGGCTGTCTCCATACAATTAAAACCCACTAAGGAGCCCAAACTTTTACAAATCTTCTTATACTGATGCAGATATTTCCAAAAACACTAGGAGACCTAGAAGTATATACCTTTACAGGACCCAATTCCAGTTAAATATACCAATTTAACCATTAAAAAAACCAAATATCCCCCCTGAATAGAGCCCAAAATCCCATTCAGGTGCCCAAATATTTTTGTTCCCATTGCCTCTATATATTCTAGAGTGAAATGTGGAATCATTTACAGAATGGGTATAGTCTGAGAGATGACTGACTCAGAAATATGTTTTCATAGACACGGGTGCTGTATGGTTTTATCATGGGTGCTGTGGGTGTTGGGCTGTCTCAATATCCTTAAAACCCACTGAGGAGCCCAATCTTTGTGCAAACCATTTGCATAGATGCATACCTATCCACAAACAACAAAAGTGTTGGAAGTAGATACATATAATGGGTCATATGGCCCAATTCAAGTTAAATATACCAATTTAACTTGAATTATCATGGGTGCTGTGGGTGTTGGGCTGTCTCCATACCCTTAAAACCCACTAAGGAGCCCAAAATTTTACAAATCTTCTTATACTGATGCAGATATTTCCAAAAACACTAGGAGACCTAGAAGTATATACCTTTACAGGACCCAATTCCAGTTAAATATACCAATTTAACCATTAAAAAAACCAAATATCCCCCCTGAATAGAGCCCAAAATCCCATTCAGGTGCCCAAATATTTTTTTCCCATTGCCTCTATATATTCTAGAGTGAAATGTGGAATCATTTACAGAATGGGTATAGTCTGAGAGATGGCTGACTCAGAAATGTGTTTTCATAGGCACGGGTGCTGTATGGTTTTATCATGGGTGCTGTGGGTGTTGGGCTGTCTCAATACCCTTAAAACCCACTGAGGAGCCCAAACTTTGTGCAAACCATTTGCATAGATGCATACCTATAAAAAAAACAACAAAAGTGTTGGAAGTAGATACATATAATGGGTCATATGGCCCAATTCAAGTTAAATATACCAATTTAACTTGAATTGTCATGGGTGCTGTGGGTGTTGGGCTGTCTCCATACCCTTAAAACCCTCTAAGGAGCCCAAACTTTTGCAAATCTTCTTATACTGATGCAGATATTTCCAAAAACACAAGGAGACCTAGAAGTGTATATACCTTTACAGGACCCAATTCCAGTTAAATATACCAATTTAACCATTAAAAAAACCAAATATCCCCCCTGAATAGAGCCCAAAATCCCATTCAGGTGCCCAAATATTTTTTTCCCATTGCCTCTATATATTCTAGAGTGAAATGTGGAATCATTTACAGAATGGGTATAGTCTGAGAGATGGCTGACTCAGAAATGTGTTTTCATAGGCACGGGTGCTGTATGGTTTTATCATGGGTGCTGTGGGTGTTGGGCTGTCTCAATACCCTTAAAACCCACTGAGGAGCCCAAACTTTGTGCAAACCATTTGCATAGATGCATACCTATCAACAAACAACAAAAGTGTTGGAAGTAGATACATATAATGGGTCATATGGCCCAATTCAAGTTAAATATACCAATTTAACTTGAATTGTCATGGGTGCTGTGGGTGTTGGGCTGTCTCCATACCCTTAAACCCCACTAAGGAGCCCAAACTTTTGCAAATTTTATTTACTGATGCAGATATTTCCAAAAACACTAGGAGACCTAGAAGTATATACCTTTACAGGACCCAATTCCAGTTAAATATACCAATTTAACCATTAAAAAAAACAAATATCCCCCCCTGAATAGAGCCCAAAATCCCATTCAGGTGCCCAAATATTTTTTCCCCATTGCCTCTATATATTCTAGAGAGAAATGTGGAATCATTTACTGAATGGGTATAGTCTGAGAGATGGCTGACTCAGAAATATGTTTTCATAGGCACGGGTGCTGTATGGTTTTATCATGGGTGCTGTGGGTGTTGGGCTGTCTCAATACCCTTAAAACCCACGGAGGAGCCCAAACTTTGTGCAAACCATTTGCATAGATGCATACCTATCCACAAACAACAAAAGTGTTGGAAGTAGATACATATAATGGGTCATATGGCCCAATTAAAGTTAAATATACCAATTTAACTTGAATTGTCATGGGTGCTGTGGGTGTTGGGCTGTCTCCATACCCTTAAAACCCACTAAGGAGCCCAAACTTTTGCAAATCTTCTTATACTGATGCAGATATTTCCAAAAACACTAGGAGACCTAGAAGTGTATATACCTTTACAGGACCCAATTCCAGTTAAATATACCAATTTAACCATTAAAAAAACCAAATATCCCCCCTGAATAGAGCCCAAAATCCCATTCAGGTGCCCAAATATTTTTTTCCCATTGCCTCTATATATTCTAGAGTGAAATGTGGAATCATTTACAGAATGGGTATAGTCTGAGAGATGGCTGACTCAAAAATATGTTTTCATAGGCACGGGTGCTGTATGGTTTTATCATGGGTGCTGTGGGTGTTGGGATGTCTCAATACCCTTAAAACCCACTGAGCAGCCCAAACTTTGTGCAAACCATTTGCATAGATGCATTCCTATCCACAAACAACAAAAGTGTTGGAAGTAGATACATATAATTGGTCATATGGCCCAATTCAAGTTAAATATACCAATTTAACTTGAATTGTCATGGGCGCTGTTGGTGTTGGGCTGTCTCCATACCATTAAAACCCACTAAGGAGCCCAAACTTTTGCAAATCTTCTTATACTGATGCAGATATTTCCAAAAACACTAGGAGACCTAGAAGTATATACCTTTACAGGACCCAATTCCAGTTAAATATACCCATTTAACCATTAAAAAAACCAAATATCCCCCCCTGAATAGAGCCCAAAATCCCATTCAGGTGCCCAAATATTTTTGTTCCCATTGCCTCTATATATTCTAGAGTGAAATGTGGAATCATTTACAGAATGGGTATAGTCTGAGAGATGACTGACTCAGAAATATGTTTTCATAGGCACGGGTGCTGTATGGTTTTATCATGGGTGCTGTGGGTGTTGGGCTGTCTCAATACCCTTAAAACCCACTGAGGAGCCCAATCTTTGTGCAAACCATTTGCATAGATGCATACCTATCCACAAACAACAAAAGTGTTGGAAGTAGATACATATAATGGGTCATATGGCCCAATTCAAGTTAAATATACCAATTTAACTTGAATTGTCATGGGTGCTGTGGGTGTTGGGCTGTCTCCATACCCTTAAAACCCACTAAGGAGCCCAAACTTTTACAAATCTTCTTATACTGATGCAGATATTTCCAAAAACACTAGGAGACCTAGAAGTATATACCTTTACAGGACCCAATTCCAGTTAAATATACCAATTTAACCATTAAAAAAACAAAATATCCCCCCTGAATAGAGCCCAAAATCCCATTCAGGTGCCCAAATATTTTTTTCCCATTGCCTCTATATATTCTAGAGTGAAATGTGGAATCATTTACAGAATGGGTATAGTCTGAGAGATGGCTGACTCAGAAATGTGTTTTCATAGGCACGGGTGCTGTATGGTTTTATCATGGGTGCTGTGGGTGTTGGGCTGTCTCAATACCCTTAAAACCCACTGAGGAGCCCAAACTTTGTGCAAACCATTTGCATAGATGCATACCTATCAACAAACTACAAAAGTGTTGGAAGTAGATACATATAATGGGTCATATGGCCCAATTCAAGTTAAATATACCAATTTAACTTGAATTGTCATGGGTGCTGTGGGTGTTGGGCTGTCTCCATACCCTTCAAACCAACTAAGGAGCCCAAACTTTTGCAAATCTTCTTATACTGATGCAGATATTTCCAAAAACACTAGGAGACCTAGAAGTATATACCTTTACAGGACCAAATTCCAGTTAAATATACAAATTTAACCATTAAAAAAACCAAATATCCCCCCTGAATAGAGCCCAAAATCCCATTCAGGTGCCCAAATATTTTTTTCCCATTGCCTCTATATATTCTAGAGTGAAATGTGGAATCATTTACAGAATGGGTATAGTCTGAGAGATGGCTGACTCAGAAATGTGTTTTCATAGGCACGGGTGCTGTATGGTTTTATCATGGGTGCTGTGGGTGTTGGGCTGTCTCAATACCCTTAAAACCCACTGAGGAGCCCAAACTTTGTGCAAACCATTTGCATAGATGCATACCTATCAACAAACAACAAAAGTGTTGGAAGTAGATACATATAATGGGTCATATGGCCCAATTCAAGTTAAATATACCAATTTAACTTGAATTGTCATGGGTGCTGTGGGTGTTGGGCTGTCTCCATACCCTTAAACCCCACTAAGGAGCCCAAACTTTTGCAAATTTTATATACTGATGCAGATATTTCCGAAAACACTAGGAGACCTAGAAGTATATACCGTTACAGGACCCAATTCCAGTTAAATATACCAATTTAACCATTAAAAAAAACAAATATCCCCCCTGAATAGAGCCCAAAATCCCATTCAGGTGCCCAAATATTTTTTCCCCATTGCCTCTATATATTCTAGAGTGAAATGTGGAATCATTTACTGAATGGGTATAGTCTGAGAGATGGCTGACTCAGAAATATGTTTTCATAGGCACGGGTGCTGTATGGTTTTATCATGGGTGCTGTGGGTGTTGGGCTGTCTCAATACCCTTAAAACCCACGGAGGAGCCCAAACTTTGTGCAAACCATTTGCATAGATGCATACCTATCCACAAACAACAAAAGTGTTGGAAGTAGATACATATAATGGGTCATATGGCCCAATTCAAGTTAAATATACCAATTTAACTTGAATTGTCATGGGTGCTGTGGGTGTTGGGCTGTCTCCATACCCTTAAAACCCACTAAGGAGCCCAAACTTTTGCAAATCTTCTTATACTGATGCAGATATTTCCAAAAACACTAGGAGACCTAGAAGTGTATATACCTTTTCAGACCCAATTCCAGTTAAATATACCAATTTAACCATTAAAAAAACCAAATATCCCCCTGAATAGAGCCCAAAATCCCATTCAGGTGCCCAAATATTT